>CAJQZJ010032670.1:512770-547511 GCA_907164525.1 Lophiomys imhausi | reverse complement strand
GCTGTCTGCTGGCTCTGGAGCTGTGGAGAGTAGCTCTTGCCAGCTGCATTTGAAGATCAGTTCCGAGGGTGAGCACCAGACTTGGCCAATGACTGTTCTTTCTCCATCTTGCCCTGGGTTGTAGTCTCTAATCTCTGTAGGATCACACTCCTTTACAAGTTCAGTTGGTGATACAATGACATCACAACCATCCTCATACTACTGTCAATCTGGGAAAGAACAGTGTGCCTGCCACCCAGAGGCTGATAATTGGAGTAGACAGCCCTGTGCTAAGCTCACTTGGCCTTGCTGTGATGGGGAGAACCTTTTGAGTGCTTCTCCTAGAGGTGAATGAAGAGCTAGGAAGATCTCCAAGCAGTGCTGCGGAGTCCTTGTCTTCCTAGTTACTGAACTTACAACATGGGTCCATCTTGACTCTTTGGAACCCACCTCTGGGTAGGAATGCATTAGTGCAAACTTTAAGGACTATGGTCTCCACGTATATAAGCCCTGGAAGGTAAAAGGTCACCTGTTCACAGTAATTTCCCTGGAACAAGCAGGAGAGAGACTTTGTTTCAAAATATCTTGTGCATATGAGTGTTTTGCCTATGTATCTGTCTGTCTGTGCACCACGTGAGTGCCCGGTGCCTGTGCAGGTCAAGAAGAAGACTTCGGGTCTGGACTTGGAGTTACAGATGATGGTGACTTGCTAATGAGTGCTGGGTCTTCTGCCAGGGCAACAAGTGCTCCTCACCCCTGGGTCATCTCTCCAGCCCAAGGAGAGAGACTTCCTGACAGGGCAGCCAAGTCTTGCAGAGAAGGTGGGGAACAGGGCCAGGGAGAGAAGGATCAGGATCTGGAGAGGAGGAATGGGGAAAGGAGGAACAAGGAGTCGGGTGAACAGGAAAAGAGCAGGGGGAAACGGGGAGGAGGGGATCAGGCGACAAGAAAGAGCAAGTGGGGAAAGTGACAAAAGAGAGGGATCAGGGGAAGATATGGAATGGCAGGAACAGGAACAAAAGGACTCCTTGCTTTCACTCCTATGGCTGTGGTGAGACACCCTGACAGAGGCGGTTAAAGGGAGATGAGACTTGTTTGGCTCACAATTCGGGTTTACGGTCCAGCATTGCAGCAGAGTCCAGGTGAAGGAACTTGTGAGAGCAGAGAGCAAGGCGTGAATGCGCGCATGCGCGTGCACAGCGTGCCGCTCTTTCTGTACAGGGCCCAGGCCGCGAAATGGTGCAGCCCAGGTTCAGGCTGCGTCTTCTTCCCTGACAAGGAGAAGAGGAGGAGGGAGGCTGTGAGAAGAGCAGAGTGGGATTGTGGGGAGGGAATCAGAGGCCGGGCAGAGGAGAAAGAAGAGTGAAACAGGGCCATGGACTTCACACATTCTCTAGGTCAGGGTCTGTAGTGGACATAGAGCTCTGCCTCGGACACCCTGCCCACTTGCTCCAGATGGCCCTCCACAGCTCTAGCTCCGTGGTCTCTCCAGGTGTGGGGGCCAGTCACTTGCCTGCTGAGTAGCCCTAAATTCCACTTAGTTTGTGAACGGACTGCATTCTTTCCTTTAGGTGGCTGGGCCCCAGAAAAGGGATACTTTTTTTTTTTAAGATTTATTTATTTTTTAATGTATGTAAGTGCTATATCTGCATGTGCACTTGCAGCCAGAAGAGGGCATCAGATCACATCACCCATTACAACCACCATGTGGTTGCTGGGAATTGAACTCAGGACCTCTGGAAGAGCAGAGCCATCACTCCAGCCCGGAAAAGGGATACTTGTGATGAACACAAATTCCTTTCATGGACTGCCCCCACCACCCTGTCTTTCACTTTCACCACACCGTCCTACCCTGTAACTACAGAGAAGTCTAGACTCCTTCTTAGGGACTAGCCAGCTTCTTCATTCCCACTTTAAAACACAACTTCATTTTTGGCTGTGTGAGTTCTAATGTCTCCTGCTTTGTCCAGACATTGAGAGGCGGTTCAGGCACCAGGGACAGTACCGCATCTGCCCTGCTCATGCCCTAGGAACTCAGATTTCGGGTTGTGGAGAAATAACCCCCATGGTCAACAATTTTTGGTCTAAGCTGGGTATGGTGGCTCACATCTTTAATCTCAGTACTTGGGAGGCAGAGGCAGGCAGATCTCTGTGAGTTAGAGGCCAGCCTGGTCTACAAAGCGAGTAACAGGACAGTCAGGGCTTGTGACACAGAGAAACCTTGTCTCAAAAAACCAAAAAAAAAAAAAAAAAAAAAAAGAATTTTGGCCTTTACAGGAACCAGAGCAGCTCTTCGATCCCATCTAGCTCAGACTCCAGTCTCAGGTGGGCGTGAGACTGGGCCCTTTTAGCTTGGTGCCTAGTGACCACCACCCCACTTTCAGGCATGTGGTTTGTTTCTATCCCCTAACCCCTAGCTCTTGTCTCTCTGGCTTGGGTCCTGGAAGCCTGGTTCAGGGTGCCCAGGAAATGATGGTAGGATAGGCACACACATACAGAAAAGCTGGGATAGGGCATTTGGGGTTCAAATGGAGAAGTCACAGCAGCTCAAAAGTTCAGCATATTTATTATATAAAGTTGAACATGGAGTCAGGGTTAGCCAGTCTCTGTAGGGGCGCAGGCTGCAGTGGACATTTTCTGCATACATTGTCAACATTTGAACTTGGATCAGAGGAAGGCTTTGCCATCCCCCTGAGGCTGACCTGGGAAGGCTCTGCCACTCACTCCCAAGGGTCTGAAACATTGGAGTCCTTGACATGGCTGTGCCCACGCCAACAACTCACTCAGGACTTCACTTGCTCTCTAGACAATCTCAACCTTTTACACCCTCCAGACTAAAGCTTGCCACGATGGGCAAAGAGCTAGAAGAGGAAAGCTGGAGGAGAAAGGAAGAGACACACATGATCGGGATTTCTGGGAGGATCTCTCCTAAAATCAGGAATCTGAGAGTAGCATCCTCCTCTCCGGGACAGACCCTGGAGGCCCCTTCCTGCACCCTGTTATTGAGCAGTGGCCTCTCACAGCAATACGAGTGTCTGAGCTGGTTCCTCCCCATTTCACACTGCGGACTGTGGCAGACCCAGGAGCACCATCTGATCAGGATGACATGAGTGGCAGTCAGCCTGGAGAGGCAGCCACAGAAGACCCTCAGAATGAGGACTTAAGACTCAGCAAATATCCACAGACACAGGGAGCAGAGAAACAGTGGCTAAGTCTTGCCTAAAGTCACAGTATGCTGGGTGGCTGTGACAGCAGGTTTCCAGAGGCACTGCCAATCGGGGAGGAAGGGCGTGTCTTCTGCATCCACATCCTGAAGAAACTAAAGTCAGATCAGGGCCTGTCTTATCCCAGGGAAGTTTGCCATCTCAATGATGCAAACAGCAATTTTGTTTTCTAGAAACTCAGGGTGAATCCTGAAGACAGACAAGAGGAGATGCGTCCAAAGCAAAGGTGGTCACAGGGGAAGAACTCTGCATCTGTCAGAGAGTGGCAATTCCAAGGAGTAGAGAAAATGAGGTTGAGAAGATCATCTCCCCTGGAACTCATAACAAGCTCATGGGCCAAGTGAGCTTGCAGCCTTGTGGTCATCTTCCTGGGAGGAGTCTGATGCCCAACAGCTAAGTGTTTGTTTTAATGTGGCTTAAGGTTAACATTGTTCCCAAGTTCCCAAAATAAGTAAAATTAGTCCCCTGTGTAGGTTCTGTACTCTCACGGATGCCTCCTCTCAACACCTTCCAGAAAAGGAGATTCAAGAAACATTAATAGCTTGCAATGAAAGTCTCTAGAAACAACAGACAGGGTACTATCTGTTGATACAGGAAGCAGAGTCCATAAGTGTTGGAGGTGGGCACTACGTGCTTTCAGATATGTAAAAGAGACTTAAAAGTACTTAAAAGCACATAGAACCTGAGAAGCAAAACCAGGAAATTAAGTAATAATTGAAACATAAGTCAGTGAGAGGTTCAGTATTACATTAGACACAGGACAAGAACCTGAGACCCTCAGGAAGCCATGAAGAAACCATCTGGAATGAAGCCCAGAGCATCAGGAAAAAGTAGAGTGACAATGACATCCGGGACCAGAGCTGTCAGAAAGAAATGAGAGGGGAATGACAGTCCACGGCTCCCAAAGTGGACTGAGGTACGCTGGTTCCATGGTCCAAGGAGAATCCTCCCAGGACAAATGAGAAGGGTTCTGTCCTAGCTAGATGGAGACATGGCTTGGCTGTGGGGCTTTTGACTTAAGAGAGGGGGCACAAGTATGCAGGCAGCAAGAACACTCTAAGGAAGACAACATAAAGCTATTCTGTGGGGTGAATACAAGAGCCACCATGTGGGAAGAACTGAAAGGATATGGAAGGTGGCATGAGTGGATACAAGGGAGAGTGTGATGCTTAGTGGGGTCATCAGACCATCACTCCAGGGGAGTGGCAGACATTAGGATATTGACCTTATTATACCTCAGAGTGGCTCCTACAGAGCAGTCAGCATACATAACTTCATTTTGAGTCAATAAAGTGTATAATGTGAAAACCCCTAAAGGAGGAGGAGAGGGTGTACTATGAGGGACAGGTGGTATGAAAAGGGGCTGGCTGGAACCTTGGGGCTTAAGTTGAAACCAGTGGTCACATCCACATAGGCAGATATACGGGCAGGCAGAGGAAAATAAGTGAAAAACTAGATTGACTAGATATATTGGTCACTGAGAAGACTGGTAAAGGTCCTCACCACACCCACTATAAGAAAGCTTCAGAGACCAAGGCTGGGGAGAAAAAACACACTGCCAAAGGAATGTAGATTCTCCATCTACAGAGACAGGTGAGCAGACCCATCTTCACCAGAACTTTACACAAGCTACTCCACAGCTCAGATACAGGAGTGAGACGTGAGCCTCAGAGATATGAAGAAATTCACATGAAGAATGCTAGTCATGTAGAGACTTAGAGCTGATAGGAAACAGTCTCAAGTATGAACCCAAAGCTAGGGCAACAGAAGAATAAGGATGAATATGCAGCTTTCATATATACTGGAGAAAGTAAGGACCCAACATGAAAGTAGAAAAGGTCATCAGGAAGGCAGACCATGAGGTCTTCCCACATGGCGGTACTTGTGGTAAGCCCCACTGCCCGGCTGTATCAGAAGGAAGAACCTGAGTCTGCTGAAGGCCAACCCTGAGACCTGTGGCAAGCACAAGGCCTCCAGAAGAGAGTCTGAACTCTTCTGCCCTGAGTTAGAAGATAAGATAGTTTCTCAGGTGCTCAAAATTCCCAGCAAATCCAGGCATTGGTGGCATTGGTGGCCTTTGGTATTGAATGAGGTTGTTGCCTTTTGCATCTTTGTGCTTGAAGTACTAAGACCTGGAGGATGTTGGTGTGAGTGGCCCTGTCCCTCAAGCCCTATGCTAGCGTTGGAATGGATCCTTCTCTGCACCACTGCCTCTTTCAGTGTGATGTGTAGCATGGGCTTAACTGTGACTGGAGGAATGAAGTCTCAGCAACAGAGAAGTCCATGAACAGGGTTTATATAGAGAACAATGGGACAAGCGTGAGCACTACCACATTCACCCGGGTGGCTGACATACTGCACGGGATGCTTTCTGAAGTGAAATACTTTCCTCAGGCCACCTGGGAGGTCAGAGACTAGCCCCCTTTCCATTATTTGGATGCAGCACCCCTCAGGTAGAGGGAAAGGAGTTAGCAAGGCTTTGGAGGGCCAAAGCAGCATTCTTCTCATGGTCAGATGCAGGGCCCATTGGGGACTGTGAGTGGCTTCCCAACACTTTGTAGCGGAGTGTCTGCACTTGAGCGTGGCCACACGTCGCTTCCTGAGGGCCTAATGACTAAAGTACTGAGCTCTCAACAGGCATCAATTCCAGCTCCCACAAAAAGGAGATGAAGGGTCTGATTGGTAGTTATCTACAATGTAAGATCAAGGCTTTTGATCATTTAAAACTGACAGCTTGTCATTTGTTGGCTGGAAGTTTCAATCCCAGCAATTAAACTCTCTTCTTTCATGTACACAAGGAGCTCTTCCTCTCTGGAGGAGGGAGAAGCAAAAATATACAAAGACAGTATGGTTCCAAAGAGAATGAAGGCTGCCCTGTCATTGGTGGCTGGTTTCCTGTCAGAAGTCCTGCCTCCCTTTGCAGGGCACGGCACATCTGATTCCTCCATCCGCTTGGCCAAGTTAAGTAATGGTTGGTGCTTCATTTTCACTCTAAAATTTGAGCCAAACAAAAACTAGCCAGAGCACTTGGCAGTTATTCTCCAAAAGTGAAACTCAAACATTTCTCTCAGCAAAAAAATAGAGCCCTGCTCTGCGTCAGCACTGGGTCCAGGAGTTGGCTTTCTGTTGACACTCATGTGGCTTTGACTTTCAGGGCACAAACCTGACATCTGGTCAACCAAAGTCACCGGAACTATGTTCGTCATCGGCAACACACTGTAGTCAGAGGTGGAGGTGAGCTCCTCTCAGTCATCCAGAGCAGCTGGGAAGGATGGATAGATGGTAACCATTGTCCTGTCGTCACTGTTGATTCTGGGACATATATAACAAGGCTGAGCACACGTACACAAGGCCTCACCCATGCAGTATGTCTGATCTCATGTCTATGCAACCACCATGTGCAAACGCTAAAAGTGCTCAGCAGTGTGGGCAGGTAGCCATCACATTCTGCCAGTTCAGTTATCCTTACACCTCTGAAGAGGGAGAGGGTGGCTGAAACACAGACTTAGGACACAGGACCAGAGTGAGTGTGGTGATAACACTATCTCACATCCAACACCTCACTACAAACCCAGATACAGAAACATGAGGCCCAAGAGACTCTGGGCTATGCTGAGTCCATAAGAAAAGAAAACAAATGGATCTAGCTGGCAGGTCATTGTCCCTTACCACACTGAGCTGCCCACCCAGGGCCCTCAAAAGATCCCTATGGAAAAGATCCTCTTGATGGAGTGTGGCCCATTTCCAAACCAAGAGTGTTCTGAAGTTTCCAGAAAAGAGCCATGCCTACACTCAATATTGTAAAAGAATGACTGACTAATTTAGAATTTTGTGATAGTGGAAAGTTGGAATATTGAATATGTCTAGAGCAGTAGTACTCAACCTGTGGGTGTTACCCCTTTGGGAGTCAGAGGACACTTTTACAGGGCCTGCATATCAGATATCCTGCATATCAGATACCAACTTTATGGTTCATAACATTAGCAAAATGGCAGCTATAAAGTAGCAACAAAAATAATTTTATGGTTGGGTATCACCACAACATGAAGACCTGTGTTAGGATGGCTGAGAACTACTGATCTAGGGCAGAATTACATGAGGCACACTTTAGTCTCCTTCATGGCCCCCATTGTTCACTGCTGTGCCTGACATAACACCCTTGTGATTATCAAGTGAAATCTTTTGAGATGTAGCATCTTAACAGGCTTCTACCAATGTTGTCATTGCTGAAAGTTAAGAAAGTCCTCAGATGACATGTGAGACCTATAGCAGAGCCTCCCTTGCTAGCCTGTCCAACTTATGTATTTGAAAAATACCTGGATTTATAACTTAAAACATCAATAAGCTTAAAACCTGGTTGAATTGGTGCTACATGTTTCTTTGGGGGGTGTGAAATCTGAATTCATGTTCTTGGGTCATGGCCATTCCTGTTTGGCTCAAGAATTAACTTTTATTCCTTTTCAGGTAAAAGCTGTGTTTTGCATCAACATGAGTGATCTGCTTTAAAAGGGGAAGTTGAACCACATGCTTTGCTGATGTTTTTCTATCTGGGAAAGGAGCCAGTTCCTAAGTCCACACCCTGCCCTCAAGACCCAAGCCCAGGTGGTGTAAAATGTTTGACAATGTCTTACTGTTTTAACTCTGAGAAGTATCAGCCTCTCTTGAAGTATGGGATCTCTCAGCCTTCTATCTCCTTCCATGACACAATGTGAAGGAGCTAAGACCATGAAACCCAAAAGGCTCTGCTCTGGATGTGGATAATGATGAGTTCAAGGCACTCGGACATGACAGGTGTAACAGTGTCACTTCCCAACGGTCCCAGTTCTAAGAAGCAGGAGGTGACGTTCCATGGGAGGGAATGTCTAAAGCAGAGGCAACATTTTTGTTGTTGTTGTTCAAAAAGGATGAGCTCACTCTGTTAAAATCACTAACCTCCCTCAAACCTCCTACTAGTCTGATTTGGCACAGTTCCACTAACTGTGTCCTCAGAGCTCCATTTCCTTATGAGGATTCCTATGCTTCAGGAAGCTCTAATGAACAAACTTGTTTGTGTTTGGCCTGGTCATTCGCCTTCTATCAACTCAAGTCTGAAGCCACCTGAGACTGTGTCTGTATGTGTAGGTGAATGTGCCTGTGGCATTCCCTCCCAGACACTGAAGACATGAGAATGTTACATTCATGAGTCCTAAACAGTCTGAAAGTGGACACCCATCCCTAGACACTGCTGGCACTAGCCAGCACTCTCTCCAGTCCCAGGCAAAGCTTCTAAGGCAGTGGCTCCCAACCTTCCTAATGCTGCGACCCTCTAGCACAGTTCCTCATGTTGTGGTGACCCCCAACCATAAAATTAGTTTGGTTATTAGTTCATAACTGTAATTTTGCTACTGTTATAAATCATAATGTAGATATCTGATATGTGACCCCTGTGAAAGGGTCCTTTGACCCTCAAAAGGGTGGTGACCCACAGGCTGAGAAGCACTGTTCTAAGCATATGGACATGAATTATGTAGTTCATAGGTGGCTATTAGAATGAAAATTTAAGATATCCCAGAAGAGGTTGCTGGTTTAACCACATTTTAAAAACTAACAAATTGGTGTAAAATAACATCATCTTAGAAGAACTCACCAGCAGGTAAACCAACTTTGGGCAGTTTCTGTCCCACAAGAAGCCAGCACCACTCTGGCTCCCTGGCAAATGAGTGTTTATGTTGGTGTAATGGAGGAGAACATGCAGCAGCCAGGAGGCAGGGGCAGCAATGGCATTTTTGGAACTGAAGCTAGCTAGGCCTGTTTCCCATGTGCAGAAGCGGAGCACAGGCTGGCCACAAAGAGAGTCATCAGCTGATGGGGTATCTCAAAGCCACTAGTGGCACCTGCTGCATCCACCTAACCCTGTGGGATGTAAAGCCCTGGGTCTGCCATCTCCTCTGGGCGGCCGAAGGGAACTCCTCCAGAGGCCCTGTTTCCAGGCAGGGTCGGCACAGAGGTTTGTATCAAATCCTAGGATGTGAGTTTCAGCTATCGAGTACCTTGGAACCCAGGTTCTGTGATCACACCCCAGGTAAGGCTGAGTCAAGTATCTGAGTTTAATCTGCACGTTAAGCCATCCTTGGTGATTTCTAGGAATGAAGAGAATGTAGAAACATCAGAGCCCAGCTATGCAGCCAGAGAGAGGAAGGCAAAATGTGTCACTGGGGACCACCTGATCTCCAGGAATGGGAGCAAGAAGCAAGGCGTAATGGCACAGGCCTGTAATAACAGCACTCAGGAGGTAGAGTCAGGAGGATAAGAGCAGGTTTAAGGCCAGTCTGGGCTGCAGATCAAGTTCCATCACAGCTACATGAAAGCTCCTGACTCAAGACAAAGAAAGAAAGAAAGAAACAAACAAACAAATAAACAAGGCAAAAATAAGGGCAATGAATGAATTGCTTTGTGACTTCAAGAAGCTAGGGACACTGTGGCCCCTGAAGCCAAGAGAGAGATGAAGCAAACACCCCTCTACCTAGCAATGGTTCCCAAATGCAGAAACCCTCTCACTTGAGAACTATGGTAGACAGAGGGACCTTCCCCAGGCTTTGGTGGGCTCCTTCATAATTTAGAGTGGAATCTCAACCTTAGGCATTTCTTCTGGCCTCTTAATGGCCCAGCTGTGTGGACTGGACAAGTCCCTCAACTACTAGGGATGTCCCCAATCAGCTGGTATGAATTCTGGGCAAGCAAGATATAGGGAAGGAACAGGATACTGGCATACAAAAGTTTATTTCTTGACTATTCTATTAATGTTTTTCATCCCCAGGAAACACTGCTTTGTTAGCGAGGAAAAACAACAAGCAAACAATGAAAAGAACAAATCAAGTGTGAATTTTAACAATCCCAAATGTTGGACATTTTCCAAGTATTTATTGGCCATTTATATTTCTTCTTTTGATAACTGTCTATTCCATTTGTGTCTTGATTGGATGATTTGGGTTTTGGTGCTTAATTTTTGCAGGTGTGTGTGTGTGTACATTTGTGTGTATACACAAGACACAGAAGACTTGCCCTGTACTTATTTATACCAAATGGACAGAGGTAAATGTAACCCATCAGGATGACGTCCTTCTAGAGTGCAGCCTGTGCAGATAGATGCACTGAATACAGTAACACTCTGAGACAGTTTGGGATTGTCTAGAAAAGCTATTGTGGTTGTGGTTAAGGAATTAAAGGGAATGTGATGGAAATAAAACCTTACTAAGAAAGAATAAAATAGAGCTTTAGAACTAATAAATATATATTTTTTTATTAATATATTACACAAATATATATTCTAGTATATATTATACACTATATATAATGTAACATTATATTAAGTGATGCCTTGAGAGAAGGGTGAGCAGGGGAATTTCTCACAATCTGACCCCGTCAATAGAGACAAAAAGAGGGAAGGAGGAAGACAGGCAGGTGGTGGGAAAATGAACAGTTCTCAAGAATACATAAATGACCAATTAATATTTTTTAAAGTGTTCAACATCCTTAGTCATTAGGGAAATACAAGTTAAAAACTGCTTTGAGATTCCATTTTGCTGCAGTCAGAATGGTTATCATCAAAAAAAATTAAGACAAAATATGCCAGCAAAGATATTGAGGAAAGGGGACTTTCATTCACTACTAGTGGGAATGTAAACTTGTGCATCCCCTATGAAAATCAGTATGCAGGTGCATTAAAAAACTGAAGAGTAGAGTCGGGTGGTGGTGGTACATGCCTCCCAGGACTAGGGAGGCAGAAGCAGGTAGATCTCTGTGAGTTCTAGGACAAACAGACACATCACAGCTACATAGCACAGAGAAACCTTGTCTTGAAAAACCAAAACCAAACCAACAAAAACCCCTCAAAAACTGAAAGTAGAGCTACCCAACTGATATAGTGACCCAACTCTACCAGTCTTTGGAATATACCTGTAATCAGTGTGCCATAGAAACACAGGAATATACCTGTAATCAGTGTGCTATAGAAACACGGGAATATACCTGTAATCAGTGTGCATAGAAACACGGGAATATACCTGTAATCAGTGTGCATAGAAACACGGGAATATACCTGTAATCAGTGTGGCATAGAAACACGGGAATATACCTGTAATCAGTGTGCACAGAAACACGGCAATATACCTGTAATCAGTGTGGCATAGAAACATGAGAATATACCTGTAATCAGTGTGGTATAGAAACACGGGAATATACCTGTAATCAGTGTGCCATAGAAACACGGGAATATACCTGTAATCAGTGTGGCATAGAAACACGGGAATATACCTATAATCAGTGTGCTATAGAAACACAGGAATATACCTGTAATCAGTGTGGCATAGAAACACGGGAATATACCTGTAATCAGTGTGGCATAGAAACACGGGAATATACCTGTAATCAGTGTGCATAGAAACACGGGAATATACCTGTAATCAATGTGCATAGAAACACAGGAATATACCTGTAATCAGTGTGCATAGAAACACGGGAATATACCTGTAATCAATGTGCCATAGAAACACATACACAACTATGCTCTATTTGCAACAACCAAAAAATACAACCAGTCTAACCATCCACCTACATAAAGAAAGAAAATGTGGTACATACATACACAATGGAATTTTGCACAGCCGTAAAGAAAAATGAAACATGGCATTTACAGGAAAATTGATATAACTAGAAACCATATGGTAAGGAAAATAGCTAATTTAAAAAAGATAAATACTGCATGTTTTCTGTCTCATATATGGAACCTAAATAAACTGATACACATGTACATATATGCTTGTATTCATATATGTATTTTTAGATTACAGTATTAAAAAGGGATCATGAGAAGATAGAGGGGACAATGGGTTCCATGTAAACAGAAGTCCAAGGGGGGACTAACTGGGAGAAGATCCAGCTGGAGAGAGGAGCAGAAGGGAGAAGAGGAGAACAATTGGGAACAAAGTATAATGAGGCCTATGCCATAAGAAGCCACAATGAAACCCAACACTTACGGCGCTACTCCCCCAACCAGCAATACCATCTGCCATAGGGAAGAACTGAAACAGCAGCTTGTCTGACAAAAGTCTGTCTTTCAAAATAAAGTGAAGCAAACAAAAATATAGTAAGATGAACCACAAAAGGTTTTCAGTCTTATGTCTTAGAGCAGAAAAGAGCCTGAAGTAATAGGTGCTAAGTTCCACGACAGTGACAGTTGCCCAACCACAAGCGACAATGCAGGTAATGTAAGATAACTGAAGTAACTAAGACATGTTTCCATCATTAATAACTCAGGTGGCAGAAAAAGTTTTATTACAAACTGTGTGTGGAGGTTTGAATGAGAATGCCCCCCATAGGCTCATGTATTTGAACACTTAGTCACCGGGGAATGGAACTGTAGAAAAGCACTAAAAATGAGGGGTGTGGTCTAGTTAGAGTGGGTATGGCTTTGTTGGAGGAAGTGTATCACTGGGGGCGGGCTTTGAGGTTTCAAGAGCCCATCCTGCTCAATCCCTCTGTCTGTCTGTCTGTCTGTCTGTCTGTCTGTCTGTCTGTCTGTCTGTCTTTCTCTGTCTCTCTGCCTCTCTACATCATGGACCAGGGTGCAGCTCTAAGCCACTGCTCCAGCACCTGCCTGCACGCTCCCCATCATGAAGGTAGTAATGAACTAAGCTTCTGAAGCCATAAGCAAGACCCCAATCAAATGTTTTCTTTTATAAGAAAGACTAAGTTGCCTTGGTCATGGTGTTTCTTCACAACAATAGAACGATAGAGTGACAAAGAAGTTGTCTGGATGATAAGAATATTAAAATTCTTCAGTCATGAAGATAGCTGAAGAGAACATTTTAGTTGAAAATTCAGATGAGGGGAGAAAGTGTTCTAGTCATAAGCAAGAATTTGGGTGTTTGAGAAATGTTTTCAGTCATTAGTGATTATGACATGATGAAGTTTTCTGCTCATAGGTTATAACTCAAGTGATAAAGAATAGTTTTTCAACAAAAATGATAACTCCACCAATTAAAAAAAGAAATCATAGCTGAGAGTTCAGATTATAAAGAAAGAAAGGTTTTTCCATGAAGGCAACCCATGTGACGTAGCAGGTTTGTAGTTAGCAGTAATGAGTCAGCTGATGGCTAATTGTGAATTCTAAGTTATAGTTCAGACAATAGAAAAATAAATTATCGATGGACATGGTGGCGCACACCTTTAATTCCAGCACCCAGGAGGCAGAGGCAGGTGGATCTCTATGAGTTCAAGTCTAGCCTGGTCTACAAAGTGAGTCCAGGACAGTCAGGGATACACAGAGAAACCCTGTCTCAAAAAAAAAAAAAAAGAAATTATCTGGCTGTAAATGAAATGATAATTCAGGTCATAAGAGAAAAATGGTTTTCAACAACAAAAATGCAGTTGATAAAGATTTCCAACCATAAAAGAAAATTTACACATTATAAAAGTTTTCAACCATGAGTTAATGATAACTCAGGTAACGCTCAAAAACAAAGCTCCCAGTCACAATTAATAAGTTGTGTGATAAAGAAAGAAGGATTCTAGCAATAAATTATGATCTGGTGACAAAAGTGTCAGTCAGAAATGATAATTCTGATGATAGAGAAAGGTTTTTGTTCATGATAATTAGAAAACAGAATAAAGGTTGTCAGTCACAAATGACAGACAAGGAAAGGCTTTAGCGTCAAATGAGCTCTGGGTTGGTAGATCCTTTAAGTTTCTTGTCAGAGTAAGTATAACTTGGGTGATTAATTGAATGTTTCTGTCAAAAGTAACAGTTGATGTCGCGTCCCCCTCGACCAGCAAGGACGACGCAACTCGCAAAAGCTCTTCTCAAGCAGTTTATTCAGGTCCCTTGAAAACAGTCTTCCAAATGCCCAGGCAGACCCAACCCACAGGCTAAATACTATATGAACAGCCAATCAAGTAAAGCCACGTGGTGCTATCTTAGAGGCCCACGTATGCGGAAGCAAGCCAGATCAGCGGTCTTAGCCAAATATGGACTTGTTTACCACCGAGAGCACTCACCGTCGGGCTGGTGGAAGGCGGAAACCAGCGCCATCTTTAGGGCGCGGCACGTCGCAGCTCTCTACAGTTCCCCCTTTTTTATTTTTTCTAAAGTTGGTAGAAGTCCCTGGAAAGGCTTCGTAATCCCCCTATCTGGGGATCTCACGGTGGGCCTGAGCCTGTAGGAGGGCGGTGCTCAAACTCTTACCCGTCTCTGGGTCAGCCTCCCCACTCGGGACTGCCCTGTCTTAGGTGGCCGAGACTTACCCGTCTACTCCGTCATTGACTTGCCAGACCCTAATATCCGTGGAACGAATACCTCAGTGGGCAGGGACTATGCTCAGTGAAGATTTAAGGCTTCATGGCAGCGAGCCATGCCTGAGGGGACTGGCCCGCCTCAATGGCGACAAGGGCCTGTATAATCATGGCTGCATTACGCTTTTGTGTGGCTCTCATCTTGTAGATGCACCATAGGCAAACCAGAGAGGCTAGTATCATCAGTATCGCCAAAGAGCCTACGCCCGCCCACTCCTTAAGATGATCCATAGCCATCTGTATCCAGGAAGTCAAACCAGTAGCCAGGCTCAAATCCACCCCAGTGGAGTTGATGTGGATGATTGTCGCTCTCAGCTCTCTCATCAAATTTTCAAATTCAGCCGACCAATCCTGTAAGAGGAACTTTGACAATTGTCTAGACAAATTAGCAGCCTTTGTAAAATTTTGATACTGCACGGAAGTAACACACAAACCTTGCATTTTCCACTCACACCCCAATTGTGCTAGTTGCCAAAGAGAATCAATCTGTTCTTGTATTAAATCTATGCGTTGATTAACTATCATAAGGCCTCCTTTGAGATGAGAATTCATAGAGGTCTGGGTATCCAATGCCTGTGCTACAGTGGCTGAGATGTTATTCAGGGCATTGGCAGTCTGTATAGAACTAGACAAGGCAATAGCTGAGGCAGTAGCCCCCACAGCAGCAATAGTGATGGCAGTAACAATAGCTGCAGTGATGCCAAAATCTCTTTTAAACCTGAATAGCATCATGGTATTAGGGGCCTCTACAGGAACTGGTACATATCGAGGCATTCTAGTCACCACAGCCACAGGAAAGGCTGTGGCATTCCAGCATAGGGCATAAAAACATGTGCCCGGAGTGCATACTAACTTTTCTTCACCCAAGGATGCACTCCCATTACTTACAATCCACAGAAAAGGAGGCCAGAGACATACTGGCGAAGCTGAAAAGGTCTTATTGAGGTAAGAATGAAACAAAGAATTTCAAGTACCAGAGCCACTACCGCTAGAAAAATCCAATCTGGTAGCAGACCCTAGGGAAAAATTACCTCTTTGATAAATTCCTCCCCCAAGCATAATGACAGGTCCCAAGTCCATGCAACTTCCATTTACCCCACACAAAAGCCACAAATCAAAAGGATTGGTGGCAGTCTGCTGAGGATCCCTAGTAGATATATCAAGCATTCCTGTACAAGACTTATTCACTATATTACTAATCATGGGGCTAAAGGAAAAATAATCTTGTTGAACCCAAACTGCTCTGCGCTCCTGACATCCAGTCCAGGGAAAAGGTCCTTCCTCTCCTGTGGATCCTCTACAAAAAGGTGCCCAGCGTGGCTGTCTGGGGGGGTCCCGGTCAGAGACTCGTGTGGGCCACCATCCTTCAAGGTGAGAACCGTTGCCTGAAAACAAACCACCACTCCTACCCCCAAACCTCAGTTGTGGTAAAAAATCTGCTGACTGCTGAGACAATTTAATGCATTCTGTATCATCTGACCTATTGAAGCTCATTAAAAAGCACAGACTTCCCTTCAAGCTGACATTTCTATTACCCTCTATAGGGGTTCTCTGATCATCAAAGGGAAGGTAGGGTAAGCCTAGGCTTCTATTACTGCTAAATAAGCGTGGAAACACAGTTGCATCATGTCTGACCGGCATCAGCTTTGGGAATATCGACAGGATCCCCCATCTCGGCTCGGTCATTCCTGACATACTCACTGCTACTATCACCAGGATCCCTAGGAAGGTCTTCATGACGAATTTTCCTCACAAGGCGTTCAGGCACCCACACTGGATCTTGTTGATCCTGAGGAAAAACACAAACAGACCCTCTCGCCCATGTTAGCACGGGGTCAGGCCCCCGCCAAGAGCCTGTCAAAATATCCTTCCACTTCACCATGCTTTTAGGTGGACCATGGGAATCCTGATGTCTGTCCGCTGCTGAGCGGCCTTGAGCATCCAAATTGAAAAAGTTTAAAGTAAATAAGGCTAAAGACATTCTCTCCTTGGGGGTACGGCCTTGGCCTATTCCCCCTTTCTGTTTTTGCAAGCATTCTTTGAAGGTGCGATGAGCACGCTCCACAATTCCTTGTCCTTGAGGATTGTATGGTAATCCGTGATTAAGCTGTACCTCCATCTGGTTACAGAAGGAGACAAAGGACTGTGCCGTATAGGCTGGTCCATTGTCCGTTTTCAGCTGCTGTGGTTTTCCCCATGCAGCCCAGGCTTCTAAGCAATGCCCTATGACATTGTGAGCCTTTTCTCCACTCATAGGTGTAGCATGTATGATACCTGAGCAGGTATCCATAGATACATGAATATACTTTAAGGTTCCAAACTCTGAAATGTGGGTAATGTCCATTTGCCAGATTTTGAGTGGCATCAACCCTCTAGGGTTCACTCCCACACTGGGAGGATGATGATGAATCACACACTGAGGACAGTCCAAAACCACTTGTCTAGCATCTGCTCTAGACAAATGGAATTTCTGCTGTAGAGTTTTTGCATTTACATGAAATAATTGGTGAAACTGTCTGGCTTGGTCCAGGAATGAGCTCCAAAAAATGCATGTCATCCTAGTCCATTGATCAACTTTATCATTACCCTCACTTAATGGTCCAGGTAATCCTGTATGTGTTCTGATATGTTGAATATAAAAACACTTTTTTCTCTGCCAGATTAAAACTTGTAACTCTTGTAATAAGGCACATACAGTACTACTATTCTTAATAGGACCTGCCAATTCTAATACTTTAACTGCGTTGACCACATAGACTGAATCTGAGATCAAATTGAATGCAAATTGACATCTTTTAAACACTTCAATTACTATTTTCAACTCTACTATTTGGGGGGAGCCTGGTTGAAATTGGCATAGCACGGGCTCTTGTCTTTCTATCAAATAGGCTCCACAGCCTGTCTTTGAGCCATCAGTAAACACATTTGGTGACCCTTGAAGTGGTACTGCTGAAGTAACCTTAGGGAATATCACTGGGTGCTCCTTAAAAAATGATAGTAATGGATGCTTAGGATAATGGTTATCAATCGCTCCTTCAAAGCTACATTGCAATATTGCCCAGTCATCTACAGTGCCACACAAAATCTTAATTTGATGACTGGAATTTGATGACTATTATACTGGCAGGAGCAACTCCAAAAGACTGCAAACATTGTAGGATACCATTCAAGGCTAAAGCAGCAACTGCAGTGGGATAATGTTCTATGGATTTTTTTGGAGAAATCTTTGAATAGGTCCATAATAATGGTCCATCCTGCCATAACAATCCTGTAGGTTGACCATAGGTGGCAAATATGCACAATGCAATGGGCTGTCCTTCCTGCCATCTCTTTAGGAAGGCACTCTGTAACCTTTCTTCCACTTTACATAAAGCTTTTCTTGCTTCTTCTGTAAATTGCCTAGGAGAATTAAGTGCTGAATCACCTTTCAAAATATCATATAGGGGTCTTATTTCATAATTTGGTAGCTTTAAATAGCCTCTTACCCAATTGATATCTCCTAACAACCTTTGAAAATCATTTAGAGTCTTTAAATTATCTTTTCTTATCTCAATCTTTTGAGGTATTATCTTTTCAGGTCCAACCTTCGCTCCTAAATAATCAACCACATTTTCCTTTTGAACCTTATCAGGAGCAATAAACAACCTTTTCTTTTTTAATAATTGAACTAATTCTTCATAGGCCTGATCTAACATTTGTTCACTCTTAGCTGCCAGTAAGATATCATCCATATAATGAACACATCTTAAATCTGGAAAATTCTTTCTCAAGGGAGCAATGGCTTCCCCCACATACAGTTGGCACATAGTAGGGCTATTTGCCATGCCCTGAGGTAATACTACCCATTCAAACTGCTGATCAGGTTCCTCATGGTTACAGGATGGAACAGTAAATGCAAATCTCTCACTATCTTTGGCACACAAAGGGATGGAGAAAAAAACAATCTCTTATATCTATAACTATAATGGGCCATGAGGCTGGCAAAGATGATAAAAGCGGCAAGCCACGTTGCACTGGGCCCATGATCTGCATTTGTTGATTTATGGCACGCAGGTCATGCAACAATCTCCATTTTCCAGATTTCTTTTTAATGACAAAGATAGGTGTATTCCAGGGAGATACAGATGGTTTTATATGCTTTAAAGACATCTGTTCATCCACCAACTCTTTGGCCGCATTCAATTTTACAGAGGAAAGTGGCCACTGAGGAACCCATACTGGGTCCTCCGTCTTCCAAGTTATGGGAATGCCCTCCTCAGTGGCCCCTAGGAAAAACCCAGGCCCTGTCTCTTTTGTCTTTGCTGCATAGATATGGGACTTTTCTGCCCCTGCAAATATTTTCCTATTCCAAAGCCTGGAGCATATCCCATATCTTGCATCATACGTTGGGCTGAATCAGAATAGTCATTACTCAATTTAAATCCCATATCCTTTAAAAGGTCTCTTCCCCAAAAGGAGATAGGGAGCTCAAGTACATATGGCTGCATTTCTCCTGAGTGGTTTTCTTGGTCCTGCCACTTTAATAATCTTGCACTCATATCTGGAGTCTTAGCATAACCCAGGCCTTGAAGTGTTTGAGAAGAGGCTTGTACAGGCCAACCTGAAGGCCAGTCTTTCTTTGCTATGATACTCCTATCAGCCCCAGTATCCAAAAGGCCCAGGATCTTTTTACCATCAACTTTTAACTCCAAGACGGGGCGTTGGTCCAAATCCAAGGAGAGAAAAGTCAGATCCGTGCCCGTGGACCCAAAACCATCCTTTCCTCTCCCTCGATCCTTTGCTGCATAGCGATCACGTAAGCTCGGCAACATGATCAACTGAGCAATTCTATCTCCAGGAGAGATAGCTGTTATACCACGGGGGGAGGCTACCATGATCTTAACCACTCCTGTATAATCTGGATCTATAACCCCAGGATGGACAATAAGTCCTCTCAAGGCTGATGATGACCTCCCTAACAGCAAACCAACTGTACCAGGTTCAAGGGGTCCTTTAAAATCTGTTTCAATTAACTGGACCCCCATTTGGGGCATTAATACGAGTCTGGTGGTGGAGCAGAGGTCCAATCCTGCTGAGCCTGTAGTGGCTCTCCGCGGTCTCTCGGATGGCAGAGGGTTGGCCATCTCTCTTGATTCTGTTCTTTGTCCTGATTCTCTACTGCCCCATATATTTGTGGGCCCTGAGGTTGTGGGCCCCGCTGTCCGTTTTTTGGACGAGCGCCACCATAACCTTGAGTTGAAGGCTGGCCATGGATGTCTATCACTGAACGGCATTCATTAGCCCAATGGTTCCCTTTTTTACATTTTGGGCATAACCCTGGCCGCCTTGGGCGTTGTACACTTCCTGTACTTTCTGTACTCCTTCCCCTGGGGCACTGTCTTTTAAAGTGTCCCATCTTGCCACACTTAAAACAAACTCCTGAACTTCCTCCACCTTTTCTGGTCAACTGTACTACTGCGGCAGCAAGACCAGCATTAGTTAACGGCCCTCCAAGTTCTCTACACACTTTCATCCAGGCTTCTAGCCCTTTACTCTTGTAAGGGGTGATAGCGGCTCTACACTCTTTGGTGCATTGCTCATAAACTAACTGTTTCATTAGTGGCAAGGCAGCATCCGGGTCACCAAAAATCTTCCCTGCTGCTTCCACCATTCGTGCCACAAAGTCTGAAAAGGGCTCCATGGGGCCCTGTAGAATCTTAGTTAAGTTCCCACTCACCTCCCCTTTATTAGGAAGAGATCTCCAAGCCTTGATAGCTATCTTGTTTATTTGCTCATAAACCTGAATAGGATATCCTATCTGCTGGTTGGCAAATCTCCCCTGCCCAAGCAGCATATCTCTATCCCAGGCTGGATTCCATCTCTCTGATTAATGGCTGCTTGCTCAGTGGCATACTCAATCAAGAAAGCTTTCCAGTCTAAGTATTGCCCTGGACTTAAGCAGGCGCGGGCCAGGCCACTCCAATCACTCAGAGTCATACAATGTCTGCTTAATGCTTCCACTTGAGCCAATGTAAAAGAAGCGGTAATGCCATAGGTACGAACCAACTCTGCTAGGGATTTAACTACTTTAAAATCGAGCGGTTCCTCGTACCTGTTCCCTTGTGGGTCTTGGTATACTGGATAGGCAAACTGTAATTCTGTTCTTACTTGTGTCCACATCCCCTGGCAGAAAGATCTCCCTACTTTCAGGGACTGAACAGGCTGATCTATCTGAATGGCTTCTGGATATGGAGGGGGAGTTGAAGGCGCCGCGGCAACGGCTTTACTTACACTGACCGCCACCAACGTGTCTTTCTCTTTTACCTTTTTCTTTTCCCTTTTTCTAATAGCAGTCCTCTCCAACTGTTCTATTAGAGCGTGTAGCTCCCCTTCAGAATCCGTACCCTCTGAGTCCTCAAAATCTCTAAAATCTCTAAGATCGGGATAGAGAGGAACCTTCTTTTTGCTTCCCTTTTCACTGTCTGCCAGCTCAAATCTTTCACCTTTGTTACTTTCCTTTTCACTGTCTGCCTGCTCAGATCTTTCCCCTTGCAGCAGTTCCAAGGCTGATTCTCCCTCCTTGATTGCGTTACAGCATCTCTGATCTTCTAAACAACTCCTCACCATCTTCCAAATCGGTCTTACTCCATGCTTCAGAGTACCTTGCTCCCAAGCAAAATCCAAGTCCCTGCCTAATTTATCTCAGCAGGATACCATAAGATTCCCGGACACCGCAAACCACGGAGCCACGGAGTCGCATTCATTCAAAAATCTCTCTAGGGTTGACTTCTTAAGTTTCAAATTCCTAGCTAAAAGTAGCTCCTGAAGAGCCAGAAAAATTGAATGTGACTGAGACAATCCCATGATTAAAAATTTACTTTCGGTTCGCAGCTTCCCCGCGAAACTTTACCCTTTGTTCGCAATCTCCGCGAAACTTTACCGTTTGTTCACTATCTCCGCGAAACTTTACTTTGTGTTCGCTATCTCCGCGAAACTTTACCTTGTGTTCGCTATTTCCGTGAAACTTTATTGTCCCAATTTATCCCAGGAACTTACCAGTGCACTGCTCCTGACTGCAGGAGTTCTGAGTCTTTTCTGGTTCCCCGTACGGGCCACCACTTGTCGCATCCCCCTCGACCAGCAAGGACGACGCAACTCGCAAAAGCTCTTCTCAAGCAGTTTATTCAGGTCCCTTGAAAACAGTCTTCCGAATGCCCGGGCAGACCCAACCCACAGGCTAAATACTATATGAACAGCCAATCAAGTAAAGCCACGTGGTGCTCTCTTAGAGGCCCACGTATGCGGAAGCAAGCCAGATCAGCGGTCTTAGCCAAATATGGACTTGTTTACCACCGAGAGCGCTCACCGTCGGGCTGGTGGAAGGCGGAAACCAGCGCCATCTTTAGGGCGCGGCACGTCGCAGCTCTCTACAAGTTGATATCAAGAGAGGGTTCTAACACAGGCAAGTAACTCAGGTTCAAGAAGGAAGCTTTCCAATCACAGATTGACAGGTAAGAGAGGCTTCTGGAGCCTGGAGGATAACCAAGGCAGAATGCTCTTACAATTATGCAAACAGCCCTGGATCCCATCGATCGCACTGAATAGGGGGAAAAAGGAGGGGCTTCTAGTCATAAATAATAACTCATTTGAGAAAAAAGTGTTATTTAAAAAAGAAAAAGAAATATCAGGAGTAAAGTTCCAATCACAAAGGACAATTCAAATTCAAATATGGGTTTCCTGGACAGAGATAAAGGTTTGGTTACGAGTGACAGTTCAGATAAAAGATACAGTAGGTTTTTAGGCTCAGTGGCTAAGAGTATTTCTGCTCTTCCAGAAGATCTGGGTTTAGTTCCCAACACCCATAAGGTGCCTCAAAAATTGTGGTGGTTTGAATAGGTTTGGCCCTCATAGATTAGCTTTGCCCATTGGGCATGGCATTATTAGGAGGTGTGTCATGGTGGGGATGGGCTTTGAGGTCTCCTGTGCCCAAGCTCCGTGCAGTGTGGGATTCTATCTGCTGCCTTCTGACAAGGTGTAGAACTCCTCCAGTACCAAGTCTGCCTGCACGCTGCCATGCTTCCTGCCATGATGATAACAGACTAATCTCTGACACTGTCAGCCAGCCCCAATTAAATGTTTTCATTTATGAGTTGCCTTGGTCATGGTGTCTCTTCACAGAAATGAAACCATAACTAAGTCACAGCTGTTCCAGTCTAACCCTTCTCTGGCCTCTGCTCATGGCAGCAGACATGCATATAGAACACATATACACAGGCAGACAATCACATATATATACATAAAAGATTAATAAATAAACCAAAACCCAAAACTAAAACCAAAGGCGAGTGTTTGAGAATAACACCCAAATTGATTCCTGGCCCCATGTGACACTACAACATCCTCCCACACATGTAAACACACACAAGAGAAACAGGAATAAAAAACTGCTTGCCACCCACAATGGCCACACCTGTAGTCCTGGCACTAGGGAAGCTGAGCAAGAGGGTCTCAAGTTTCAGACCTTTCTGGGCTACATGGTGAAGCCCTGTGTCAAATAAAGCAAAAGCAAGAAATATTTATTGGGAAAGTGAAGCATTTTCTTTGAAAAATACTACTTTCTAGTCATAAATAACTCACAGGATCCTTTTTAAAAAATGTTTATTTATTACTTCAAGTTACATCTCCATCATAGTGTCCTCTTTTCACCCCTCCTAGTTCCATCCTCCCACCCTCTCCTCCCTCTTCCACCCTTCCCACTCCTCCGATGTGGAGTGTCCCTACCTATCAGCCCCTCTCAGTTCAACTGTCATATGAGGGCTACGAGCTTCCTCTTGCACTGGGGGCCTACATGGTAGCACCCCTAGGGCAAACTGACCCATCAGTAGGTAACAAAGTCTATGTTCTCACAGGATTACTTAATTATAAATGGTAACTCAGGAAATTGAAAAAAGTATGTGGTCATTGGTGAAAACTCAGGAGATAAGAGAATGAAAGCTTCCAGTCGTAAGTAGCCACTCAAGTGGTGAAGAGTTCTTAACCATATGCCACATCCAGGAGATAGGGGTGCTGAGTTTTCAGGCACAAATAACTAACTCAGGTGATAACGGTGGAAAATACTGTAGGCAACACTGGAAGCAGCTGTCCTGCATGACCAAATGCCTCCTGTGATGGAGAAGAAAGGTTTCACATGAGAGGGGGGTTTTGGTGGCAAATGATAACCAGGCCAATGATTCCTTTGAGAGGAAAAGTATCATCAATAAATCTTAAGTCAAATGACAGAGAAAGATTTCCAACTATAACTGACAATCCAAGGGATGGAGAAAGGGTTCCATCAGAATGGTGGCAGTGGGAAGGGCAGGCTAGTCTCAGGGACTCTCCAGATCAGGGCCTACTACTGGTTCTCCCACTCCTCAGTAGTTCTTCCTACAACACGCCAACTGAGTGAGCATGGTACAGGCCAGTCAATCTCAGGTCAGGGGTCCTGATCCTGCACTGACAGCAGATGCCCAGGGGTCCTCAGATGTCAGGGATCCCACCTTCCTTTCCCACCAGCCACACCCAACAGCGAAGTCAGCTGGGAAAGGGACGGGTGGTGCCTCTGGCACAATACCGTACCTTTTAAAAAGATGTACGTCATTTCTACTTTATGTGTTTGAGCGTTTTACCTGCATGTATACATGTGCACCAGTACATGGCTGACAAAGGCAGAGGTCAGAAAAGGGCACTGGACCCCCTGGATCTGGAGCTGAGGATAGTTGTGAACGGCAATGCATATGCGAAGAACCAACCTGGGTTTTCTGCAAAGACAGCAGGTGCTCTAACTGCCAAACCATCTACCCTACCACACAATGCCTTATTAACAAGAGGTCACCTGTTTCCTCCACCGAGTACTGCCAGCTAGTTCCAGGGTTACGTGGGAGGGCGACCTCAGGCACAGCAGGGCCTACCGTATGCCCTACTGCGGGTCTCCTTCACTTGCTGCCAAGTTTTATTTCACTGTCTCAGAAACTTGTCCCAGGGCAGCATGACTGAAATTCACAGGGACACAGCTTCACCTGGTACCTGCACTTCTCAGCCTCTTGTGTCTGGATGCTCTTCATCAGCACATCTCTGAGATGAAGCGTCTAGGAGCCATGAGCAAGGGGTGCTAAGCTCTTCATCCCTTGCTGGACATTTGCTTCCTCTGACAGCACCTGAGCCTTGGGCTCTTTATTGAGAGTGGAGTAATCATATGACAGTAGGCTTCCATAGCCTGGATAAACTAAAGGGATTAATTCCTCCTCCCGTCTCTTGAAATGAAGTCTGTTCTGTGTCCCTGAATGGTAACCATGTTAAACTACGGCTTTCTCAGGGAGCACTTACACTGTTTCCCTGAGTCAGCAGACTCCTGGAGCCACTTGACTACCCATCCCATTAGGATGGGAAAAGAAGGTTATTGATAAGCAGGGGCTCCACAGGTTTCCAGATCTGCCTACCTTTCTCCATTGACCATTACAGGCTCTTCAGAGGCAGGCGTCCCATTTTTATGGGTCAGCCAGGCTCACTGTGTAAAGAAAATTGTGGGTGGTGACCTTCCAGAGGTCCCTGCTAGGGTCTGGCTTCTAGCTGTCAAGTACACACCATCTCCATCACATTGCTACCCCACACTCAGGAAACCATTGCTGAACTTGAAAGATTATGCCTATCCAGCAAGGCCAGAGAGCCCACAACAGCCTGCAAGGAGCTCAGGCCGTTTTCTGTGTGGGATCCAGGTGGCTGTAAACTCCCCTCTGTCTACCTTCTTTGTTTTCTTGGCAGGATCTCCTGCTGTTCCATAGGTATTTATTCCGAATAGAAATACTTTCTACTTGAGGGAGGAAGGAAATTCACAAGCAGGATGTTCAAGCAACTTACAAGATCACCAAATTCATTACTGAGTTTATATGAACAGCAATCAATTGCTAGTGGGAGGAGACTCTTTAGTGGCGCTATCTGCAAGCTGCCCAGGAATTCCCCAGTGATAAGTTTTCATGAACTGCCAGCCATGGTGGACTGGGAGTTTTAACGGTGATGCAGCTGCCCAACCCATTATTTTTCTGTAAGTTATCCCAAAAGACACTGATTTCCAAAGCTGTAGTTGAAATAATTTCTTTGTCATCTGTGCCCTATCTGAGGTGAAAAGACATTTGTTCATATCACCCAGGAAAAGTTACACCGCACATATAGACGACCACACACACCTTTGCATTGAACACAAAGGATCAGAGGAGGAAAGGGCTGCATTTGATGGCTAGGCTGAGAAAAACTTGACCGCCTCCTCCCTGGTCCTGTCCTGATTTGCAGGATGGCATTGCCCTCTGGTGGTCTGAGGGGAAACTGTTAGATTGAGATGGTCCCTGGACCCAAGCTCTTCCCTGTCTGTTCCTTCCTGTCTCTTGCCCTTGGCTCTTCTATCTGGGTACCCTTCATTCCACACTCTCACATCCTAACCTCTCTCTTCCTCCTCAGTTCCCAGATCTCATCTTTCTACCTGGACACTTGGATGCTGGATATCCTAGTAGTAGGAATGTTTCTTGCCTACACTCTAGCTCCGAATTGTGGGGTATGGAGCAACTTTTGCTCACTCTTCCTTGACTTTTCTACCTTCAAACCTCACTCATTATCTCAGCTTGTGGGGACGGTCCACAGGGGTAGGGTACATCAAAATTGTTGGCTAGAGTGGGAAATGGAGGGGACAGTAGCAAGCAACACAGGGATGAGGTCACAGCCACATGCATAAGAAATGATATGTCCCTACATGCATTATCTGCATTTGCACAGGTCACCCCTGGGATCTGCATGGGTCACACCAGTAAACCTACCATTATTAGGTAATCTGCCCATTAGCACAGGTGTTTACTATGAGTCATTTTCAGGGAAGTTCTTTGTCTTGCCAGGTAAAAGCAATCACCCTGAATACTGTCAGGCCTGTGCTCGTCCTCATGGAACTGTTGAGTCCTAAGGGCAAGGAGGAGCAGCTCAGGAGTTCCCTGCCTCTGCTGGGCTGCTGTCCTGGTTCTGAGGTGTGAACGTAGAACTGGGTGCTTGGACATCAGAAGAGCCTGAAAAGGAACTTGACTGGAAAGGCACCAGTATCTGTAGACTATACTGAGAACTTAAGTTACAGGCAGTACAACAGCATGAGGGCCTGGCAGTAGAGGTCTTGCCTCGTCATCTCCCCGGCCACTTAGACTCAATGCTAGTACTAAGAAAAAAAGAGGACCCACCTGTGATTTCTGCACTGGAACCTGCCTGTGCTGGCCATCCTGACGAGGCTCATGTTCATCAAACCCTGGCGCTAACATATACTCACATCTGACACACAAAACCAAATCTTGTCAAAAGAGCAGAAATCCTTAGCTCCAAGGTGACAGAATGATTTCTTCTTTAACCCGGATTGAAAGATAACGATTTGTATGTTGTCGGAAGGCCAAATTTGCTTCAGGAGAAGTACTACCTAGCCCCCCCCCCTCCAAAAAAAAGAGGGAAATTGTCCCAGGGTTGGGATTGGGGCAGGGCTCTGTTCTTATCTTTCCAGGAGAACCGAAGCGTCCATTAGGGGAGCCCGGGGACGGCTGGACAGCGGAAACCTCAGCAGAGAGCAGAATCAGGCACCAAGGAGGACGAGTGACTCAGTTGATTCTGCCTGGCAGACTTCCTCAATAGCTGTCTCCATCGGGGGCCTGCAACCACCACGGCAATCCAATGTCGCTGGGACCGTTCAGCTCTACACAATGCCCCGGCCGGAACCTCAGTGAAGCCTGCAAGATCAGCTTCTGCCTACAAATCCCTTAGGTCATCTAAACAGCTGAGAACAGAAGGACTGAAAATAAAAGGACTGTACTAACATTTTTCACCATTTTTTCCATTTGAGTTCGGGCCCCAAACAGGTCTACTACGACCCAAATCAGCAGGAAGTCACTTTAAGAGAGCGATGTCCCATGCCCAGAGGGTAGGGAAGGTGTTTCTCCGCCCTTCTTTTTGGTTATTTGAAGGATAACTGAAAACTCCGATATTTAAGGGAAGAGATTACAAGCTGATAAATGGTCCTGTTTAATGGGTTTTGGAGGTTAGCCCCAGGGACTTCCTACTTTTCCTTTTCTGTATCCTTCTTCCTCTCCTATGTAGGAGTGCATAGGCTTGAGAAAAATGAGATATAGACATAGCATAGGAAGGTCCAAGAAAAAGGGGCAGATTATTGAATATGCCCTTATACCTTTGTATATTGATACAAAATTAGTAGTTTATTAGGCTAAAGTGGTATTGACCATTGTTTATTGTGCAAAAATAAGATTGTATTGGATTACATCGGTATTGATCTTTGTATATTGATACAAAATTAAGATTACAGTTGGCCACAATGGTATTGACCCTTGTATATGGACGTAATATTAAGATTGTATTGGGCTACATAGGCATTGATCTTTGTATATGGATACATAATTAAGAGTGTATTTAACCACAATTGAATAGATCTTTGTATATTGATACAAAATTAAAGGTAACGCTTCCTAATGGTATCATACCTAGTGATACTTAAAAATAAAATGTGAAGCTCTGGCCTCTTGATACCAACCGTCTAAAACGGTCTAGGATAGTTAAGTAAAACAAACTCCTAGTCATGCAAACATGTCACTTTGTTAGCTACTATGACAGTCTATCACAGATATTCTCTAAACTACCCAGTAATCAAGTTGCTAAGAGACAAGCAACATTTGCTTATCTAAATACAAGAGATGGATAGGGCATCTTCAAACACCCCAAGAGATCTGCAGAATATGGCATTCAAAGATGTTATCTTAAATTAAGGTTTTCTTTTCTTTTTTTTTTATATCGAGACATATCAGCTCCTGACAGCACCCCCTATTCTACTCCAAGTAGAAGATAAGCATCGA
This sequence comes from Lophiomys imhausi, assembly GCA_907164525.1. Taxonomy (NCBI): domain Eukaryota; kingdom Metazoa; phylum Chordata; class Mammalia; order Rodentia; family Muridae; genus Lophiomys; species Lophiomys imhausi. The sequence goes on along the minus strand of CAJQZJ010032670.1, from coordinate 519,088 downwards.
AGAACCTCCACTGTAAGATGGTTGAATTAGTGGCAAGCCTATCTCTTGGCATGAAAAAACCCCTTGCACCAACTGCAGACAGACTGCTGTCCAAAAAGGACAAAACTTGGTAGCAGGGAAGTCGACAGCCTAACTCTGCCAATACAGGGTAGGTAAATCCTTCATAATCCCTGCTCTACATCAAATGTCTGCCAGAGAAACAGGACCCAAAGGCTGAAGACTGATGCAGGAATGTATGGAGAGAAAATGGGAACTGTCCAGGCAGTCATTGGTATGTCCTTTCTTAGTTTTGGAAGCTGCAGGCCCTGCACTTCCTATATAAGCAGATATATTTATCCCTCTCAGGTCTCTGAGGTGGTTGAAGAATAGACAACTAGAGTCTCATAGTTAAATTCTGAGTTGTTTAGGAATCAAGAGGGTGTTATAGATCTAAGAAGATACTCTTAAAAGTGTGTTGCAAGTTAATATGAATGTTGAGTCAGATATAGACCTTTAAACTCATGGAGATGGTTAGATAGTAGAATGTTAAAGTCAGGGGCCAAATATGTATAAACTGGACATTGGGAAGGTATACTGGGCCATTTAACTCTCATAAATGTGGCATATTTATATCTGTTGTTTTGTATAATACTTACTGTTATAAGAGAAGGAACCATCTGTTGGACTGAAAGGGGAAACTTCTGGGGGGAAGAGGGTGGAAGGGCAGGATAGGGAGGGGTTTGTGACTGAGATGTAACTTGAAGAAAAAAAATATTTATAAAAAAAAAAAAAAGAGCAGAAATCCAAATTAATAATGAAGCTTAAGATTAGGCCAAACCTAAAAGCAGTAGGCAGAAACAGTAAACAAAACACTGAGATTTGCGCTGATGAAGGAAAACCAAGAGGAGCCTGCAATCTCCCTGTTGGTGTACACTTTTAGATTCCACCCAGCAGTGAACTACCCTGAATAGAGAGGCCGCTGTAGAAGCTGAATGCTCTTCTGGACCTGGGCCACCCTGTCCGGCCAAGCGGCAAACCATATACAGCAAGGAGGGATCTTGCGTGTCCTTATTCTGTGACCACATTCTTCTGAAGGCTGCTGGCTCTCTCAAGTTGGGTTTTGGAATATTTGTATTTTTCTTTTTTTTTAATTTATCAGTATAGCAAAGTGTGTTAGTTTTTAATATTAGAACTCAAAGGACTGTGAAGTGTTTTTACAGGCGTTGCACAGTTGTGACACTCATGAATAAATCCACAGCAGCTGAGACTGCATACACTGAGGGGCTGCATTAACTGGGCCTGTGACCTTTCAGTTACGGACAGAGGCAAGGACCATAGAGGCCAGCCTGGCTCAGGAGAGCAAGTGACAAGCAAAGGCTGTCGAGGAAGAGGAAGTTAGTGCCTTCAACGGTGTGGACGCGGTGAGTTCCAAGCACCAGTGCTAGCTTTACAGCTATGGCCATGAAGGTGGCCGAGTTAAGCTCAGTGGTTCACAGAGTGAAAACAAAAGAAACAGACAGACGTAAAAATAGAATGAATATCGGCAGGAACAGGTGAACTGTAGGAGAATGAGAGAGGGTGGAGGGATGAGGATGACCAAAATGCATTATATTATAGACATATATAGAACTGTCAATGAATTTTTTAAAAAGAAAAAAAAAGTAATTTCAAAACAAAACCAGTATAAAAGTGACTTTAAAGTCTAGGAGCTCAAGAGATAGCTTAGCAGCTAAGAGCACTTACTACAGCGTGGGCAGACAGGTGGAAGATACCCAGAGACCTGACTGCCACCATGCCATGCGGGCAGGCTGCAGACACCTAGAGGCCTGCTTGCCCGCCAGCCACGTGGCCTGCCTGCAGCCACTACAATGTGCAAGTATGTGGTGGACAGAAGGGAGAGAAAGAGGCGCGGAACAGTCTGAGCATTATGAGGAGACAGAACTGGGGCTGCGAGGGTGGAGAGGAACAGCCTGTTGTGAGTAGCCAGGCCCTGCCACCCGAGGCCATGGTGAAGCTCCAGTCCATGGTGGCACTGAGGGCCATGTCCAGTCCCTGACCATGCAGTGGCAGGGTTTGGGGTTGATGTCCATGGCTTATATCACCACTACAGACCATGTGGACATCCCCGGTCTGGGCAGCTGCCTAGGACCACACAGATGTCCAAGGGCTGTGCATAACTGGCCTCATCCCTCACTGGCTATGGTGCTCTGCAGAGCAGGCCCTGCACCTTGCCTGGGCTGAACAGCAGAGCTGGCCCTGGTGGAGGGGCACAGGCCAGTTGGCCCAGAGGGTGTGAGCACAGCACAGCTGGCCCTGCCACTAGTATGCTGTGAGGTGGCTTAGGTGTGGGGGTGATGCCCTCAGCTCCCTCGCACCTTGCCTCCTGAGGCAATCAGGAGAGCTGGCTCCAAGGCCATAAGGGCAGGAGCTGGCCCTGCCCCTTACTAGCTGCAGTATTCAAGACAGTGGGCCACTCATCTGCCATGAGGTGGTATGGACAGGGGGGTGATGCCCTTCCCCATCACTACCCATGATAGTCAGGAGAGCTGGCCCCAAGCTGGCCTTGACCCTCACCAAGCTGCAGCTCTTGGGAGAGCAAGCTCTGAGCCTCGCCTAGGCAACAGTGAGAAAGATGGGCAGGCTGACCAACTCAACTACCACCCAGGCCCACCCCCAGATCTACCTCATCTATGAACTGTCACAGTGCGTGAGGGCTGGTTTTGCTGATTCAAAGCTTCAGGATCTATAGGACACAGGGTAACAACAGAATAACCAAGAGGAGTCCTGGTGAAGATCCAATATTGATGGTGTAGCAGAAGCCAGTTAGATGTGATGGCACTTGTCTTTAATCCCAGCACTCAGGAGGCAGATCTGTTAGGGGCCAGCCTGGTCTACATCCCAAATTTCAGGCCAGCCAAGCGTACATACTGAGAACCTATCTCAAAAAACAAAACCTAGAAATTAAAGACCCGGAAGCCCTGCTTTGGTTTATCCTTGTGGGTGGTTGTTGTCGGTTTTTTCCCCTTTTATTTCCTAGTATTTTGTTTTTAAGTTTTGAATGTATATTCATGAGAATGGCTGATGTTTTCTTATATTTTTGGTTGTGAGCCTAGCCTTTAACGGCTGAGCCATCTCTCCAGCCCTTTTTTTTTTTTTGGTTTTTCGAGACAGGGTTTCTCTGTGTAACAGCCCTGGCTGTCCTGGACTCGCTTTGTAGACCAGGCTGGCCTCAAACTCACAGAGATCCGCCTGCCTCTGCCTCCCAAGTGCTGGGATTAAAGGCGTGCGCCACAACGCCCGGCGGCTGATGTTTTCTAATGTCTGTTTTTGTATCAACACTATGCTGTTCTCTTTTGAACTAACAATTTTCTTTCTCAACAGTATGTAGAATTCTTAATTTTCTTCTTTTCCAGTTTGTTAGAGATAACTTCTAAGGTAATAGAATGTCTTAGAAGCTTCTTCTGCAAGTCCATGATAACAGTCAGAACTACAAAGGACAAATTTATTCCAAAAGGAGAAAGAATACGAAACAGAGCAGGTTGGCTGAAGACCCTGAGAACCACAGACCAACAGAAAAGGCGCACAGAGAGAAGCAGGAAGTGGCCCACTCCTCCAGCCATAGTTCTGTCCCTGGCTTCCCAGGGGAAAGTGAGTGAAGCCAGAGCACCCAAGGGAGCCCCAGGAACCCAAGAGCATGTGTCTGCTTTCAATGTCGTATCAGGAGGTAAAGCTGAGTCTTAGGCAGTAGTGTGGCCTGTGATGTCTCACAAGTACAAACACTCAATGATACGGCTGCACTGTGAGGCCCTTGGAACATAGCAGATTTAATCCTGTGTAAGTACACCAGTAATTGGTTTTTCGAGGATTCTGAAAACAAGTTTAATATTAAAAAAGTTGTATGACAAAGGCAGCAGCACTCCCTTTAAAAGTGGCTTTGTGTACAAAACATTAATGCCAAACTACTTTTAGCAGAAGATGAAGTAAAACATGATATTTTGTGAGGTACAACATTTACTGACTTATTTTATATTTGGCAACATGAATTTTCATTTGAAATATGAGCAACATTACTGGGGAAATGAAACACATGCCGCCTGCTTTACTTTACCACTCAAGGCGCCCTGCTCTGGTGAACTGTCAAAGGTGTCCTCACCGGCAGCCAGAGCTCTCGCTCGTCCCTGTGTGGCAGGCACTGCCTTGTCACCCACTACACAGCATCTGTGCTAACTGAAGCAGGCGTAAGCCAGTCACGGCTCCCTTCCAGCCCAACCAAAGGGTCTGTCTTCCAATGATGTAACTGTGGCCTTATTTATTAGCAGCATTCTTCTTGTTCCATGATAGTTACTCTGATCTCCGTTTATTTTAAACAAAGTTTAACATGTTGTGTGTGACAAGCTAGAGTCAGGATGGGAATCAATATTAGACGGGCCTTTATGTAGATGTAATCGGAACTGGAACTATCTTTTAAAAACAGGGAAAAAGACAGGGAGTTTGCCTTTAAATACGCACTGTAAAATAACAGGAGCACAGTCCTCCTTTTGACAGAGGTTGCCACCCATGTGTCTGGCTTGCAGACCTGCACGGTTTACAGTAATTTCTCATGTGCACTCTGAAGTAGGACGTGTCACCTACAAGAGTCCATTGAAAACCACAGATATGGATGTCTGGGATCAGGCATGAACTGAGAGCTTCTTTTTTTCCTCAAACTGTTTGTCCACTGTCAGAGACAGGGCCTGGAGAAAATCCTCGATGGTGACGCTGGGTGCCTGAAAAGATACACGGCCGTTACTGAGTGGGCCTGGGCTTTAGTAGGGCTACCCGGGAGCTGCCATCTATACATCTGCAGAACTAGGAAGAGGCTCAGGTCTATGCAGGATAAACAAGTTCAGGACCTCTCAGGCCCACAACAGGGCACCCAAATGTGTTTTGTAAAAGGTAATGTAATTTGCTGTTTCCTATTCATTAGAAAAGGCTACCAGAGTGGGCAGGTGAGACCAGCAGCCATCCACCTGCTAAGAAGGAATAGAATCTATTGGGAACAGAACATGGGGCCTCAAGGTCTCTCGGAACAGCAAGGCCCAACACTGATGCTTTGTAACTGAGAATCACTGTACAGCTCAACACCAGCCCCTCCTGGTGTCAAAGCACTTACACTCATGGGTATTTCCCTGGAACTGAAGACCACACCTATACAGCACTTGCCACTGGCTAGGCAGAATACCAGATTGTGGATTCAAGGGAACTGTGTGGCTGATAGGCTCATGCTGGGGGCCGGGGCAGGTCACCATTTAGTGTGAGCAGAACCCAGGTTCATGGGGTACAAGTTCCCAGTGCACCATGGTACATGTGTGCTGTGAGCACTGCATGTGTGCTGTGAGCACTGCATGTGTGTATGTGAGCACTGCATGTGTGCTGTGAGCACTGCATGTGTGTATGTGAGCACTGCATGTGTGTATGTGAGCACTGCATGTGTGTGAGCACTGCATGTGTGTATGTGAGCACTGCATGTGTGTATGTGAGCACTGCATTTGTGTATGTGTGCACTTATGAGCAGACACCTGGAACAGCCATCTCTTCCCAACACCCACTGCCTATGACAGACAGTGTGATCAACTTGACAGTCTAAAATCACCTGGGAGACAGGCCTCTGGGTATGTCTTTACTAGAGAACTATCACCATTACATCAACTGTGGTGAGAAGACCTGCCCGCTGTGGTTGGGGTCCTGGACTGTAAATGGAAAGAGCATTCACTCACTATTCAACCCTGGCTTCTTGTTGTGGACCAGCAGCGTCAAGTTCCTGCTGCTCTGACTTCCACACCATGATGGTCTGCACCCTTCAACTATGAGCTTGAATGAACTTTCTCCCCTAAATTGCTGTTCAAATATTTTATCACAGCAAATAGAAAAGGAACTAAGATACTACCTCAGAACCCTGTGAACAGTGTGGGTGAGGGACCTGGGTATCTAATACGCAGGGCCAAGGGACACTTACCTGAATGTAGAGTGCATGAGCCAGGAAAGGGAGTTTCCTCAGGACCCGGCCGCTGAGGCCCTCACTCTTCCTGTATGAAAATAATAATATTCATGGACATCAAGCTCATTTACAAATGTACACAATTCAGGGATACTTTCCCTCTTTATGGTGAAAAGGAGCTCAAAGGCTGGCCAAGGCAACTCAAAAGCACAAACCTTTGTATGACCCTGGGTACAGCCTTGGCCTAAAAGACTGCTGTCCTCTCTCCTCCCCAACACTATCTGTTGTCTCTGGTTCCTGCTCCATGTGAGACTCTAGGACCACGTGCCCACCTTGGCTCCACGTGAGACTCTAGGACCACG
>CAJQZJ010032670.1:470870-512760 GCA_907164525.1 Lophiomys imhausi | reverse complement strand
TAGGACCACGTGCCCACCTTGGCTCCACGTGAGACTCTAGGACCACGCGCCCACCTTGGCTCCACGTGAGACTCTAGGACCACGCGCCCACCTTGGCTCCACGTGAGACTCTAGGACCACGTGCCAACCTTGGCTCCACATGAGACTCTAGGACCATGCGCCCACCTTGGCTCCATGTGAGACTCTAGGACCACGTGCCCACCTTGGCTCCATGTGAGATTCTAGGACCACGCGCCCACCTTGGCTCCACGTGAGACTCTAGGACCACGTGCCATGTTAGCTCCACGTGAGAGTCTAGGACTATGTGCCACCTGCTCCACGTGAGGCTCTAGGACCACGTGCCCACCTTGGAGCATCAGGTGTGGAGTGAGACACTGCACAGAGCTGCCAGCAGAATCCCCAACCAGGTCACCACATCTCCAATTTTTACAGAGATCTCTGAACTCTATTCCTCCTCAGGGATTTAAGTCTCTTCTCTAGCAACACTGCACTCTTCATTTTAACCTTTTACTCAGAATCTTCCACGTTTCCTGGCTTCTGAATAAAGTCCATATTGGCCAGAAAGTGAGGTTCACAGCGTGGTCCCTCTGTCTCTCAGCACTAACACGCTCATTTGTGGGAACAGTCCATGAAGACAGCTGCCAACACTGCCCAGCAGCCTCCTGATGCAACTCTGTGCACTGTCTGTTGTTTCAGACTCTGTGTCAGACAGACTTCACCTGCCCTAGTCACCAAATCATTTCCCGTCTCACTTTCCTTCCCTGAGCTGCAGGCCTCTGCTGCCCCTGCTACTTTTTCAGTGCCGTGACAGCTTTACCTCCAGAGCCTTCTCTGGCCTACAAAGGAAATCACAATACCTAGTTACCTCAGTAAACCTCATCAAATGATTTTTCTAGGGTAAACAATGATATCAGTTTGTACCTTGAAATTTCACTCAAAAGGAGGCTCAACTTTGACACATTATTTTCAATGAAGCCAATCATTTCCAGCTCTCGAAGGGTGAGCAGTTGCTGACGAGGATATATGATCTGGCACTGGGGGACAAAGGCAAAGTAGTTATGACAGAACCCATACAAGACAAAGTATAGTCACCATGAGCAAAAAGGCCAGTACTTCCAGGACTATCAGAAATTGTCATGACTTATAAGTCCAAAATAATCACGCAAATGCAGGCATCAGCAAATAGCTCTGCACACTTTCAACACTCTTCCCAGCATACCTGTGTTTCTACAATCAGTACGCCAATACTAAATCATGGCTCAGGAATAGTAGCTGGCCAGATGCTGAGTTTTTAGCCTGACATGGCTTCATGTCAGGGCTTGGGCAATGGGTAGGGAGCAGCAATGGGTGCCACTGAGCTACTGTCTTAGTTCTAGAAATGCGTGTCAACCTAGAGGAGCCAGGGCTGGGATGCACAGCCAGCACCACAGCTGCCCTCAAAAGAACAATCTTGGTCTGCTCTTCAGGCATGACTAGACAGACAAGGCAGTGGGTCACTCACACCCTCCCTTATAGAACAGTTGCCTGGAAGCCAAAGGTTGTGTCAGGGTGGTACTGTCTCCACAAAACCTTTCTCTGTATACTTGAAGGTTTGTGGGTCAAAAAGGAAGCAGGTTTCTGTTTGGTATTCTTACCTTTCTGCACAAGTGATTCTCTCAGGTCCCTACAGCCAGTTAGCACACATCACAAGAGCCCAGATTGCAAGCTCCTGATAGAGTGAGACCCAATTACACAGTATCTGCCTTCGGGACCAGCCCAAGGTTCATGACAGTATTTGAGTATCTTGTTCTTTCTTTGCATATGCATGTGCACATGGCGTGTATGTAGTATACTTGTATGATCAGTGTATGTCTGGCCAGATGCTGTCATCTTTCTCAACAGCTCTCCATCTTACAGAAAAAGACAAGACTTCTTCACTTGACCCCCGAGCTCACAAATTTGACAGGCTTGCTCCAGGGCTCCCATCTCCACCTCCTGACTCCTGGGATTACAGGTGGGTTTTCCACATTTATGAGTGCTGGAATCTGAACTCTACTCCTCATGCTTTGGTGGCAGGCTTTTTATCCACTAAAACATCTGCTGAACTCTATCTTAATTTTTCAAAAAATGACCAAGTAAAAAACTGGTCTCAGCTCCTTCAAAATCTCTACCTCTAAGCTAACCCTCAGAACACTCCAGATTCATGGTGCAAGTGACAAATGTCCCATTATGAGGGCTGAAAGACACACATCTATGGTATCTGCCTTCCAACACATCCAGCTTCCTCACTGGACCTAGCTCATGCTACCCACCCTCTTTGGCAGTAGAGAAGCTCTACAGAGCCCCTCCCCACCTTTCTCTCAGCTGCTGATGCTAGGACATGACGCCAATGCCAGAACAATGCTAACTTCAGGACCTTCCTGGGCTCCTGGTTGAGCTGGCTCCCTATTCCTGACCAAAGGTGAGCATGCCATCCTTGGTAAGGAAAGCAAGATCCACTAGGTTATGAGGTGTCAGGCAGTGGCTACAGGATCCATAGGACAATTCCATTCTGGCTAGGGGCAACGACTCCAACACCACAATCATCATAAATCTCTCCCTGCTGGCTTGCTCGGTTACTGCCTAGGTTCCTATACTCTGTATTCAAAAGCATGTTCTGCAGCATGAGCTGTCAGATGAGAACCACAACTTTCAGTCAGTCATAGTTCTGTGAACTGTAACTTTCAGTCAGATGGTACTCTGAAAACTTTGGCCTTTAGCAAGTGTAACTTGTGAAGCAAGACTTCCTTCGCCCTTTGTATAGGCTGACTGAGAAACTGGTCATTTTTACAGTCCGTGGCTGACTCAGAACCAGGATGTGCTTACCCATCCGCCTACAGCCCTCTCACTAACCTTCTACACACTGGTACCTCAGATTCTGAAAAGTGTTAATCATACTGAACCAGAAGATCAGAAACATTGTTAAGAGTATGGTACAATGACATACACACATAAAAGTGCTATACAAAACTATTATTTACAGGCTAATTCAAAATTTGGGTTTTTTTAAAAACTCTTGGAGGAAATAAAGGTCAAAAAGACTGACTCAGCAGGCGTACTCTAGATGCAATATGACATAATTTTCAATGTGATAAAAGGCATATTAGAACTAGTATACATTAAGCCATGTCAATTACTACCAACATGAAGAACATCTAGGAATGGTCAGGAGTGAACACAAACAAGGTACCTTCATCAGTTCTTCTAAACAAGAGAGGTAGATTTTGAAGATGGCTGCCGCAGAGGGGGGCCCAATGTATTGCTTGATGTCAGCTCTGTCCACAAAAGCCACATCGATCTTCTCCGTGATGTTCGAAGTGGTCAGAATCACCACATTGGAATGCCTGTTTTGGTGAACAGGCGAGAGTCAGGCACAATGTGCTTTAGGACTCAGCTCTGTGCTCAGCTATGTGACGCATGTGTAGGAGGAACAGCAGGTCTGCGGGGGGAGAGCCGAGCTAGCTTTAGTTTGGTGGCTGTGCTTCATGCCAGAGCCATCTTCCAATACAGTTTTCATACCCCGAGAGCCCTCATCTCTAAGCAGCTCCCTGGGCTTGCAGTAGCTTTATGTTGAACAGACACTCCCAAGCCGTTTGCTTCCAGAAGGCTGTGGTATGCTCTACTGAACGCCTACCTCAGCTTTGGGGACGATCTAGTGAACATCCTACTACTGCACAGCCTTAGTAAGGAACATGAGGCAACAGAGACTATCAGCCTTGAGAACAATGAAGGCAACAGGAACACCATGGGGAGGTGTCCTTCTCACCCCACACTGCCTTTTAACTAGTGGAAGAGATGACTGCCTCTTCTGGCAATGGAGGAGGCAATCAACATAATGGGGCATTCCAGGCAGGCGGGTGGGGAAGATCACAAGCATTATGGGGATCCCATGATGGGAAGGTGGGAAGCCCATCAGGGTAGCTTGGGAAGGAGAACGGAGAGTCTGTGAGGAAGACAGGGACCCTGGTAAGTGGGTTAGAGAACCAACCAGTTTAAAACAGGACCTGGAAGGAAGGGTTTGGGGCTTAGTGTTTATCTGTTCTGTTAGGGGAACTTGGCACAGAGAACTGGGACTGATGCTGGAAGGGAGGGTGTTGAGGGTGTCAGACAGGCTCTGGAAGGCAACTTCCTTGGAGGCTGCAAGGAGACACTGGCAGCATAAGCCAAGGTGGGGAAAATGACTGTAAAGTCATCAAGCTGCCCGAGAGCCATGTCATCATCATGTTTCTCCATCACTGTTTATCCCAGGGTTACCTTTTAATCTGATCAATCTGAGTCAAGACAGCATTGACCACACGGATAGCATCTGACGGCTCTGCACCTGCCCTGCAAGCATTTCGAGCAGCTGTAAGACTCTCCACCTGCGGGGACACAGCGACAGGTCAAAATGAAGAGTAACTGGCACTTCACAAGCAGCTAAGGATTGTGTCAACTGACCGAACAAAACGACTGAATGTGTCTATATGTCTTCTGCCTGTTCCCAGCTCAATGCATGTGGGGTTAGGTATTATCCATAGAAAAGAGCTTAATCTGGGTGTGGTGCCGCATGCCTTTAATCCCAGCACTGGGGAGGACACAGAGGCAGCCAGATCTCTGTGAGTTCAAGGCCAGCCTGGTCTACAAAGTGAGTCCAGGACAGCCAGGGCTACACAGAGAAACCCTGTCAAGAAAAACCAAAAAAAAAAAAAAAAAAAAAAAAAAAGGGAAGAGTCTGCAGCACAGCTGACCAAGAGAGGGATCAGGCGGTAGTAGCAAGAGGCAGTTCACGCAAAGGCTGACTACCTGCGAGTGCCTACCTCATCGATCAGTACAAACACCAGCGCTTCTTTATCGTCAATCAAGTCCCGAATCTTCTGGAACATCTTAGTCACCAACTTGCCGCTCTGAAACCCAAGCACGCTGTGAGTGGTGCCGATTCACAGTCACCGTTAGAGGGCACAACTGTGACCACCACTCCTTACGGTCCCTCAGGAAACTGCCAGCATCGGACAAGATCTACAGATTGCTCCAGAGCCCAGCACAGACGCTGCTGCACTCCAGGACATGGAGACCGGAGGCGGCAGCTGCAGCTGCTCAGGTGGCTCAGAGCAGGGGAGCCCACTGACGATCAATCACCTGTGTGACTTACTCCCCTGGGTACAAGACAAACCACTGACAGCAACACAGAAGCTGATGAGGGAAAATTACAGGCTCTGTTTCCAGTTCCGACATCCTGCCTTAACACCTACCACAAGAGCACCCTGAAACGAGATGTCTCAGCACAAAGGCTTCCAGGAGCACCCACAACATACCGGGGTACACCTCAATTCAGATCCAGAATACAGGAGCATGAAAGCTTCATGGCAAGAGTGCCATCTAAATGAGGCCACAGAATTTGGTACTTGTTGAATGCCTAGTGGGTCTGACCATAGTCAGGTACTTAATTCCTTTCTCATTCGGCCTGCTTCTTTCCAGAAGCTTCTGTCTGTAATGTTTGGTCAGGACAGAAGAACATTGTTTCCAACTATGCCTGACAATATCAGTAAGTAAAACATTTAATACTTACTTCTGAAAACCACTTAGAAAACAGGCTGTGACTGTTTATTTCAATCAATTGGCCATACCGGTACCTAAGATAATAAGAAGAGAAGTAAGGAAACTACAACTAATCCACTGCCTTTGACACAGTGTTTCTCCACTGCCCACATTCTGAAACTGAACCTCCCTCTTAAGATATGCAGTTCCAGATGATGAATAATTGTAGAAAACCTAACAGGATGCAATGAACAGGTCTAGGTAACAGTAAAACAAGTTTTCCCGTATCCTCATTTGATAAAATAGCAAAAACTCTCACTTTAATCTGTGTTTAACTTTTATTTCCAGTATAGCAAATAAAACAAAATAAAGGTATCAACAAGTGTTCACTTCCCCAGGCAGCTGCTCTTAATGTGACTTATTGGCTCCCCGTAAAGTCTGGCGACACCCCAGACAAGGACATTGTCACATACCCAAAATGACATTAGTAACTCTTGCCTGTAAGTCATCTCTGATTGGTTGAATAAAAGTTGCCTATAGCCTGGGTCAGGCAAAAGAGAGGTGGGCAGAGATGAGGTCCACAGGCTTTTGGGGGAGGAAAGGATCACGGGAGAAGATGGAGAGGGAGGAAGAGAGGAGACACCATGGGTTAGGGAAGCAAAAGCGCACATGGTCATGAGGGGCTGGCTCTGAAGATCAACACGGCACGGAGAGAAGGCCTTGGGCAGGACGTGAAAACTAGCTTAGAGGGTTAAATTCTGCCCAGACCCAGTGCTTAGGGTTAACTAAAACCCAACAGGGTTATAAATAAACCTCATTTGTAAATGGGGGATTAAGGGTTAACTGCCACCTTATTAATCATTGATAAAAAATAATAAATTTTCATCTACAAAGAAGATTTAGCAGGATCTACACTTTTTTTTTCTTTCCACAAACCCAAATGTGACAATTCCTTTTCCCACAGATTCAAGCCCCAGAATTCTTAAAGGGTCAAAACTCACCAATCTGCTGATCAGAAAAAAGTCTAAAATGACACTGCCCTCTACTCAGAAATAGCACACATTGGGTCTTCCTAAGCAAGGGGAGAGGAGCAAGCTCCTAGAATTAACACTCACTCGCACGCACGCGCGCGCGCGCACACACACACATTCTCTCTCTCTCTCTCTCTCACACACACACACACACACACACACACACGCCCACTTGAAACACAGTCTATACTGCTCTCTGGCTGTCTTAGAACTCTCCAGATAGAAATAAGGCTTCCCAGACTTTTTATACCTCTCAGGTCACAGGTCCACAGAAGAATTTCTTGCTTTTAAGAAGTATCAATAGTAATTTAAAATTTCCACTTTAAAAACACAGCACTAACTTTTACTGCTTACAAAGTGTAGAGATGGGTATTAAAAACAATATGACAAAAGAGATTGGGGTAAATATTAAACAAGATGAATTATAAAACACTAACAGAATGGGGAGGAAAAAATAATCTCTATGATGTGCATGCCACTTCTTGCCATTTATAACCTTCAAGATAAACATAAATTCCCATGTTTTTCTAAATGAAAGTTAGATTTCTTATAAGAATATTTTGCCTCTCTGGTGTTCTAGGAAACTTGCCTTTGAAGGCCTTTAAAGAAAAGATGAAATTTAATCTATTAGAACAGGGCCAAGTTGGTAAACATAATTGGCCAAAATAAAGTATTCCTTGTATGTAAAAATACTAAGACATCTCTCTAAAAAAAACCCAATATAGACATATACGAGTTTATCTCACATGAATCTGGCTTCATACTGGGGTAGCAGAAGCCAAACTTACCCTGTTTCAGGTAAGAAAAAATTAGACAAGATCAGAGAAGGTAACATTTGGTAAGGACTCTGTTGAATAGACAGTGGAAGAACGTGACTCTTACAGGAAATGCTCTAAGAGCTAGCCTGGCTGTCTATGTAGTCCTCTTCCAATTATAATCCAAGGGAACCGCGGGATCATGGAGCTGAGGAAACCAAGGCTGGTGTTTGAGGAGAGGTATCCATAGGCCGCGGGACAGAATTCCACAGGGGAAGGAGAAATGAAATAAATCCCTGAAACCAGAATGCACACCCTGTGTCTTTGCTGAACCAAGACATTGAGGAGGGAGAGTCCACAAAGCTTGAAGGCCCTTGACGCTCACACTAGAAGAATCTCAGCTCCTATGGCTGAAGTGTAAACAGCATCGTCTTAACCTTCCAGGGATCCCTAGGAAGAGCACATGCCAGGACAGAGGCAAGACTAAACCAAACCCTACCCTCAGAGTGCTCAAGACAAGCCTCAGAAGGACCACGCTAGGTTACAAGTAGTTGAAAAGGCTACAGGAACCAGGCCAGCAGATTTAAAAGTAAGATGTGAAAATCTGGGTACTTTGGACACAATGTTATGCAGAATACACTTGATGTGCTGAATGAGCTTTTCCATTATCGCGACATATCCCCTAACTGACAGGAAGCAAGCTAAGGGAGGAGGGCGTTGCTTTTGCTCACAGTTCAGAGAAACAGTTCATCATGGTAGTGGACACAAGAAAGCAGGAGTGGCCAGGCCCACAGCATCAACCCAAAGCAGAGGAAACAGGGTGCTACCAGTCAGCTGGCATTGTTCTCCTTTTCTAGTCAGATGAGGACACTAGCTCAATGGTGTCACCACATTCAGGGCAGGCTTTCCTTTCTTGTTAAACTTCTCTGGAAACTCCTTCAAAGACAGACTGACAGTTGTATCTTCTAGATAATTCCAAATCCTTTCAGATTGAAGACAACACACAGGCCAGGAAGGAGAAACATGACCCATAACCAGCCAAAAAGTCAGTCAACAGAGATAACAATGCAATTGCTAAGCAAGAACATTAAAAAAAAAAAAGCTATATAAACTAGTTTAGGACTTTAACAAGAACATATGAAGGAAAGAAGAGCACAAAAAAGAACCAAAACTTTCAATCTTCAGAGAAAGAAAACATACTGTGAGGATAAAAAGAACTAATGACTGGGGAGTAAAAGCAAACCAGACACTAAAAAAAAATCCATGAACTTAAGGATGTAGCAAAGTTTAAAATTAAGTGCAGATATTTTTTAAAAGCTGAAAAAAGGGGCACTGGAGAGATGACCCAGAGGTTAAGAGCACTGACTGCTCTTCCAGAGACGTGGATCTGATTCTAACAGGGCTGCTCAAAAATCATCAGGAGCTCCAGTTCCTCGGGATGCCCTCTTTTGGCTTCTCTAGCACCATGTGGTACACAGACATACCGGCAAGCAAAACATCCAGACCCATTAAGACAAAACAGTCATTTTTAAAAACTAAAAAGCTGAAAAGGGTAAAGTACATGGGTGTTCTGTGGAACAACATGTAGCAAGCAGTGTAACGTGCTGAAGAACAGATTCCAAGTAATGAGTAATCATCACATAGTCTTCAAATGTGAGGAGAACTGAGACCCCAGTTAGACAGAACTCAAGGAAGGACAGATAAGTCCACAGGGACGTCAGTGTTCTTTTCCTACTAAATGGTAGAAGCACATGGACAGAAAACCTGCTCATTATGTAGGCCTGCCACCCGTGAGCAGTAACAATTTTCTTTCAGGACACATGTACTAGGACAGTGCCAGGCTGCCTCAGGTACTTTATAAGACAGAATCAAACCTGAGACCATGTTGGGTATAGAGGAATGAACTGACCTATGCCCAAGGAGAGGAACCCACGAATCATGACTGAAAATAGAACAATTTCAAATGTTACAAGTCCCATGCCGCTGCTCTCCTCTCTGCTGTCACCAAAGTTACCTGTTTGACAGCCTGATGGTCAGTTTCTGGGCTAATGCCTTACAAAGGGATGTTTTCCCAGTTCCTGGAGGACCTGTAATAATAGCCAAGGGAATATATTCAAGCCAGTGCTAAATTACTTTTCAACATAGTTAAGTGCTGCTACTGTTATTACTACAAGTGTTAATTGTTAAGTTATATTTCAAAAGCTCCAGGTGTCACTATGTCGCTTGACTGGACTTCACTAATATGGCCTCTCCTATCATCTCCCAGCTGGCACACTGCTTCCCGGCTCTTAGCTCCTCTAGGCACCCTGAACACACCACACTTCTGGTCTTCATCTTGGTGACACCAGTCCTCACCTCCACATTTCCTCTATGAAGTCCACGCTCACTAAGGCTCTTTTCAAAGGCCAAGTGCACCTTTCTTGGTAAATGGAAACAGAAGCCACCTCAATGGGGCCATTCCTAAGGTTGTCTCTTTCACTGGAGGTAACTCAAGGTTGGCCTGTACCCATATTAGACCAGAACGGCAGTATTAGTTGAGATCTGGAATGCCACTTAGACCCATCTGTTAAAGGTCAGAGTGATGCTATGGGTGGCTGCAGAAAATGAGAGGTGAAGTGGGTTTTAGGTCATTGGGGGCATGCACCTGAAGGGGACTGAGGGACCTTGGTCTCTTCCTTTTTCATTCTTGGCTATGATGTGATAACTGCTCTCCCATGTGCACCCCCAGAATGTGCTTCACCACAGGCCCAAAAAGCACAGACAACTGGTCACAGACTGAACCTCTAAAACTGTGAACCAAGATACATTCTTTTTCTTCTTTGAGACAAGGTCTCACTATGTAGCCCTAGCTAGCCTCAAACTCAGAGATTTTCCTGTTCTTCTGCCCCCCAAGGACTGACATTAAAGGTCTATTCTACAATATCCAGCTTTTTTTTTTTTAAGATTTGTTTATAGTCTGGCGTGGTGGTGAACACCTTTAATCCCAGCACTTGGGAGCCAGAGGCAAGCGGATCTCTATGAGTTCAGGGCCATCCTAGTCTACAGAGCGAGTCCAGAACAGCCAGAACTATGCACAGTGCCCTCAGAAGACAGGAGAGGGCACCAGAGCTTGAGGAACTAGAGATACAGATGGTTGGGGGGATATTATTATACTATATTATATATTATATTTATTATGCTATAATACATGTGGATGCTGGGGCATGAGTCCCTGTCCTCTGTAAGAGTAGCAGTTCTCTTAACTACTGAACCATCTCCTGCCCCTTAGATGATACTTTCTAAAAGACCTTGGGCATCTGACAATCATAACCGGCACAAACAGGCTAATTATCCTAAGCTATAATATCCTTTGACATAATGTGGGTACTGTCTTTATTTTGCTCCATATCTATGCAGTAATGGGGTGGGGGTGGGCACAAATCAATAATTTCCTTCTAAAAAGGACCTGGCAGAATTTATTTAAAAGCATGGCTTCTGTAGTCTACTCTCATAAAGTGAAGCAGAGACTATTACAAAGGAAACAAAACAAAAAAGAAAAGAGACTTGTTCTATCCTAAGCAATTATGTTCAGTTGGGAAAATAGGCAATCATTTAATATAAAAAAGGTTAGAAGGAAGCAAATAATTTGTCCCCACGAGAAAAGTCAGCTAACACATTTGCCAGATTTAGTGAACTGAATCAGCTGCACAGATATGGAATATCCAAGAGCAATTACGATTCTTTCAAGATATACAGAGTTATGACCCTGTAGAAGGAACAGTATAGATCATCACAAGTCAGTCCTGGGCCACCCATTCTGTCACGTGAAGACCGGCCCACCTCACCGTGCAGCAACACGACCCGGTTCCAAGTGATAAGGTTGCTGTCCACATTCTTGTCTGAGAACAGTAAGCTGGTCATCACATAATCAAGGAGCTAAAATGCAAAAGCAAAAAGGCAGATAAGGCACCTGTAAGGCAAAGGCTCCCGAAACCATGCTGTGAAGGCCTGCTTCTGGAGGAGAAAGGGGCAAGGCCAGTCCTGAAAGGGCTATCACCTCCTGACACTCAGAGACAATCTCCCATCAGCTGTTGTCATTCTAGAAGGCATCTTTAAAAGGTGAGAAGTAAAATACTGGTTGGTACCACTCTAAGAGGAAAAACAAAGTCATTACTTTTACTTAGAATAGAAACATCCAATAAGATCCCTAAGGTACTTATCAGATAGAAAACTCCCTCCCTGGAAACAACAGAGCAGGTAGTGGGGTATGCATACAGCACATTTGTCAGGAGCCTGAGGAAGTTACTTGCAGACCCCAAGTGACAGTTCCCTGGTATGTCCCCAAAAGAGCTAACAGGAAGAATGCAATTCAAAATAAATTCTCATCCTCTTCTAGTCTCTGACCACTTCCTACCTAAAGGATCAGTTCTACGATGGGGGACTTCTAATGGATTGACATTCAGGACGTGGGCCACTGGCAGTCAGGATTTCCAAAGGCCCACTTAAATCAAGGACACAAAAAGGCCAGAGAGTAAGACCATATATACATTCTGAAAACAAAGTACAGCAACTTACATGTGATTTGACCTCCAAGTCATACACAAGGCTATCCCAAAGCCCATGAAATTCAGCTGTCAGAGAGAATAAGACAAAATGTCAGTTTTAGGAAGACCTTGAGCCCAATGCTTCCCATGCTTCCTTCTAACTGCAGATCAGCACTGATACAGCAAGTGCACAGTTGTTTTATTTTCTTCCAAAGTTCAGCTACTTTTCTTAACATTAAAGATTCAAAATAAATGTCAGTCATAATCTTGACAGATAAATGAAGTAAAAGGATTATTCCTACCAAGTGACTTGAGAGGCTGAGGGAGGAGAATCACAAGCTAAAGGCCTGCCTGGGTGAAACCCTATCTCAAACAAACCAACTACAAAGAGGACCCGGCATGGAGCTCAGAGGCAGACAGCTCATGCAGGTTATGTAAGGCCTTGAGTTCAATCCCCAATATAAGAGAGAGAAAATGAATTACTCTTCATGTTTTGGGTACTTTCACAAATGAATTCTTTCCATCCTGACTGACGAACTTTCAGTGCTAAGAAGGTTCTAAGCAAGAGAAAGTTATCAACAGTCTTACATAGCTGTGAACTCTAGAAGCTACAATAATGAATGGCCTGGCAAAAAATGCCCATTGGTGCATCAGTGGACTTAATGTTACAGGGATAATCAACCACTTTCTGAGTGGATTTAAAGCGCAAACCACAGGATGAAATCCAACCCTGGTGTCACTAACTCCATGACTGATTAGGTCACAGGCCCTAGGGGAGAACCTAACACTATTTGTTCAGTAGACACAGTAGTAAACCGTCCTCCCCACCATCCATTCTTCTCTTTTTACACCCAGAGATGAGTATGTCTTTTGAAGAGGGTCACAGAAGCCTCTTTTTGTAATAGATACAATCTCCAAACAGAGGCAGACAATAGAGATTAAGAGATTACAGAGTTCTTAGCTCTAAATGAGACATCTATATTACCCACCCTTACACTCAGGGATCATCATGGAAGTGAAAAAAAATCTTATGAGCTAGAAAATTAGTGGATATTGCAACATAACAGTATTGTTGGACATGGCTAATGAAATCTCACCCTATCTCAGGAACTACTGGCAAACTGATGGCTGCTAGGGGAAGAGAATCAGTTTTCTTCAGGGTTGCAGGCCCTGGAAGGCTAAACATGCTCCAGCAGAAGGAGCACAAAGTGGATCTAGTGGGTTTAAAAAGAAAAAAGAGCACATGATGTTAGGAGGTAAAAATGGTGGTGAGGGGAGGGAATGGGCATTGGTTTGACAAAAACCATTATAGGCATGTGGGAAATATCCACCAAAGACTTTGCAAGGCTGGTCTTCATTACATTATTATACATTACATACATGAAGCTGATGGGCTGCTTGGGCCTCAAGTGGAGCCCCCTAACAACTGGAATGGGGTCTCTCCCCAGCTTAGATGATGTTGCCTCCCTCTGGAGCTCATTTTCCTAGCATGGCTGCCTTATCCTGGCTCGAAGGAAGAGGAGGCACTTAGTTCTGATGCAGTTTGATGTGCCAGGGTGGGTGGGTACTGGGGAGGGTAATGGGGGAAGAGGGTGGGAAGGTGGGACTGGGAGGAGGGGAAGAAGGGGGATGGGGATTGGAATGTAAAATAAACAAAAAAAATCTTAAACAAAAAAAAATTACATATTTTTCAGAAAAAAAGTTTTCATAGTTTCATTTCAATTTTGGATTTGTTATATCCTCTTGCTTTCTTAGGGTTTATTTTTTTTCATCAGTTCCCTGTTTCTAGAGGAAAAAGCCAAGGCTTTTGGTCTAAGATATATATTTTGAACACAAGCCTATAAATTTACTCTTTGAACTGATAAATATTGGTACACTGTATTTTTTTTCCTTTGAGTGTTGCAATTTATATTTCGTCTTAGACTTGCCTTTTAAGCTATGTATTATTAAGTGTATTTTAAACAAAAACAAATGAGCTCTCCCTGCATGGCAGGAAACACAAAACTGAACTAATATTCCCTGGGTAGCACCTGTTGGAACCCAGTAGCAAAGTCCCCAGAGGAGTACTGTCACAGCCAGCAAAGACTGCCCAGTAGGGGAGATCAGCTGGGCAGGGATGAGGAATGCAGGTGACATCCTCAGTCAGGCTGTCTCTGAGGCGTTTGTCTAAAGGAAGAACAGTCTCAGCCCAGAAATGTGTTCCTTCCTTTGCAATCACTATCAATCAAATCTGTAGTATCCCTAAAGAGTTTGATCATCAGCGTGATGCTACTTGGAGGTAGTGGAACTTTAAAAGATAGGCCCCAGGAGAGGTTTTATCTCCTTGAAAAAGATAGTGGGACACAGGTCTCTTGTTCTCTCAAGCCCATGAAAAGCAGAGGCTTCCTGTGCCACCCTATTGTCCCTTAATATGGTGTTGTGCCTTGCTAAAGGCACAAAGCAATGGAGTCACTCTTTCATGAACTAAATCTCAGGGTTAGTTATTAAAAATTCCTTTCCTTATAAGCTAATTGTCTCAAGCATTTATTGCAGTAATGGAAAGCTAACACAATGATGTCCTTTTCATTTATTTCATAAGGCAAAACCAAAGAACCAAATCTTCTCACTAAGTGACTTGGCATATCCCAGGTGTGTGTGCTTTAAAGATTTATTTATTTTTTACATATACATTGTTCTGTCTGCAGGTATGCCTTTAGGCCAGAAGAAGGAACCAAATTTCATTATAGATGGTTGTGAGCCACCATGTGGTTGCTGGGAATTGAACTCAGGACCTCTGGAAGTGCAGTCAGTGCTCTTAACCTCTGAGCCATCTCTCCAGCACCTTCCAGGTATGTCTTAAGCTTCTGGCTCAGGCCTTCCTTGGCTGCTTCCCTCCACCACTACCCACCCATCAGGACCCTGTACCTGCAGGTAGGATCCAGTTACATGATGCAATTATGTTTTCTGTTTCTTCATCTAAATTTTCATTGCTAGGGCCATCTTCATTCAACTGGAAGATGTGAAGTGCAATGGTGCATGCACTCAGATCAATGGGCTGTTGATGAGGTAAAAAGAAAACACATCTATGTAACTCAGAACATCCCTCCTGTACTTCTATTATATATTCTGAAATCTAAAATAAAGACCAAGGAATACTGTCTTTAAGAACTAGTTCTGGGATCCGATGAAAAGTCTAGCATCTCCTTTCTGATCCAGGATGAGCTGTTAAGGTGTTTATCCATTTCTCCCGTTTGGGCCCTTGGCCCCCAACCCCACCCCCAAACAGAATTTCACTATGTAGGGCTGGCTGCCTGGAACTCCTTATGTAGACCAAGCTGGCCTCAAATTCAGAGATGGAACTGCTTCTGCCTCACAAGCACTGGTATTAAATTCCCAGCACATCTAATTTTTAAGTGATTTTTTTTGCCATTGTGAAGTTAACACGTGAGAAAATACCAACATTTATATAAAAAAGAAAAGTCCCCTACAATCAAACTCAGAGGTAGTGCAGTCACTGACAAGGACCTGAGCACAAATGGCTTTCCATACATCCATGTAGTTCCCTTTCCAGTAGGTTGTCTTTATGTCTGTCCTTCATTTAGGATATTCAAGTTATCTTGTTTCCTCTCAAAATCAGAGTAGGATTCCGAGTCTCTAACTAGAAATAAAGTGCAACCTCACCATGACATCATGTCAGGGCAGAAGGTACGCACGACGTGAAAGATGACTTTGGCCTTAACCGAGGAATGCTGTCAAGTATGGCCACTGAGAAATTAGTATCTTCCATTTCCTAGTTTACCAGTTTGATGCTACTAAACACTAAAGTTTGTTTTAAAGCGGTGTACTAAAGAAGGTCTAAAGTGGAGGGCTTGGGTGGGTGGGAGGGATTAAATGCTACTGTTGGGAACAAGCAAAAGAAACTTATTCCAAGTACTACCACTTCATTGTCAGGTTCCATTTAACCATAGGAAGAGACTAAGTTCAAGGTCCCAGGCCCTAGCGGAGCTGGGGTCTTGATTTCCCAATAGCTGAACAGCCCGTTATAAGGAGATAGTTGTCTGAATCCAGACATTTCAAAGGCAACTTCTCCATCTTTCTGGCTGGGTCAAAGTAAGTTCATGTTCCCAACTCTTGTCCTCATTGATGGAAACTCCCTTGCTCAACCCCTTATGTCAAAATGATTGGATGCTGGGTGTAGTGACACACACCTTTAATCCCAGCACATAGGAGGCAGAAGTAGGTGGATCTCTGTGAGTTCAAGGCTACTTTGATCTACAAAGTGAGTCCAGGACAGCCAGGGATACACAAACAGTGTCTCAAAAAAAAAAAAGATACAGCCTACCCCACTCCCCCTCACTTTATGGTTCATCCCTTAAACATGCTGTACAATGTCCGTTCATGGTCACAGTTCAGCTCCCAAGTCTGTTCTGGGGCAATGATCCCTCAGTAGGGGCTTGATTACAATATTTTTTGTCATCTGCATTGACCTGGTATTTGAGTTATGTTAGATTTAAGTAGACCCCACAATACTACCTCTTGAAGGGAGGCTACAAACTTTATGTAGAAGTGTCCTACAAAGAATATTTCCCTCTCACTTGCTTATTCATGATTTACCTGTATCACTGGGGACTTTATAGTATTTTGGATCATGATTCAAAACTACATTATTCACTGTTACTGTCACTGTCCTAGATTTGAACACTGGGAGAAAATTTAGATTGGTGCTTGTTTTCTTGTGGCACATCCTTGTCATTTTGCTTAAATTAACAGATTAATTCTGTAACTTGCCTGTCTAACTCTGGATTTAACTGTGTAGAGAAAAACCTAAGTATTTACTACTGGATAGCATCCAGGGGATATCAGTGGGAAGCTGAGCCTTCACCCTCATTCCATCAACAAGACGCCATTAGGAGAAGGACCCACCAGGTCCTTGGAGACCTGAACTTTCCACCTTATAAAACAGCAGCAAAGGGCCCGGAACAGCCTACTCTTTCTTTCCCTCTACTGAATGTGGCCCAATTGGGACTTGATCTTACATTTCATTTAGAGGAAGACAGGCTATGCCAATCTGTGCCGCTTTTGTAGGATAAAGGGCATGGAGGTATAATGAAGAGATCTGCACTTTTACCTGAGACATTCAGATTACAATGCGAGCCAGTGCCTTTCTTTAGCAATAAGCAGGAAAATATAAATTAGAAAAGTCAACCAACAATTGAACAAACATGAACACTGAAGTGAATGGTATATTGTCTGAAAGTTAATAGCCACTATAATCTTACAAAATGGTCTATCTGCTGTTATATAACTGTTTTTATCATATAGTCTTCAAAGTTATCTGTGCTTTTTTGTTACTAGCCTAATTTATTCCTTAAATCCCTAGAGCTAGTTCATAATTCATTGGACTGGCAATTTTTTATTTAAATAATCATGCTGTACTTTCCTTCTGATTGTTTATAGAGAAGACAATAGTTGTGTTTTGGGTCTTCTCTGAAACCTTTATAATGTATGAGATTCTGGCCATTACCCCTATGAAACTGAGGAAAAGACAGAACCAGAAGAATTTCTAAGCTTTGGGCCGGTGTTTGGCAGAGATATTATAGAATATTTGGTTTCCATTAAGGTGACTGAAGTGAATATTAAGAGAACTTTGGTACAACAGAAGGACATAAAAACAGAATTTGGTCTGTAAGGTATTCTAATGCAACATATTAACAGCTCCTTAAGGATCTGGGATGTTTTAAGTAATATTTTTATTTTTGGTTTTTCAAGACAGAGTTTCTCTGTGTAGTCCTGGCTGTCTTGGAACTCACTCTGTAGCCCAGGATAGCCTCAAACTCATCTGCCTTCCAAGTACTGGGATTAAAGGGGTGTGCCAACGCTGCCCACTATTTTAAGTAATTTTATTCAACAGACTATTTCTGTGACCACAACTTAGCTCCCAGACTGTGTTCATAAAAGTGATGCTGTATACTGGTAGACTGCAGCAGTCTGGAAACCACACATAATTGTCTAACTGGGCCTTTATATAATTATTAGAACATGGAGACATAAAAAAAGAGGGCTTATTTAATTTTTTTATGTGTATTAGTATTTTGCCTGCATGGGTATTACATACATACAAACACACACACACACACACACACACACACACACACACACACACACACCCATCTTGCATGTATGCTGGTGCCCTCCGAAGTTAGAAGAGAGCATCAGGTCCCCTAGAACTAGTTTGGATGGCTGTGAGCCACACTGTGAGTGTTGAGAACTGAACCTATGTCCTCTGCAACAGCAACACATGGCGTAACATCTGAGCCATTTCTCCAGCCATAGCTTGGAGACATTTTTACATTAATACTTAGAAATCTATTTCTTCTTTTTAATGGCGATATCATATTTGTTTCATCAACTGGATTGATGGACAAACTATCTTGGAATGTTGGGAAGCAACAATGTTCAACACACGTTTATTTACGTATGTGCACAGAACTGCCTCATCAGCTAAGAGAAATTCCTATAGGAGACTCTGTAGTCGTGTTGTTGGAAAGTTTTCAGACTACCCTAAAGGCAAACTGTGCTAATGTGCCTTCCACAGCAGCACTAAAGAGGCCGATCCCAACAGTTCCTAGCCCCAGCCAAGTCAAGGAGGACATCAGATTTTAGTATTGATAAAAGTGGACAATATTCAAACATTAGTCTTAACAAGTGAATGAAGTCTAGTCGTGTAGCCATGACTGGCCTAGAATTCCCTATGTAGACCAGGCTGGCCTTGAACTCATAGAGATTTGCCTGCCTCTACCTCCTGAGTGCTGAGATTAAAGGCAGGTAACCATCACCCATGGCAGAAACAATTTTAGGCCTAGGGCTCATGTTTCAAAGTCAGTTTCTTATTTCACTTCTATGTATGTGTTTATTTTTTTTCTACAATACTGAAGACTGAACTCAGGGCCTTCCTTGTCCAAACTAGGCCAGGGCTTTACCACTAGCTCCATTCCCAGCTCTCAAAATCACTTCTTTGTGAAGGTTAGAGCTATGCAGCGCTCACTGAGGCTTCTTGCTTAGGGATACATTTCCAAGAGTTTTTATACTGGTGATAGACTGCCCTAGTGTATCGAGACTGTCAACACAAAGCTCCAGCTTCCCATAATCGCCATAATCGTGATCAGAAGACTGTGGGCAAGCCACTCTGTATACAAGATAAGATGAAGAGGCCCATCTTTCCCGTCTGCTCTCCATAAAGCAGGCCCATCCCACATCTGTAAAGGCCCACACAATCTACTATCCTTACATACTCCAAAGCACACAATAACTATTTATGGACAGAGTGGGATCCAGGTACTTAGACACAGTCTGATATTCTATGACCGTTTTCCAACTGTCAGATTCTCATTCCTGTTTGTTTCTGGCTCTGTCAAGAACATCCTGACACAAAATATCCTTACTCTAGCACCTACTCCAGGACACATAACTAAAGCTTAACCACCAAAACCAACAGACAGGTAAGTAACCTGCTATCAATGTCAATATTAGTTATTTGTGACAATTACCTCCCACTCCCTAAGGGCTCAGTTACCAGCGCTGTGAACTAGGAATTTACCTGAGGGTCTTTAACCTTTAACTCTGTGTCAACAATAGACACAGACTGAACATTTCTGGTCAGAAAAGGCTCATCGAATTCAGTCCATGAGTAATCTCCAAACACAATACTGTGCCTGTTCAGCAGTTTGTAAACACTCAGCTTTATATCTTCTTTTTTTGCAGTGCTAGAAAGATAAATAAAACATACATAAAATATCTTGGTTAGTTCGGAAAAGCATGAAAGTATAGCCAGGTCTGGTGGGGCATGCCTGTAATTCCAGCATGCAGGAGGCCGAGGCAGGAGAACACGTTACACACGTTACACACACACACACCCCTCAGACCTCACACATGCACAGGAAGGTAACATTACTCAGGATCAGGCTTGGCAGTGGACAGTCTAGGGACCAACCGCAGGGGTCACACCGTCAACCAAGCTCAGCTTCTCCTTAGAAAAAGGAGGTGCCCCTCGTTCCTGACATGCTACTATGAAGATTAACCACAGTTCAGTGTTTGGGACAAGTCTGAAGCATAATGAACATTCAGTCCATGTCGGCAGCCCTGTTAAGAACGGGGCTGAGTGTACAAGCTGCAGGGTCTGTATAACCTGGGGTGCGGATATCTTTGCAACAGGGAATCCACCACCAGATTTGGGCGTAGCAAGGTACGCATATTCCCCTCCTTGTTCTACCGACACGCCACTTTCTCGCGCCCCTGACTGACTGTCCCTTAGCAGGCGCAGTCCTTCCCACTATAGATGGAGCTCGCCCGTCACTGCCAGACCGTGCTCCACAGGCTTGTCGGCTGAGCCGTGGGGGGCTGCGGAGGGGTCTGGTGCTCTGAGGGGTGAACCTCTGGGCAGTGTGCCGAGGGATGGAGTCCCGCGCCGGGAGAGGTAGGCTCCCGCCCTTCGGGGCCACTGCGGGCGGCGGGGCTCGGAGAGGCAGGCTAAGGCAGGGCCGCTCTGGTCACGCGTGGCGGGGCCCGAGCGCTCGCACTCCGCACGGCTCACCTTCCGCTGCGCTGCAGAACCTCCACGTGGACCGCGGGCGACTCCACCACGCAGGGCAGCGCTTGCTTCAGGTCGCCCACCGCATCGTCCATGGCGCCGCCGCCGGGAGCCGAGGGGACGCGGCCGCAGCGAGGCCGCGGTCGCCGCGCCGCCGCGCCCCGCGGAGCAGCCCCCTGAGCGGCGGGCGGACCCGCCTCGGCCGAGTCCCCGCGCGACCCTATTCCGCCACCCGCCGCGCGGCGCCGCGCGACCCGCCCCACCCCGCCGGGCTTCGAATCTGCCGCGCGCGGCGCCCCGCCCCCCGACCCGGAAGCACTCGGCGGCGCCGAAGGGGCCACTTCCGGCCGGCGCAGGGTCGGGCTACGGGCGGCCGCTTCTCTCTGGATCCGCCGCGACCGCGGCCATGGGCAAGAAGCACAAGAAGCACAAGGCGGAGTGGCGCTCCTCTTACGAAGGTGCGGAGCCCGCGGGCGGGATCTAGACGGCCGCCGGGGCTGGCGGGAGACCGTGTGCCCGGGGAAGGGCGTGGCCAGCGCTGGGCGGGGTCGGGCGGGCGGGAGGGGCTTAGTGCCGGGCTGCGGGCGCGAGGTTAGGTCTGGGAAAGGCGTCTGTCTGTCTGCGGCGCTTCCTGGATCAAAGGAAGAGGCCGTCGGTCGGCTTCTTCTCGGGTCCCGTAGCCGCTGCGTACCTCCTCTTTGGCCCCAGGAAGACTCGCAGCAAAAAGAGAGGCTTCCGCTGAGGAAATGGGGTCTTGGGTCTCTGGTCGGGTTGATGCTCTTTCTCCTGGTAGGAAGGCCTCTCTGAATGTCCTCGGTGGTGACCGTGCGGTCTGAAACGGGACTGAGCACAGCCCTGTCGTTTTGAGGTTCCATCTTTTCCCGTGGTTTTGACGACTCCTTGCTGTCTAGGTTCATCAAGACCAGCCTCTCACCCTTGCGACACCCACAGGGGTGCAGCAGTCCCACCGAGCATTTTCCAGGTTTGCCTCACTGTCTGTGTGCAGATTATACAGACACCCCACTGGACAAGCCTCTGAAGCTGGTGCTCAAGGTGGGAGGAAGTGAAGTGACAGAGCTCTCGGGATCTGGCCACGACTCCAGCTACTATGATGATAGGTCAGACCATGAGCGGGAGAGACACAGAGAAAAGAAGAAGAAAAAGAAGAAGAAGTCAGAGAAGGAAAAGCACCTTGATGAGGAGGAGAGGAGGAAGCGAAAGGTAAAGGTGCAATGCCCCAAGATGGGGCACTATTCATGGCTGGCCGTTCCCGTGCCGGCGCTGAAGTCCTGGGCTTCCAGGGCATCTTCTGGTGATGCCTGCAGAGTATCAGGAATGGGTCGTTTTCCCAATCTGGGGAAGGCAGAGGTGGTGTTCAGGGTCTGCAATGCCAAACTAAAAGAGCCCTGGCTGTTCTGTGCCCTCTGATCTTTGATACAGGAAGAGAAGAAACGGAAGCGGGAGAAGGAACACTGTGACTCGGAGGGGGAGGCTGATGCTTTTGACCCTGGGAAGAAGGTGGAGGTGGAGCCACCCCCAGATCGACCAGTCAGAGCCTGCCGAACTCAGCCAGGCAAGATTCTGTCCCTGGACATAAGTTTCCTACATTGTCTGTAGCATGGTTATCCGGTTGTTGAGGGCAATTCACAAGCTAAGAATGGGAAAATTCTCTTGAAGAGTGGTAAAGCAAAAATAGAAACACAGATGCCATAGAGACCAACCATTTGTGTCCCACAAAACCTACAGGGTTTTTATTTGGTGGGTGTGGTTGTTGTTGTTTCTTGAGACAGGGTTTCTCTGTGTAGCCCTGACCTAGAACTCACTCTGTAGAACAGGCTGACTTTGAACTCAAAGATCTACCTGCCTGTGCCTTCTGAGTGCTGGGATTAAAGGCGTGCACCACCACTGCCCAGTTTACCTACAGTATTTTTTTGTCTGGTTAAAAGTTTACCAATTTTTGGGCTGGAGAGATGGCTCAGCGGTTAAGAGCACTGGCTGCTCTTCCAAAGGTCCTGAGTTCAATTCCCAGCAACCACATGGTGGCTCACAACCATCCACAATGTGATCTGATGCCCTCTTCTGGCTGCAGGTGTACATGCAGATAGAGCACTCATATACATAAAATAAATAAATCTTAAAAAAAAAAAAAGTTTACCAATTTTTAGTCTAGAAATTTGGCTTTATCTGCTTTACTATTCCAAACAGTACCATCAGGTTAGTGGCCCTACATGAATCACATAAGAAACACACATGGAAACATGGGTAATCCCCTTGGGAAGAAGAGACCCCAACACAGGCTGTCATGGTAGGGCTGGAGTTGCTTAAAGTGATCTCAAGATGCCATGCAGGAAGCTAGAAGTCTTTGATAAATTTCTGACCTTTGGCAGCCCAAAGGAATGTTGAAACGACATTTCAACTACAGTCTCCGTCTTGTCTCTTTGATTCCCTGGTTCCCAGCCTTCCTGTAGAGGAGCCAAGGGGTTCTGTTTTTAGGCAAGAGTGTACCTTCCTGTATGTAGAGAAACAGGAGGCTGGGCACTGGGACATGGATTGTCGGGAAAGCTAATATCAGAGTCTGTTGCCATGTGATCACAATGGCTTACAAAAGAAATGTTCATGCCCCCTCAGTCTGTGTGATGATTTTTCATGCCCCCTCAGTCTGTGTGGTGATTTTTTTCTCTTTAGAATTTCCTCCTCTGACTGTGGATTTGACCACACTGGTTTATCAGGGCCCCTGGGATATGTGTTGCAGTCCTTATGGATACGGTGCTGTTTGCTGCTCCCACCCCGTGTAGCTCAGGGTCATAGCAGATTCCCAGGAAACAACAGTTTGTCTTCAGAGTGGCACAGCTGCTGACTTCAGTGAAGCTGAATGACACAGTGCAGTCATTTGACCTTCAGAAGGACTGAAGAGATTACTGCTGCTTTGCACATTCCCCAGTCAGTCAGGAACATTGCTGTCGGGCTGACTGTGAGCTCAGAGACCCAGTTGGTACCCGAAATCCTTATGAGATCTGTGTATGTTGTGTGTCTCTCCTGCTTAGCAGATAAGAACCAGGCACAGATAAACAGAAAAGTCTCAAGCACAGTACCGACCAGGGAGTCCAGAATCAACTCTGCCCCACCTTTCTTCCATGTCTAGAGTGTGGTAGGAGCTGTAAATGGCTTGAGAGGTCTTGAGACACACTGCATCTCCCCTGGGAGCTGTGCCCAGGTTCTCGGTTCTCATTGGGCTTCAGATGCTGAGAGGCTCCACAAACAGATGACTACAGAGCTCTCTAATGAAGGAGATGAGGTCTTGCTGTTTGATTTTCTTTCCTTGCTTTCTCTTTGTAAACACAGCTGAGAATGAGAGCACACCCATCCAGAGACTCCTGGAACACTTCCTCCGCCAGCTACAGAGGTAACTCCGGGTCCCACCTGTCATCTCACACCCATGAGAAAGACACCCCACCTTCTCTGATGCTCTGATTCTCATGTCCCACACAGGAGATCCCCCCTATTTTCTCCCCATCTTGAAATACTTTGAATCCCAAATCCCACCCACTGCCACCCACAAAATGGACATTTCACCTTCTCTAGGCATTCCCAGTCTAGCAGGGTGTGGGCCAACTAGGTGCAGGCTGCAAGTGCAGGGCCAGAGAGCCTGTATGCCGCACCCCTCCCTCTACCCATCTGAAGTCAGTGTGTTGTGCCGCTGCATTCAGAGGGTCACCTGTGAGGGACAGAGCTGGGGCAAGGTCACTTTCATTGTATGTATATATGTTACAGCCTTAAAAGGGCATGTACGTTTTTCCACTGAACTTTTAAGAAGCAAATTTAAATTTTAGTTGGTTATATAAATTTTGGATTGTTATAATTTTTATGTCACTTAGAAATTGAGACTTTACAGTTTTTTCACTTCAAAGCTATCTTTGCTTTCAGAAAAGATCCTCATGGATTTTTTGCATTCCCTGTTACGGATGCAATTGCTCCTGGATATTCAATGATAATAAAACATCCCATGGACTTTGGCACAATGAAAGACAAGATTGTGGCCAATGAATATAAATCTGTCACAGAATTTAAGGTAAATGAGTTTTACTTTCAGAAAAAAATGATTGTAAAGCTGTGTGTTTGCATGGTTGTGCATGTGTCTCCTGCTCACTCATATAGTGAACACTGTGCACCTCAAGTCATTCTTATTTCTTTCTTTATAATTTCTTCTGTATATATTTATTTTATTTTACGTGTATGTGCACCACATGTAGGCCTGGTGCCTCCACAGGTCAGAAGAGGGCCTTGAATCCCCTGGAACTGTAGTTAACGTGTAGTTGACGTGTAGTTGAGAGCCAACTACATCAGTTCTGAGGAACCAAACCTGAGTCCTCTGCACGGGCGGCAAGAGCTGTTAACCGCTATTCCTAACTGTCTCTAGGCCCCCGGGTAGGTTTTGGTTGCAAGTCTTTACAGAGGACGACTCTGGGTGACTGCTGGTGTTAAGGGAAACAGCTGGTTGTCAGCAGAGATCTGGAAGCTAGATTGGATGCTGTGTGGTATTACAAATGCATTCCTTTCTGATGTTGAAGTTTCTGTACTAGCATAGACAGAACTTGTATCTGTGGGCAAAAATGTGTCCAATTTGACTTAGTTTGAAAGTGAGTGTTTTTAGAAGCAGGTTTTTCCCCCCTAATTCTTAGTTTTGACCTGTAGTAATTGGATATTTTCATTTTTTATAGATTTTTAAAATTTTTATTTATTTTACATATATGAGCACTTTTGTCTGAATACATGTCCTGGCCAGAAGAAGGTGTCAGGTCCCCCTGGAGCTGGAGTTACAGATGGCTGTGAGCCACCATGTGGGGCTGGGGGTTGAACACGGGTCCTCCGGAAGAACAGCCAGTGCGCTTAACCACCACACCATCTCTCCAGCCCCGTAGTTTTAGAATTTTTGCATCTCATAAGTGCTTTGGTTTTTAATCCTTTGTTTCTTGATTTTGTCTCTGTAAGTTAGGAGCTTGGTGATCAGGGAAAATAAGAGTGCATGAAGGTTAGACTGGTGTGTAGGAAGGAGCATCATATTTCTTTCTTAGTGTTGGATAACTCTGGAAAAGTTTGATATTCTGTTTTTCATGCAAGATGGTTTCTGATTATTTGCTTACTCAGCTACAAGACAGACTGAAAGAGTGGCAAAAGGGGACATTTCTTAGGAGAGACCAGAAAGTAGATCTTTAAGTAATCCACACCTTGGTCCATTTCCAGCTCTGGAAATGTAGCAGTCCCTTACTGAGTGGCCCCCTGAGATGCCCAACACCATCACACCCACAAGCACAGATGGGCAGCTCTCTGTGGCCTTGGGGCTGTTCTAGGGATATTGGCACAGTGCTGGCTCCACAGTGACATGGTGAAGGCATAGGTGGTGTGCTCTGGAGCAGGGTTGGTCTCAGGGCTCTCAACTGGTGTCCCTGTTACTTGTGAGAGGTGTGTGCTGAGGGACACCTAATAATAAATGCTAGTATCTCCAAATAGCTTTATCTAGAGTGTACAGTGTGGCTGTTCTTATCTGAGGGATAATCTCTTTTCTAACAGATCTAATGACTATTTGTGGAAAGAATTTTAAATTCATTTCTGAGGCAGAACGTGTTATATCCCACTCTTCGCTCCGTTTCTTACTTCTGGATAAAGAACCAGACATGTGGCTCCTTATTCCTGTTTATGACCGTGTTCCTACAAGATAGGAAGGGAGGCTGGAGGAAAAGAGATCTTAGGATATTTGTACAATCTGTCTTGTAAAATCTACATATTCACATACAGAAGGATATTGGGGACTTTGACCAGCTTTTTGCTGGAAAATTTGTCATGCAAATAAAAACTCACGGAGCATTATGAAAATCTGTTTTAAGTTATTAAAAACCAGTCTTCTCACGTTTTTTTTTTTTTGTTTTTTGGTGAATTTCATTCCTTCCCTTTAGCATCTTTTGACAAGAATGAAGAACTTTGCTGTTAATTATGTGGCAAATTGTTTCTTCTTCTTAGGCAGATTTCAAATTAATGTGTGATAACGCGATGACGTACAATAGACCAGACACCGTGTACTACAAATTAGCCAAGAAGATCCTGCACGCGGGCTTTAAGATGATGAGCAAAGTAAGAAACCCACTAGAGCAGTGGCACTGAGCTGAAGTCTTCTAACTCTCTGTGCCTAACAGGCTCACAATGAATGACACTCTTCATCCATCCGCCACACCCAGGTGCTGACCCCCTGCTCTAGACTGGCCTGTCCTCCAGGCCCTGCCCCTCTCTGTACCTCCACACAGCTTAGAGGTGCCATTACATGGGGCTGGTGAAAAGTTGTGGATCTAGGGTCAGTCTTGCTGGATCACAGCCAGCCTTGTGGTTTTGCTTTGTGGGGCACCCTCACTGACCTTTGACAGCACAAGCTTGTCCGTTGGCTATTTCAAGTGGCTCTCTAGATCTATGCTGTAGTCCAGGCTGTATGAGCCTCTTGTAGGCAAGGGACACTTGCTGGGCTCCACCATTCCCTCACCACCATCTCTGGGCCATACCGTGAGTGCTGAGCCCTCGCAACCATTCCCGCTGCAGCGCCTGGGAAGGTGGCGACTAGGCCAGGTGAGACCGTGGCCATCCCATGCCATCCCATCGTCAGGGCTCCGTGGCTGAGGGAGAGGTAAAGTCCTGCTGCTCTGTGCTTTCTGATTCTAGGAGCGGCTGTTAGCTTTGAAGCGCAGCATGTCGTTTATGCAGGACATGGATTTCTCTCAGCAGGCAGCTCTCCTGGGCAGTGAAGACCCAGCAGTTGAGGAACCTGTTCCTGAGGTTGTCCCAGTGCAAGTAGAAACTACAAAGAAATCCAAAAAGCCGAGTAGAGAAGTCGTCAGGTAAGGCTCTTTGGGAGGTATTCGCTTGTGGAGCTGCTGCCTAAAGCGAGACTGCAATGCTTTGCCCAAGCAAGGACACGGGGAACCTGTGGAACGTCTCAGCCTGGATGGAGGAGCATGGTCTCTTAAGGATTCTTAGGTTCCACGTGGCCGCTTGGTGTAGCCCAGGGCTCTTGAACTGGATGCCTTCCTGGCACTGGAACTTGAAAGTGGCCACCGTGTTCTGTTGCCCTGAGAATGAGGCAATTGTGTCATATAACTGATATGCCCTGTCACCTGTGTATGTTTGTGGGCTCTGGACCCTGCAGCAGCTCTGTGGGGTAAGAGCCACATGCACACAGCTCTCATGCCACCGTCACAACAACTCAGGCTGCTGAGAAGTGTGAGGTGCAGGGACTGAACCCCTCCTGTGCCAGCCACACGCCTGGGATCCACAGGCCTTGGAGTTATCCCTTCAGGGCATGCTGTTTGCTAACATTCATCCCTTTAGTGTGTCCCCCCATACAGAGCACCTGCTGATGGCCTATGTTCTCACCTGTGCAGAACCCAGTTGCACTGAGCCCACTCTGGCCAACAGCACTCACCATGAGACAGTGTCTAAGCTGACTCCTGTAATCCTAGAGGGAGGTGGGAGCCTGGTGATGAGGATCAGGAAGGTTGGAGTGCTTCAGACATAGCTCTCTCAAGCTTTTCTGCTGTCCATCAGGCTAATTAAGGGAGCTTCTGAGGACCTTGTCTCTATCCCATACCAGAGGGGCTCCCTGGTGCCCCCTTTGTCTCATGGCTGCCGAGACAGAAGTGGTGCTAACCCTTCAGTAGCAGATCCCAAGGAGCATTCAGGCAGTCACAGGAAGCTGGAGCCCTCTGTGGCTTCTCTCCTGTCACTATCCAGCATGTGGCTGCTGCCCTGACGGTGGTGTGAGCTATGTGAGGACTCACCTGAGTAGCCAGAGTGGAATGGTGAGGCCTGTACAGGTGACGGATGAGAGGCGTCAGCTGTATTTACAGGGCCGTATGCCTCTCTTTGGTCAGTGACCAGCCTGTGGCCTGCAATCACTTGGGATTGCCAGAAGGGCATATTTTCCCGGGCAGGTTCCCTCTCAGCAGACAGCTCTTTCCGAAGTCTTGCCCCTCAGGTTGCCTCAGACATGCTGAGGTTCTAGCTGGCAGCCTTGATGTAGATGGTCTTGACACTGAGATCCTATCCTCACCTGTGGCTCTCAGATAGAGTGGACAGTTGAGCAGTGTTTTTCTGAATTTCCAGATTTCCCAGTATGAGTTTCCATACTGAAGTCATCAGACGCTACAGGTGGTGCTCGACTGTCAGTGCCAACCCTGTGGAGCTCAGATAAGGGACACCCTTGTCCCTGTGCTGCACTTCAGGGAGCAGCTGTGTTGGTTACAGCGCCATCCTCTTAGCCGCTTGTGCCACGGCAGGGAGGAGCCTGTCTACTTGTTTGTACTGCCTGCAGGGGACAGGCTGCTGGCACAGTGCCAGCACTTGTCACTGTGAGTCAAAGTCAGACCTGTTCCTCCATGGGGAGTGCAGGGCTTCCTGCAGCTCTACCTTACTGAACATGTGATACTTCACACAGAGGGGACTTTGTCACATTTCCCTTAATATCTATGCAATTTCTGTCACCTTTTTTCCCCGTTTATTAGAAGACTTGAGTGTTTCTCTGAGACATGGAATACATAAGGGAATGGTTCTCTTTGGTTTGTACTTTTTTACCCCAGGTATAAGAATGGGGTTAGAACACATAGAAATGCTACAAGAGGTTAGACTCCACCCAGTGCTGCTCTGCTGGCCTCTGCAAGGGGATTGCTCACGAAAGCTCCGGTTGGGAAGCAGCAAGCAAGGCCCCTGATGACACTTGGTTTTCATGCCTTACAGCTGCATGTTTGAGCCTGAAGGGAATGCCTGCAGCCTGACAGACAGCACCGCAGAGGAGCACGTGCTAGCCCTGGTGGAGCACGCAGCTGATGAGGCTCGGGACAGGATTAACCGGTTCCTCCCAGGTGGCAAGGTAGTATCTGTAGCCCTGCCCTGAGGGCCATGCCACTTGGCCTCAGACACTCTAGTCTTTGCAACCAGGTACCACCATCAGAGTTGGGAACACTGGGGTCTGGCCAGAGTGCCTCCTGGGTCTCATGGGCTCAGGCCAGGATCAGATCAGGGCTTCGGTTGCCTTGGTCTTATTCCCTTAGAAGGGAGGACCACTATGAACATGGAGTGTGGTATGTCCCCACTACCCCCAGCTTGGGTTGGGGCCATTTGTGACTGACCCTGTTGCTTAGAGGAGGCCCTGACCACCAGACTTGCCTACAAGTAAAGCCTACTTCATAGCAGGCATTCACAGGGCGGTGTTACCATTGCCACCTCTCTGTTCAACCGGGGCTCTGTCCTTTCCGTGAACCATTCATGGATAGTTGCTACCATGTCTTAATGCAGCTGTCTACAGTCCCAGATATGGCAGGGGGAACCACTATCGCCTGCTTCTCTGTAGAGCAAGGAGCTACCACTCTCGGGACCTTTCCTGTCCAAGGGATCTGGTACAGAGCCTCTGTAGACTACGTAGCACAAGCCCTGCAACAAGAATAAGGGCACATGTTAAGATGTGTTCCACTGCACCTGGCATAATCTAAATCTTACTATCTCCATGTAAGGTCTGTATTAATAGTATTCAGGACTTTACTTTCTTTGTCATATCAAGTCTTCAAAATGTGCATTACATTTTAAATACTGAATGTTGAAATGGCAACATTGTGGACCCTCCAATTATAGCAAATACCTTAAGCTGGTTAAAGCTCATTGTAGAGCCCTTGCCTGGCCACATAAGGCTCTAGGTTCCCTCCCTTGCATCACAAAAAACCTAAAATTTAAAAAAACCCACAAACACCTTAAAGTTAGTTTTGTTTTATGTTTTTTTTTTTTTTTTGCTTTTGTAAATATGCCTGTTAGAAAGCTCAGCATCAGCTGCGTGGCTTACAGACAGTTTTGTGGGCAGTGCTGCTGCCCCTGCTGTGCTCCATCCCTGGAGTCAGCTGTTTGTCTGGAGAGCCTTGGTTCCTCCAGTGGGAAACCTTACCTAGACCTGGATATTGTCTTAGTTGGGGTGTCTATTGCTGCGATGAAACTCCATGAACATAAAACGGTTGGGGAGGAAAGGCTTTATTGGGCTTACAGTCCAGATCACAGTCCATCACTGGAGGAAGTCAGGACAGGAGCTCAAGCAGGGCAGGGACCTGGAAGCAGGAGCTGATATACTAGCCATGGAGGGTGCTGCTTACTGGTTTGCTCCCATGGCTTGCTCCGCCTGCTTTCTATAAAATCCACACCCCAGCCCAGGGATGGCATCACACACAATGGTCTGGGCTCTTCCACATTGATCACTAATTTTAAAAATGCCTTATAGCTAGATTTTTTTTTTTAATTTGGTTTATTGGAGACAGAATTTTTTTGTATAGCCCTGGCTGTCCTGAAACTAGCTTTGTAGACCAGGCTAGCCTCAAACTCATAGTGATCCTCTGCTTCCTAAGTGCTGGGATTGAAGGCCTGTGTCACCGGCTCCCATGGAGGCGTTTTCTCAAGTGAGGCTCCCTCCTCTCAGATGACTATAGCTTGTGTCAAGTTGACATAAAACCAGCCAGGACAGATGTCCATGTGGTGGCTAAAAACACTGTCAGGTAGAGCCAGGAAATATACCTGTATATATACACACCATGTAACTATATTGATAACTGTGTTTGCATATTCTGAAATCTTCGCTGTCTGGTGGAACTTCCTGTTCCCTCCAGTACCCATGGGACTCTTCTTGTTTGTAGCAGGGCCCCGAGGAGCCTGGGCACATTGTTGGTTCCCTCTGTCCAGGAATCTGTGCCTCTCCTGCCTCTGCCCAACTTACGTCGTCTCTGACATTCTTCCAGGGGCCTCTACAATCACAAGAGCTCTTCCTGCCTTTGGCCAGTTCCCTGAACATCTCATGGGCACATGGACACCTTCCACACCGTGACACACGGGCCTGAGATGGTAGATTTTTAGTGGAGCCATGTTTCTACCTGCCCTCGAGCTAGAGACCTAGGGTCACTAGGGTGCAGTGAGGTGCTTTACCTACCTCTCATTTTGTTCAGGCTTATGGACGGCTTTAAATACTTGCTTCTGGGTCAAGGTTTTTGTTTCAGAAACTCTTTGGAAGGGGTCATGTGTGTAAGCAGTTCTCTGGCCACGTATAGGCGTCCTCAGTCATGGTCAGGTATGTTTAATCACGAGCAGTTTGCCCTCGGTCACAACAGGCCGATCTTTAATTCCTGGGCATCTGAGAGGAGTCTCTGGTGCTTTTTCATGGAGACACTGGTGGAGATGTGACTAGCAGGTCGTGTCTCTAGTAGGTGGCACAAGGGTTCCCTTGGGGATGACACTTGGGCGCTACTTCCTTGCAGATGGGGTATCTGAAGAAGCTTGGAGATGGAAGTCTGCTCTACAGCGTGGTGAATGCAGCTGAGCCTGATGCTGATGGTGGGTGCTCTGTCCAGGGCTGATGGTTGCACATTGTCCTCTGACCCAGTACATGCTGTGAGACACAGAGTGTGTTCCACCCGTTCATACGTCACCACCACATGAGACTGCAGAATTGTTGCCTGGCTTCCCGTGCCTGCAAACGCCCTTGGTGGCTGTGTGCACAGAGGAGCCTATGTTACGCAAGGGGCTGAGATGTCATCAGGCCTTTATCAGGTTTCTCAGGGCAGTGATAGATTCTAAGGGCTGAGTGTCATTGATGGTACAGGAAGGCTTTGTCTCTTGAGTTCTGCTTCCTCATGGGCCAAATGCTGACCTACACATTTGAAGCTCAGAAGTGTTCTGGAGAGAAGGTCGGGATATCGTGTCAGGGCAGGCCTTAGTCAAGGCATGAATGCCACCAGGCGCACTAGCATGGAAGGGTATTTCATGCGGTGGAAGGAACTTCTCGAGAAAGCAGCAGCTGTGCCTCTGAATGACTCCCTTGGATTGCAGCGTGCCCACAGACACACTGGAGAGGGTGAGACATGGTGGATGTCCCCTTCCTGCTTTGCCTGAGTCTTTCCTGACAGATGGGCATTCCCCTCAGCTCTTTGGCTTCCTGACAGTCTTCTGCCCAGCCCTCAGTTGGCAGGGTCTTTCATTTTTCTCTAGCATGTACAGGATAGACACTAATTTTAACTGTTAGTGGAAACAAATACCTCTGGTCTTCAGGAGAAACTAGATGAGGTAGCCCATGCTTGGATTAGAAATTCAGTGTGGAAGCCGAGGCTCCTGTCAGACATGGAAAAATGATGTGCAGCCAGGTGAGCATGTGGAGGACAGTGAAGAAGTGTTGTTAGCAACAGCACATGGGTGCTGAGTGATAAAGTTTGCAGAGATAAAGGTGTTGCTGGCGTAACCCACAGACGTGACACTGCGCACACACGTGCTTCAGACATGACACTGTGTGTGCACACATGTGCTTCTCTGGTGTCATTTGTTAAGCCTAATCTACTTTGGGATTTTTGGAGGTTTTTTGTGTTTTTTTGAGAAAAGGTCTCTCATTGATCTGGAACTCACCCAGTAGGGTAGCTGGCATATTGTGAGCCCCAGAAATCTTCCTAGTTTTACTTCCCTAACACTGGGATTATAAGCATGGACTATTGTATCTTGTTTTTATTTATTTTTTAAATGCAAATTTGTTGGATTGAGCTCAGAAAAGGTGAACACTTTGCCAAAGGAATCATCTCTCTAGCTCCAGACATGATTTTTTTTTTCATGTTGTTGACTTCAAGGCAACTACAAAATCAAATTTAAATGGTGTTAGTTTTAGGAATTGTATTTTGCTTTTGCAAAATCATTTTTAAATGGACATTGTTGCATGTCTATGCCCCACCCCTCCCTCTCTGAGGTGCTGTAGGGAAGTTGGTCATCACTGCTGAAGCCAAGCTGGCCTGATGATTTCTTCTCTCCTGTTTCTTCTGCAGAGGAGGAGACACACCCTGTGGACCTGAGTTCCCTGTCCAGCAAGTTGCTCCCAGGCTTTACAACCTTGGGTTTCAAAGATGAAAGAAGAAGTAAAGGTGAGTACGGTGGCTGCTGGGAGCCAAGAGACCTGTGAAGGGTGGTTGTGGGTGGCAGCATGGTGTGAGAGAGGGGCTTGTGGGGTCTACATTTATTTATGGGGCTACTAGTGTGTTTTGGAATGTGTGTGGGTGTACATATGTGGTAATATGTGTGCTTCTAGGACTTGCCCTGACCTGCTCATGTGTTTTAGTACATGTGTATGTCAGACAGCTTGCTTTGCTGTGTGCATATCTATACGTGCTGTAAGACTGGGGAGTGTTTGAGCGGATGCTTCTTTGTTGAGCTGAAAGAATAGTCACCTCCTTCCTCTTGGAGACATGGCAGCCATCCCTGACCTGAGCCGAGATGTGCTTTGATGAAATTCCTTCTGCCTTTGCTGGTGCAGAGGTGCCTTGGAACATGCCAAGTACTTCAGCATGCTCCCTTCTGACTTGGCCTGTCAGTGTATTTCCTGTCTCTAGCTATTCCAGAGGTTGGGCAGGGCAGGCGTGGGATTGTGCTTTTCTGTGTTGCTCCTTTCTCCTTCTTGCTTCCTGTGGCCCTTGCATTTACTGTGGCTCTGGAGAATGGCTCCAGGTCACCTCTGTACCGTAAGCTTTTACCACACTTCCTTACCCTTTCAGTCTTGCACACCATCTGCCGTTCTTGGTATTCCTTCTTGGTACCGGGAGGCTTGGTACAACCTGACTAGAGGGCATTTTCGTTCTGGAATGATATTTGCTACATCTG
Source organism: Lophiomys imhausi (assembly GCA_907164525.1). Taxonomy (NCBI): domain Eukaryota; kingdom Metazoa; phylum Chordata; class Mammalia; order Rodentia; family Muridae; genus Lophiomys; species Lophiomys imhausi. The sequence goes on along the minus strand of CAJQZJ010032670.1, from coordinate 478,661 downwards.
AGTATTAGAGGCTGGTTTTGTGTGTCCACTTGACACAAGCTAGAGCAATCAGAGAGGAAGAAGGAGCCTCAGTTGAGGAAATGTTTTCATGAGATCCAGCTGTAAGCCATTTTCTCTATTAGTGATCAATGGGAAAGGGCCCAGCCCATTATGGGTAGCTTCATCCCTGGGCTGGTGGTCCTTGGTTCTATAAAAAGGCAGGCTGAGCAAGCCATGGGAAGCAGGCCTGTGAGCAGCACCCCTTCACCGCCCATCAGCTCCTGCCTCCAGGTTCCAGCCCTGCTTGAGTTCCTGTCCTGACTTCCTCCAATGATGGACTGTGATCTGGAAGTATGAGCCATATAAACCTTTTTCTCCCCAACTTGATTGTGGTCTTGGTGTTTCAGCACAGCAATAGAAACCAAACTAAGACAGAGACCAACCTGCATTCGGACCTTCTGTGGTGTGGGATCTACCCACACCTGCCTCCATCCCAACCCCTCCCTTGATATTGTTCACACTTTGCTTTTGAGGTGTTGCTTGGCTTTGGTTCTAAGCTCAGCAGCTTTGTCCCCAAGAGGCATTTTGATTTCAGGGAAGATGAGTGTGTGCAGCTGTTGTCCAGCAGGAGAGAGAAGGAATGCTACAGCAGAGTGCAGGACATGTCCTACCTGCCACCCGTGGTGACTGTCAGTAGAGGTTGGGAAACACTGAGCCCGTAGACATACGCTATGTCACTGTCATAACCCTGGGCAAGAGTCCACCCTGTGTTGGCTCGGCCCCTGGTCTGCAGAGGGGGATCATGAACCGACTGGTCCCAAGAACCACTTGTGCTCGTTCAGGCTCTTCTCTACACACGGGTCAGTCTTTGCTTGTAGTCTGTGGCTCACAGGTGTGATGGGCGCTGAGTAGACAGTGCAGTGCAGTTCCTGCTGCTGTGTTTGTGCCCAAACAGGAAGGAAAAAGGGAGGACCAGATATGGGCTCAGGCTTGGTCACCTGGAGGAAGAGTGGCTGAGGCCATGCTGGGTGCACACTGGCACCACTCTGACCTTCCCTCTGCCTCCCTCTCTCCAGTCACATTCCTCTCCAGTGCCAGCACTGCACTGTCATTGCAGAACAACTCTGTGTTCGGGGACCTGAAGTCAGATGAAATGGAGCTGCTCTATTCCGCCTATGGAGATGAGACTGGCGTGCAGTGTGCACTGAGGTAAAGCCAGGGCACACACTGGTGAGAGCTGCTCTCTGGTGAGCCCTTTGGCCCTGCTGTGTGTTCTGAGAAACAGCACTGGCAGCAAGGTGGTGTCAGCAGAAAGTCCAGTATGATTTGCCACTGTCCACTCTCCGCGATAGGCCTGTGTTACAGTTCAGCACGATCCAGGCTGTAGTATGTGTGAAGATGATTCTTTTAATTATCCAATATATACTTATTAATAACTATATGCACTTATAACAAATATAAACAATTCCCTAACTGCTAGCCCTAAGAATGACTATAACCCCTGTTACCTAACAACTAAACCTATTAATAATGATAACAGCTATTACAGAACAACTAATCCTAACCTCTTAGAAGGATTCAGTCTCTGGGGCAGGTCCTCAGTGGTCAGGAACACTTCAGGAGTAGATCCTTTAAGTAGTCAACAGTCTTGCTTCAGGAACATCACAGACATGGGTCCTTTAGAGTAAATTGGCTATGGCAGCTTCACCTTAAATGAGGTTTGAGACTTTCTCCTCTATGGAAGGCCTCAGCTGTCTGTAAGCCAACTTATTCAGTTTGTATTAGCCATTCAGCCGCTCTGCCTCAGTCTTTAAAGCTGGCCACAGTTCCATTCAGGCCACTGTTTGAACTGATTGAACCCTCTAGGCAAAAGCTGAGCCACAGGGTTTAGTCCTTGGCCTTTTGCTGTCTTGCTGAGGCCTTCTCTGCCCACCAGCTTCTTTCTGCCTCAGGGAGAGCTGGTCCTAATTTTTTAGCTCTGTTTGAGATCAGCTTTTTAGTCCACCAGTATTTTTCCATCAGATGATAACAAGCTGCCTTGCATCTCATAGTCTCTAGCGTGGGAACTCTCTAGCATGGGAACTCTCAGGCTCCACCCACTTCGTCCTTAATAGGGTCTCTCCTGGTTTCACCTGGCTTCAGCCTAATCTGGGCTCCGCCCACTTCCTCAGGCTATCAGCAGCTGAAAACAATGCCAGGCATAAACCTTGTTTTTAGTCCATATGCTGCTGTGCCAAGTGCCCACAGCCAAGCTGATCTTCATGCCCCATGTTAAGAGACTGTGTCCGAAGCCCCTAGCTATTCACTAAATCTAATTCATATTAATCTAACTCCCCTCACACGTGTGTTTAGCAAAGTGCGTACTTACAAGGAGTTCTTTCTCACAGTTGTTCTGAGATGTACTTCCTAATGACTGCTAGTCAGCTGAGCCCACAGTAATAAGCTCCAGCACCATGGCCTCAACAGGGCCTCACCTTTCTGAAGGTCTGAGGCCCAGGTTTTGGCAGTCTTGGTTTAATACGGATACTTGTTTCCCCTCCTGTCTTCACACAGCCTTCCTTCTGTCCCGATCTCCTCTTCTTGTGACACTAGTCAGATTGGATCAGCAACTACCCTACTAACCCCTTTTTACCTTAATCACTTCTCAAAAGACTCTGTATCTCCAAATACAGTCATATTCTGAGGCACCGAGCTTAGGACCACAATTGATGAACTTGGGTGGGGTGAAGTGAGAGGGTGGAGGCAAAATTCAGCCCACAGCAGAGCCAGAATGTGGCATTAAAACTACAGTCCTGAAGCTAGAAAAATGGCCTTGGGAGTGAAGAATGCACACTGCTCTAGCCTTTGACCTGAGCTCAGCTCCCAGCACCAGGTCAGGGACCTCCTAACTGTAACTTTAGTTCCAGGGGATCCAACTCCCTCTTCAGAAGGCACCTACACTCAGGGTCACATACTGCACTGAGACATGTATGCATACATATAATTAAATAATAAATCTTTGTAAAAACACAGATGCAAGATTGCATCTCCATATTGTCTGTATTTTGTTTTGTCTACTATACAAAATAGATCATCTTTGTAGAATTTTATTAAGATTTTATGATAAACGTTGCTGTCCTGAAAAAATAGAATCTTTGAAAGACGAAACAGAAAAATTCCATTTAGTCTTTAATAAATGAATACCTGACCCAGATTTTTGTGGCCAAAGAAGCAGTAAAAATAGAAGTGAAAGAAGGCATTTCCTTCAGGCAAGAAAAATGTGACAAGGTAGGGCTTACGTTCCATAGTCAGAGCACTTATGGCCAGCGGGCCTCAATCTTTCATGTAACCTATACCCAGCTCTACTCCTTGAGGACACTGGGAGCAAGTTGACTCTAAACCGTTATCGTTCTACTACCCCCCTCAAGTGCCTGCCATGGAATGTGTTTGAGCTCCATGTGTCAAACAGAATTATCTGAAGATGGCAATACAAAACGAAATGACCAGGGCTGTGGGGTCTTCAGGGTTGATCTGTGAGCATTTTAGGTCTCCATCCTCAAGATCTGCCCTCTGTACACTTGGTCATGGTATCCCAGATGATGGCTGTATTCTGTTAGCAAGTAGGTTTATCTAGGGTTAGCTCCAGCCCAGCAGCCTTGCTTCTCTCTGTGAAAGTCTGCAAGGTCTAGGAGCCTTAGGTTGCTGTCTTTGATGCTTTATTCTAGGGAATTTTTGTTCTGACTACATTTCAAATTGTATTTATTTTTATACTAATATGTTCTTATGGTTCAGAATCAAAGTGTACCAAAAGGTATGCCCTGTTGCAGAATATTAGATCACATTGTGAACCACAAGTTCGTGAATTGAAAAATCTGTTTGTAATTCTGAGATGGCTCAGCCTTTAGTCCTAGGGCTGTTTACTGTAAACAAACGGTTATGGTGTGGCTCAGCTCTAAGCACACACCTTTAATCCAAGAGCTTTAAATACACATAACCCTAGATCAACAGGTGGAGCAAGAAATCAGCTGACGGGAATTAAGCAGAAAGGAGGGACTTTGAACTGAGGGTATTTCAGACAGCATGGAGAAATTCGCTTGGGTTCATTCCTTCAGAGAAGTTCCTTCAGGTTCCTTCAGAGATTTTCTCCATCAGAGTTCTGTCTCCTTCGGACCAGTTCTTCTCCCTTTGAGTTCTTCCTTCAGCATTCTTCCTTTGTGTTTTCTCCCTAGGTGTCTTCCTCTAGGTTCCTCTGGGCTTTTTAGCTTAGGGCTTTTGACTGACGTTGGTGGGGTAGGAACGTCAGCTGGAGCTTTTTCTGCCTCTCTGAGCTGGCAGGTTTTCAACCCAGCATTTGGCTCCTGAGTCTTCATCGGTAAAATAGTATGACTGGGATATTTTAGTTTTTTAAAACAACAGTGCCCTGAGTCTTACCCCACACCCCTCCCTACCTGCCCACTCACCACTTCTGTGTTCCATGCTGCCTGTACTTTTAAGTGTCAGACTGGGAGATATAGAGAGCCCTCCTTAGAGATTAACCATGTGTCTTATGATTTTGTGTAGATTGTATACCTGTGTGTTACTGTCTTGTTTTTCCTTTAATTTTCCTAGAGATCTTTTAATTATTTTTTTTGTCATGAACCACTTTGAAATTTGTTAGAGAGCTGTCAGTCTAGTCCCCCAGAAGAGACATTGGCAGTGGGCTTCTACAATCATAATCATTGTCACTGTTGGGGGTGAGCCTTGAAGTCAGAATGCGATGCTTGTTCAACACCTTCCCTCACACGGTTTCCCTCTAGCCTGCAGGAATTTGTGAAGGATGCCGGCAGCTACAGCAAGAAGATGGTGGATGACCTCCTGGACCAGATCACAGGCGGAGACCACTCCAGGACGATCTTCCAGCTGAAGCAGGTGGGCTTTGCAGGTGATGCCTCTGTGAGCCCATCCAGTCCACTAGATTCTGGGGTGGCCGGCTCTGGGGGTCATTGCTGAGCTCTAAGTTCTGCTTTTAGGAGCTTTTTGAAAAACATTTGTCAGTTCCTTGTCCTGTCTTCCTCTACCTAGGCCCGTGTTTCTTTCATTGGCCGTCATCATTATTCCTCCTGAAGAATGTGCTGTCTTCTTACAGCACAGATTTGAAGACTGAACACTTCTCAGCTTTTGTATGTCTGAAAGTCTTTGCCTTTACCTTTGAAACTTGTTTTCTCTTGGCATGGGTCTAGGTGGACTTCTCCTTCTACTGTAACAAAGACTAACTTAGTTGTTTCTGAAGCAGGGTCTATGGCCTCTTGTGTGTCTTTACTTTGTGATTCTAGGCCTGACACACCATACCCTGAGGCCAGCTCAGACCCACAGCGTATATGTTCACAAGCCAAAGATGTGTACATGTTCAAATCAGACATATATGTACAATGTGTTTCTGCTGAACAGTGCTGGTAGGATTTTTTTTTCCAGTACTAGGGAATAAATGCAGGGCTTTTTACATTCTAGACAAGTATTCTACCTCTGAGGCACACCCCACCTCAGTCCCAGGATGGTTGGATTTTATGTGCGTGTGTGTGTGTGTGTGTGGTGTGTTGCCTGTGTGTGTTGTGTGTGTGTGTGTTGTGCATAAAGACACCAGAGGTCAATCTCAGATGTTGTTCCTCAGGTACTTTATTTTGGGTTCCTTTGGTTGGTTGTTTTAGATAGGGTCTCCCTGATCTGGAGCCAGCCGGATAGGCTAGACTGGCTGTCCAGCAAACCATAGGGATTCACCTGTCTCTTTTTTCCCAGTGCTGGAAGTACAAGTGCACACCATGTCCAGTGTTCACGTAGGATTTTTTAATCCAGCTCAGGTCCTAATGCTTGTGAGGCAAGTACTTTATCAACTGAACTATTTCTCAAATTCCAAAGATTTCGTTTTCTTCATTTGATGAGTACTGATCTTCATTCTTGCAGGAACTTGTTACTTGTGATCTTTGGTCTAGAGCAGCCATCGTTCCAGGGCTGTGTGAACATAATGCTAAACAGTGGTACTGTTAGATCTCTTCTCAAGGCCAAAGTTTCTAGAAAGTCTCTGTTCTGTCCATGTCTGCTGGGAGACTATTTTGGCCCATAGCTCCATTGGCTCTTGGTCTGGCCTGGTAGCCTCTTCATTGTCTGAAGAGATGAGTATAGAAATCTTGTGCCTCATCCAGAATTCAGCCCTACCAGCCATGTGCTTGGTTCCTGTTCTGCTTGCCGTTCTTCACATTGTTTCTTTCCAGGCAGGAAGTTAGCCTCAGCACAGGCCACTTATTTTAAAACTTTTTATTAATATTTTATGGGTGTCTAATGTCTGATGCACATAAGAAGAAGAGAGGACAGTTTCTGCGAGTCTGTTCTCTCCTTCGTCCATGGGTCCAGGGCCAAACTCAGGCAGTCAGGCTTGAGCAGCAAACATGTTCACCTAGGGAGGTGTATGGTTGAACGCTGGATTCTATGTCTGATAGTGAGTTCTGTCATAGGGTTCAATAATTTTACATACATATCAGCAGAAAAATAGCACTTAGTACTCAAGATATGATACTAGAGGAATCTTCTTCAAGAAACAGATGATAAAATAAAGGCCATATTTCTTACTAGAAGTTGTTAAGAGGTTGGAGAGATGGCTCAGTGGTTAAGAGCACTGACTGCTCTTCCAGAGGACCTGGGTTCAAATCCCAGCACCCACATGGCAGCTCACAACTGTCTATAACTGCAAGATCTGACACCCTCACACAGACATACATGTAGGCAAGACACCAATGCACATAAAATAAAAATAAAAAAATAAATTAAAACTTGATGAAAATAATGCTATAACTGAATCTCAGAAACACTGGAACCAAACTCGTGGATGTGGACGTACACACCAAATGATCCTTTTTGAGGAATGTGCACAAAGGTAGGGTGTTTTTTTAAGGCCACGCTCTTGCCAGAGCCCAGGTGAAGCATCCCACTTCAGCAGTAGGGTAGATGCCTCGGTGCTCCATCACACCACACCCAGTCTCAGGCATTCAGTCCGCGCCAGGCTCGACAGCCAGGCCTGCATCTCTCAGGTTACCCGTTTGGTTTGTTTTAAACTTTGGCTCTGATGTAAATCTGGGGATTCTCTTACCCACGTCCTCTTTCACCCCAACCCCAGCAGAATGTCTGAGCACTTGGCTGACACGAAATAGTTGAGAAGTCTACCTTCACTGCCAGCTGTGAAGAGCTCTGTGACCTGCCTCAGCTGTGGGCGCAGCAACACCATGAAGAGCAGGGCCCCATGCACTGAACAAGCCACTGTTAGTGTGGCGTAGATAAGTCACCCTGTGACATAAAACTGTGTTGTAAACCTTTGTTTTCTATCTTGTTACTTTGTAGAGGAGGAGCATCCCCCTGAGACCAGCAGATGATGTGGAGGTGGGTTCCCTGAGCCTGTGAAGAGCAGCTCAGCTTGGGGTTTGGGTGGTGGTAGTCATCAGCCATTGCAGTGAGTAGCTGGACAGCCTCTTGTCTTTCCGTTCAGGAGCTGCTAGTTTCTCTCTCATCAGGGAATTCAGTGGCACTGCTTTTGCTTCATCTACTTATCTTGGTGACCTGGACAGAGGGCTGTAATCTCAGCTCAGAAACAGTTCAAAGTAGTCAGCTGGGCACCCAGGGCGGGATGAGTGGACATGGCGGGAGCACGACGGGCTTACGCTGCAAAGTCTATCCACTGGTCAGCAGTGACTCGTACACCTGGGGTGATCAAGTGTGGAGCTGAGTCTCAGTCACAGACAGCGCTGAGGCCTAGCCACGGGCATGACCACAGACAGCGCTGAGGCCTAGCCACGGGGTCGTGACCACAGA
>CAJQZJ010032670.1:447284-470860 GCA_907164525.1 Lophiomys imhausi | reverse complement strand
GAGGCCTAGCCACGGGGTCGTGACCACAGACAGCGCTGAGGCCTAGCTACGGGGTTGTGACCAGAAGCATCAGGAGCCCTGGGGAGCTGCAGCCACACCATTGCTGGGAGAGAAAGCTTTGGTTTTGGAATCTGCCACATTCCTCCTGAAAAAGGTGGTGGTGGGCTTTTGAGTTGTATATGTCTGCTTGGTCTCCTGTGGCCTACCTCCCATATTTCCATAGTTCTATTGGACTACCTTAGAAGTTAGCAAAGGTTGTTTGCTCTTAGTAGAGAGGAAATTTGTCAGAGGTGTGTTGCTCTGAGTAGGTCTCTGGACCTCCATTAGGCTTCAATAAGCTCAGCCTCTAAAATACGCTTATTCATGTTACTGAGAGGTAGGCTCAAACTTAGCACATCGTGCTGACTTATGCAGCTGGCATTTGTTAGTCAATATTGTTCTCATCTTCTGCAGGTTGGGGACCCCCTGGGAGACAGTGGTGGCCCTGTCCTGGATTTCATGTCAATGAAAACGTACCCTGACGTTTCCCTGGACGTGTCCATGCTCAGCTCTCTGGGTGAGCCATTGGGAGCACTACTGTGTGGCTTCTCACGTGGACTCCCCAACCTGGGATATGTGATGTTGTAAGAAAGCATCATCTGGTTTCTCTGTGCTCACGGGCTGCCCTGGCAAATGACACAACCAAAGAGAACCTGTGGGGACCCAGCTTACCACTAGTCAGAACAGGAAACTCCCTGGGGCTGTGGTCAGGGCTTCCCTACCCTTAGCATGTGGGGTCAGCTGCTGTCTGCTGGTTGCCCAGTGAGTTAAGAGCGCAGATGAGCCTGGTGTCAGAAGCACAGCTCAGTGCCGCACTGCTTGCTTCGCATGAACAATGCCCTGGGTTCCACCAAAACAAAAAAACAAAACCCCAAACTAAACAAACCACCAACAAGAAGTGAGGGTTTGTAAGATACTAGGAAATAAAAATGTGTGTTTTCTTCAGATCCCTTTGGTGACACTGTCAGGCTTGGACTGAAGTGACTTGTGTTACTGACCCAGACAGGCCTGGTGCTTGCCTCTCTGAGCAGACTCTCCAAATAGCCCTGGCTGTTGCCCCTGGGTCGGTCTGACTTGCAGCTGTGCCTGTTCAGTGGCTGACATTCTTAGTGCTGCTCATGTACATGGCATGTCGGCCATGTGTCAGCATGCTTTCTCCTGAAGGACAAGCCCTCTACCGTTAGGAAATGCTGTCTTCCATGAGGTGGGGAATGTTTTCCTTCACCTGGCTAGGCCCTTGACAGTATTTGGTGTTGTGTCCTTTCCTTGCTTCTTTGCATAGACCTGATTAGCCTTATGATCCTCCTCCTGGGGGCATTTTAAGTTATGACATGGAGAGGGGGCACATCTTACAATGAAGACAGCCCAGAGTCAGCAGTGTCGGGCTGAGAAAGTAGATTTCTGTGAACATTATAAAGGTAACATGTGAAGTCTGTCCAGCCTCACACTGCCTTTGCATGGAGTATTTTTAGGTAATTTATTCTTTTTTTTTTTTTTTTGGTTTTTTGAGACAGTGTTTCTCTGTGTATCTCTGGTTGTCCTGGACTCACTTTGTAGACCAGGCTGGCCTCGAACTCACAAAGATCCACCTGCCTCTGCCTCCCAAGTGCTGGGATTAAAGGCGTGCGCCACCACCACCCGGCGGTAATTTATTCTTAATACTTTAAGGATTGGGTTCAGATCCGCCTCTTCTTATTCATTGTCTTTTGTTAACTCTGTTTTAGTCCCCAAGACACCCCAGATGCCTTGACCTGCTGGGACTCAAGGCTAGGATCTTTTATAACAAAAACCAAAACAGTCACTGCAGGGAGAGGGCCCTAAGGGAAAGTGCAGCGGCACCCAGATACAAGCCCCCATGGAGTTACAGGGAGCATGCCCTGTAACCTCAGCCCTTTGGTGGCTGGGACAATATGCTTGCTAGGTCCTCAGCACCTGGGGTTTGATTGGGTGGGGGTTGTCTAGGTGCCACTATGTGCACTTCTCCTGGCTTGGCCTATATTGGTTCCAGACCCCACTGGGGTAGATATGGCTCATACCCTTCATATACATATTGTCAGTTGGTGGCGGCACTCCCTGCCTCCCTGAAATACAAACTGGAATACCAGCCTTCCTAGGGACAGTAGCCCAGGCTGCTTAGTGCATTTCCCTGCATACAGACTAGCTTTGTCTTGACACTTGTAAGATTTTCTTTCCTTTACAGCTTTTTAGAAGTTGGGCAATGATGCACCTTGGTTCCTTCTCTTCAGGTTTGTTTTTCTCAAACTCTGGGGTTTTCATATCTTTTACCAAATATGAAAATTTCTGGCTATAATTCCTTCAGTTACCAGCCTACCATCTTATGCAAGTAAGTGTCCTTCTGCCTGCTGAGGGTGACTATGCCCCACCTACCTGTGGAGCATCTCAGGGCTCTTCCTCCTCTTTGCTCTGGTACTATTTCCCTTATCTTGGAAAGTCCTGCTCAACTTGTCTTCCTCCTGAAGTTATACTTCAGCCTTCTGCACTCCAGGGTGTTAACTGCAGGCGCTGTTCAGCCGTCTGCCTGCTCACTCCAGTTCCCTGTCGTTCTGCGTTTTGGGATATGTGTTCTTGCTTCTTTATATGTTCATTTACAGGTGTTAGAGTTTATCCTGGGTGGTGGGCTGGGTGATGCTCTGGATTGTGGTACCCTGTACTCTGAGGCCAGAGTGGTTTGGACCAGGTCTGTTGGGAATGGCCAAAGGATGACAACTCCTTCTCCTCCTCCTCCTCCTCCTCCTCCTCCTCCTCCTCCTCCTCCTCCTCCTCCTCCTCCTCTTTTAATATTTTGTTTTGAGATAATGTAATTATAAAATTTCTCCCTTTTCTTCTTTCTAAACCCTCTCATTTACCCACCACTGTCCCTCAAATTCATGCCCTTTTTTTTTTTCACTAAGTGTACGTGTTCTCACATGCATATAAGGAATATATATAAATACATATTCCTACATGTAACCTGTTCAGTCCAAACAGTGTTAACTTGTATGTATGTTTTCAGGGTTGACCAATTGTCATTGAACAACCAGTTGTCGTTCTCTTCCCTGGGGAGACCACCTCTACCCTTCACAGCTTCCCTTAGCTTCCTGTAGTTCTTTGTGTGGGGCTGAGGCCTCGTGGACTTTTCCCTGTGTTGGCATGACCATTGGTGTCGTCCTTGTCCAGCTCATGTTGGTGAGACTGTGAGTGTAGTTTCTGTTACTAGGAGACATAATCTCCAAGCAAATTCTGTGACTCTCCGCCTCTTGGTCCAGCTACTCTTCCATAATGTTCCTAAGGCCACTCTTAATACAGGGCAAAGGTGGGCTCCTGGCTCCTCTGGCTAAGCCAAATCCTTTCACAGGTTCAGGGCAGTGCTTTGCTGAGACCAACCAACACTGTCCCTAGTCTGTTCCTAGACTTGGGAGCTGGGTGGAGACCCTGCTCAGTGTAGTCACCAAAATATTTGGTCCAAGTTGTCTGTTTATGGCAGGTGGTCAGATCAGACACTTTTGTTGACAAGTTGTCCACAGTGTTGGCGCATTAGGTGGCTGAGATGCAGCATAGATGATTCTGGCTGAGTGAGAGACCCTGGGTCTGGCCTGTGTCGATGAGGGTCCCTCTGTGATCTCACACAACGGTTGTGCCTGTGTCTGCTCTGTGTGCTGACGACGTTTGCCAGCAGTACATCATTTTGCCACATAGGGAGAGTGAAGAAGGAGCTGGGCCCTGACGATAGCCACTTGCACTTGGATGAGACAGCCAGGCTCCTGCAGGACCTCCACGAAGCCCAAGCAGAGAGAGGAGGCTCACGGCCGTCCTCCAACCTTAGCTCCCTGTCCACTGCGTCTGAGAGGGAGCAGCACCCTCCAGGTAAGGGCCTTACCTGGCTGGTAACAGGAGCCTGCGCTGGGTGGGGGTCAGGCCCACAGGACCAACGTGGTGGCCTTGGCACAGGAGTTTGTTCTGGGAGGTCTCTGCACCCTTGGCTACCTCTGGGGACCAGGATATTTGTTTTCATTATAGATTTGTTGCCACCTGTTCTCTGCCATTCTATATTTTATTCCTTGACTGTATCAGCCAATGGAATGTCCCTTTTCTATTGGGAGAACATGTAACCATCCCTGGTGAGGGGCTTCTGTGTTTAAAGAGAGATGAGCCCCACCACTAACATTCTGACTGAATATCCCATCCACATGTAGGGTGTCAGATCTAGGCTCTGTAGGTCCTTAAAAACGGTTGAGCCTCTTGTATGAGTCGGTGACATTTCCCCAGATCCGCACTGACAGATGCCCAAAGAAGCCTTTGTACCCTAGTACAGCTCACTGACCCAGAGAGTTCATTGGAGGTATTTATAGGAGCATAGGTAGGTCATTTCCTTGTATCTATTCTTCCATGATGTTCCTCAGGCTTTGGAGTGATTGATAGGATTCTTTTCCTCCATCTATGACTGAACATTGAATCACTATGACACATCAACAGTAGGTTTTCTAAGACAGATTGATAGACATGTTATATTCATTTAACAGAAAAGTAGTAGTTACTTTCCTACTGAGGCCTGTGACCTCCCCAGTCACTGCCGTTTGCCTGGATTAGAGTGTACTATATGTGAATTTCTTTTTGTGTTAATTCACTTGGAAAGTAGGTTGTTGGACATAAAAGTCATGCCAGCATTCTCTCACTGGGATCACCTTGCATGGTGTCTTAGTTGTTGTTCTATTGGTGTGAGGAGGCACCATGACCAAGGCAACTTAGGCAGCCGGCTGGGAGACACACACACTGGGCCTGGCATGGGTTTTTGAAACCTCAGCTCCCAGTGACACACCTTCTCCAACAGGGCCATATCTCCTAATCCTTTGCAAACGGTTTTACCAACTGAGGAAGAAACATCTGAGTTATATGGGGCTTTGGGGACCATTGTCAGCCAGCCTACACACAGCACACTGGTTCTGTGGCTGGCTGGGTCCATAACCAAGCAGGTCAACTATCAGTGGCAGGTCTTCCCAGAGTAACTCAGCGAATAGCATGTAGCACTGTGAAAACCAACAACAGGGAAAGCACTTATAGCTCAGTGTCAGCAGCAGTGCGTGTCTTAAACAGTAGAGAGTTACTGTCTTGTTGTAGTACACCTCTCACAGCTACACACTGGCAAGAGCCTTTCTGGTCTGCGGGGCCTCAGGGCCTCCTGTCCAACAACAGCTCAGGGTTAGCCCACCTCTGGGTTTTCACCTAACATCTTTAAGGCATCCTAGTTACCTTTTCTGTTACTGTGATAAATCCCCGACTAACTGCACTTGGTGATGAAATTACTTACTTCATCTTAAACTTCACAACATCACCAGAAGCCAGGACAGGGCACAAGGTAGAAAGAAACCTAGAGGCGGGAAGTGAAAGCAGAGACCATGGAGGAGTGCTGCTTCCGGGCTTTCTTCTTCTGGCTTGCTCAGCTGCCTCTCTGTACATCCAGGCCTACATGCCCAGGGTTGGCACCACCCACAATAGGCTGGACCTGCCAGCATCAATTAGCAATCAAGAAAATGCCCACAAGCCATCTGTTAGACATAGTTCTTCAGATGAAGGTCCCTCTTCTCAAGAGATTCAAGTCTGTGTCAAGTTGACAGAAACTAGCCAGCACGGGGCCTTTGTCCAAACTCTTCTAACTGCTGCTTTTACCTCCCTTCCAGATGCTTTTTCTAGTCTTTAAGACACTCACTGTTACATAATGAAACTTTTTTACAGAGTAGGAGCAAGACCTCTGAAGGCCTACTGCTATTCACTCCAAACTATTCCTAATTGGTGACTGAAAAGGAAGCATTAGCAAGGTCTCTGACAGCACAATGCAGTCTCATTATCTCTGTTGTCTCACCAGCACAGTGCTGTGGGGGCATGGATGGGACACCAGCCCTTCCAGACCTCTATGAACACAGCTGTTCTCCATGAGCCTCTGGTCCCTCATCCTGGAGCACTGCTGGCACCACAGGGCCACTGTGCATTTCCCTGCCCCAGATGGTCCTGGTTGGGCTACCTTGAGTTGCTGGTTCTAAGACAAGGGGAAGCAAGGCTGTACTCTTGCCTGCCATGCCTGCCACTGGAGCTGGATACTGAGTTAGGACAGGCTCTGGGCTAGCACCACAGCTCTTGTCTTTCCATTGGCCATACTTAACTGTTGAAAGGACCAGACTTTTGAGGGATCTGGAGAGGCTCCTTTGTTTGCTCTTCCTTTTTCTCATCTCTTGATTCCTTTTTCACTTTAAAACTTACATGCTGATATAAGTCATTCACACCTAGCAGGACCTTCTCTTCCCATATGGGACTCAGCAAAGCCATGCTAGCCCCATATCAGTCCTGAGACTGAGCAGGGACTCAGTCAACCCTTAACTTTCCTATGGACGAGTTGTTATTCAGTGCAGTGGCTGAATAACCAACCACTGCCTCTCTCATGCTGGTTTCTTAAGTAATGTCTGTCTTGTTTCTGTGGTCTTCCAGCCTCTGATATTTGTGGGAACCTGGGCTAAAGGTACCCAGGTCTGCCTAGTAGAGCAAACGAGCCAGGCCTTTAGGAGCTGCTTTCCCTAGCCTCCACTGCCTCTTGCTCTCTTTTGACTTTATATGCATCCTGAAGTATTCTGTGTACATAGTGAATCCTGATCTTTTCAGAGGAAGCCTGTCTGCAACTGCCAGAAGAAAAACTAGCTTTTATTATGATCACCTGATTCAGATTTGGGTGTGACTGCACCTGTGTCTAGTGCCAGGGAGGACATTTGTCTCTGTAGTTATCAGTCACAGATGTTGGTTTCTTCGTGAACTTTGCATTCCGTGTGGTATTCTTAAATGCTATGTTCTTTCAAACTTACAGGAAGTCCTTCTCGCCTTAGTGTTGGGGAGCAGCCAGATGTCACACATGACCCTTATGAATTCCTTCAGTCTCCAGAACCTGCAGTTTCAGTCAAGAACTAACTTGTGGAGTTTCCAGATGTTTTATTTTATTTTTCTAAGTTTTATTCAATACATGGTTTTTGTCACAAGACAGAACTTTTATCTCACCCTCTCTGGCATGTAGCAGCCTGAGGAAGATGGTGGCTTGTCATTTCTGCACCACAGGCCCAGCAGCACTGTATGGTGTCCCATAAGTTCTGAGCAGTGACAATAGAACATATGGGGCTGTAACCAGACGGCTCCACTCTGTTCTCTGCTGAGCACCAGAAACCAAACTTGTTTATGATAATGTGCATGTAGTCATTCCCCAAGAGCCCTGCGCAGCCTTCCTGCAGTTCTCAGAGAGGAGCCTTCTGTTCTCCGTGTGGTCGCTGGACCTGAGGGTGGAGTTGCCCTCACAAATAATGAACCACCCTACCTTTTACAATGAAGTATTCAGAGCCATAAAATGTTTCAAAACTGGATGCATTTGCTGAGTACGTGTTTGTGAAATACGTGAGCACAGGTCCTAATAAAGAGACACCTAAGGTTGTGACTGTGTATGATTGTCCCATCTGCTGTGATGGTGGGGACATCTGCTGTATCCTGTAGACCAGCTGGGTACCCTGCTCCTTTCTGGGAATAAAGAAGCAAAGAAGACCCCACCATCACAGGCCAGCTGCAGATGGAAGTTCAGTTTTGAGGGGAGAAGGGCTGTAGGGGTGTGGCTAGTATAGATAGACGGCACGCTTGACACAGGCAAGCAGGGCTGGAAACAGCAGTGATGGATGGGAGTCCTTGAGATTGGCCACAGTCATTGGCAAAGGCCAGAACATCTCACATCTGGATAAAGCTGAGTCTGGACTGAGCCAGGAGCAGCACTCAGGAGAGACTGCCTGTTTCCTGGGGCCAGTATGTCTTGGCATTGAGGCTGCCACATCCCTGTTCAGGCTAACTTAGCTCTGGGCCAATGCCGCCACTGGAAGGGAAGATGTGGAGGTTGGTTCTGAGTCTGCAGCACCAGTCTCCAGGAGGCTCCCAAGCCTCGGCAGTTCTGCAGCATGTCTGAGTGGCAACCTTGTAGGAACACAGAGCTGTTCTTCAGGGCCTCTTTCTTACTGGTACACTGCCCTAGGTCTCCTACACATGCCCAAGGTGGCCTCAGTGTGGTGAGCTAGAATGGGACCCTGGGCCAGCAAAGGGTGTTTGCGCTGCACCCTGGAGGCCCCACAGTAGCTGTACATGAGCCTTGGGAGATGCTGTTGCTACCTGAGGTACAGGTAGAGCCCGTGGGCACACAGGCTGGTTTTGGTAGTTGGGCATCCAGTCACCTTTTCAGAGGAAAGGAAGAAAAACTTGACCCAGTGTCTTCACTGTTGAAAGTGTTTAATTTGGTGAAATTAACTGCATAAACATGTAAGCCACTTACCATTTAAATTATATAATTCATTTGATACATTTCTGTTATTACCCACTGAACATTTCATCACCCTGTAAAGAAACTCCATGCTCACTGAGGTCACCAGCTAATTCCCTGGATTTACCAATTCTGAGGATTCCACATGAGTAGGATCTTGTATTTGCCTTTGACTGTTAACATCTTGGAGTCCAGCCTAGACCACCTCCCCTCACGACTGCAGCTTGGCCACTAGGTACTGGGGATGCCCTGGAAGCCAGGCATTTCTTGGACAAACAAGAAACTCGTAATAGCTGATTAGGTAGGGTACAGGGAGAATCTTCAAGCTCCCTGACTGGACGTCACCCATAGGCTTGTCCAGTACCTGCTTCTCACTCTTGGGAAACTACCAGCGTCTCAGGAAAGGAAGAGGTGAGGTCAAGATGTAAGGCAGTTTGCATGTCTTTTAGACTGGGATATGTATATATAGCACAAGTCAGATGAGCCGGTGTGTGTACAGGTGAGGGGCACACAGGTGCAGGTGTGTACCACTGTATGTGTGCTGATGAGGGTGTGTGAATGTGGAGTGTACGCACAGGCATAGAAGCGTGCGGATGGGAAGGTGGGGGGGGGGGAGGTGTGCAGATGGGAGAGGGAGGGCGGGGAGAGGGGCTGTGAGGGGGAGGGAGGAAGTGAAGTCTGCAAATGGGCTCTATGTAGAGGTGGGCTGTGAAGGTGAAGAAACTCAGGCGGTGTATGCACACGAGGTGATTGCCTCCAAATCTTCAGAAGGAAAGAAGAGTGAAGCAACATTGGTTCCATCTTTTGCTTTAACATGAGGGCCACTCACTGCAGATCTTAGTGACTACTGGCCAGGCTGGGGTTCAGCAGGATGTAGCAGTTTTCATTATGAATGGAGAAGTTTTACCAAGACTGATTGCTCATGTCCAGCCTTGCAGAGAGGTCACGAATACATGGAGGGATCCTGAGAACCACACAGTAATGAAGTGAGGGAGATGCATTCCGTGAGGCTTGCTGTCACCCTTGAGAGTCCAGCAACACGTGAAGGAGCGAGGAGCTCACCTCTCACTCCCCCAGCCCCTGGTGGCCCAAGAGTTACAGTTGGCACCACAGCACCGCAGGCTGCCCTTCCCCCAGCTGTGTTCCACCCTGCTCTTAGCCCACCCACCCAGTGTCTTCTGTGTGCTCCAGGCTCTTAATCACCAGCTCCCCACACACTCAACAGCGGTTTCAGGTTAGACTAGATCCTGGGCTGTGTGGGCCCTGGCAGCAGAGCAGCCTTCACAACTTCCTGCCTGCAGGTGGTTTTCTAGGGGTGATGCGTGCCACCATAGGGTTGTGAATGGAAAAGGGTGTATCAGAAGTCAACCCACACTGGGAGCACCCAGGTCATCTTGGGAGCCCACAAACAGGAACTAAACACTTAAGCTAAAATTTGGGACACTGAGGGAAAGGAAAAGTTCAGTAATATCTTTGGAAATTCTCAGAAGAGCAGAGTGTGGGGTTTCTTCAACTCACCATTCAGCGCCCATAGTCTAGGAAGCATCGCTGGGCCATCCAGACCATGGCCACTGGAGAGGAGCAGTCAGCAAGGTAGTAGTGGTCAGGCTTAGTTTTTGTGTTTCTCTATGAAGCACACGAACCTCAGCTTCTACAGCAAAAAAGTCATGAAGATGAAGTGTAAAGAAGTTGGAGTTGGCTGCATGTCAGAGAGGCCCACGCACAAGCCGACGGCCTTCAGTAAGAGATTACAATAGTTTTCTAGTCAGAACTCATGCAAAGCAGATTCAGGTAGGTGGTGAAGCTGGGCTCTCTCCTTCAGAGTCCCACCTGTGGGAACCATCTAGTCCCATTCCCACCTCCTATCTATCCTATACATTGTCCCCATCTCTGTGCTGTTTCCCAGCAAGCAGCAGGTAGTCTCCTTGGTTACAGGGCCTGTGGCTTTATGAGCTGTGGAATGTTCCTTTGTGGGGTGTTCCGTATCCTCTGTGTACATGGGGATGTCCCACCGCTGTTTAACGTGTCAGCACTGAGCATGAAGTGTCTGTCCTGTCCTGCTCAATATGACGATAGAGGTGAGAAGGGAGAGTAGATGTTGGCCAAAGGCAGTAGGGTTTCATCTCATAACTCCCTGGGCTAGAGCCTTCTAGGTGGGGACCCAGCCCATTGGAGACCCCAGCTAGCTTGTGACCTTTTGTTTTCTTGGAGCTGGCAGGATTTTTTTCTGATGGACCTCTCCATGGGGACATACGGTAAGAGGTCCAAGATTGGGAAGGCTCCTCCTCTAGGACATCATGAGCAGGATGGGTTGATAACAGCGGGGCTGGACAGCTCAGAGAGGATCATGGGAGGCACCTAAGGCCAGATATAAGGACAGACTACATGGCTGTGAGTAACATGTGCCGGAAGTTCTGGGAGCATTAACTATAGCTATGTTAGTAGCCACAGCAGGGTCCCACACTGAAACCTACAATGAAGGTGGGGTATAGAAGCAAGAGACCTGAGCCAAAATAGTCATAGATGCTAGACGCTCCCAGAACCACTGATTCTTGAATTTAAAATCCCATCTCACAGCTTACCAGCGTCACAGACATCCTAATACTTACATTTTGAGAGGATCAATTACACTATTACGAGATGAGTGAATGAGGGGACTCCAGTTCAGATGGTGAGGTGTAACTTCGAGGGAGGCAAACCAGGGTATTGGCAAGTGCCACAGGCAGAATATGGACAGATGCCAGGCAGAGGAGCCAGTATGGGCATGCCAGATAGCAAGAGAAGTAAGTCTATGGGTCCTAAGAATTGTGCAGTGCACATGTATGATGTGGGGAGTGGTGTTCTGTGTGTGCTGTGTAGCAAAAATGTTCCCACACAGCAACTGTGAAAGTTGAACTTTGGGGCTGGGAACTTAGGAAGACGGAGGCTCACCTTGTTGCCTTACTGCCTGGTGCCTTTCCCCGTGAAGTCAGGGTGCTCACTTCTTTGTTCCAGTCCTCTTCTCTAGTGATCTCCCTTCACAGCAGCTCCTTTTTAGGAGGAAGTCTCAGGGAAACGGATGCATTTGGCTTCTTATATAGCTGTTCTTATATGTTCTGTTCATGTCTCTTCTGATATTTGTCACTTGACCATTCAGGACAGAATTGTGGAGAGGTGGCACTCTAGCAGATCTGACCCAACCAGGGGTCTATTCATGGAAAGCTAGGCTCACAGAGTTGGGATAGACATATTCAGCCTTGTGTTCACTATCTTGGGGGGCTTCAAACCTACCTGTCATGATAGGGATCTCCTACCAACCCTAGTCAGCCATACAAACCTGACACATAGATATCAGCACCTGGCCCAGGTCCTGGTGACCTCCACCTCTGACGATGGCAATTAATATTGCAGGCCACTCATTCTATTTTGCCAGGAACAGTCAGTCAGCTTTGTGCCCTTTTTGTCTCTCAGATGAACATCTGTGGCATGAACCAGAAGCGGGTCCTCCCAGAAAGCCAGACCAACAATGTGAAGAAGATCATACCACGCCCTCTGTCTAGGGTGAATGGCTGGTCACCACCCCTCCACTCCTTCCAGGCAATATGCTGGACCACCTACCTGGCCATGACCATTGTCACCTTCGGGATCTTCATCCCCTTTCTACCAGCTAACTGGAAATATGCTTCCTATCTTGTATCCTTTGTGTAGTGGGGTGGGCCCTGGACTGTCTGTCTCGTGGAGGTGGAGGGGCTTCTGGAGATCTTCAACAGATTGTTCCTGAACCCCATCAGGGCTATGTAGTGGGCTCTGTCTCTGCCTTAGACCTCTTGTTCTTGTGGCCCTGAAGTCAGTCCTGTGGCCCCACATTGCCCGATAGAAGGGGCTCATGCTACTGTGAATGTAGAATCTGCTAGAGATACAAAGTGACAGTTGGGGTCCTGGAAGTGATGACCCAAGGAAATCCAGGCACATCTATCTTACAGTGTGCAGAGAGGCCCTTCTCTGTTGACTCACAGAGTTGCTAGAGCAATAAGGAAGGAATTCAGAAGCATATACTTGGCTGCCAGTGTGATTGTATAAGCCTATAGAGCCCAGCCCTAAGGCACGGGAAGTGTATACAGGATCCCTGCCCCTGGACAGGCCTTTGGTGATGGTTCCCCCAGGGCAGTGTGAAGACCTATATCCATACTCCCTTCTTTGTGGTATGGTGTATGTCAGGATGAGCATCTGGGATTTACTGTCACACTTAACATCCGGTCAGGGAAACCAATCCCTTAGGGATGGGTCCACATTAGAGCTGGTGCCAAGCGGGTGCAAAGTGGACCTGTGCTCAGAAAATTGCATCCACAAGCCATAGACGAGCCCTGCATGCCACTTATTTTAGTGAGGACATACTCTGACTGTAGGCTCTGTAGGGCACTTTGCTTTGGCTGACATTCTGCAGGTCCTAGAAGTCGGGAGAACCAGGCACATGTGTGTGGTGGTTAGGAAGGTGGCAGTGCATGACATAGGACTGAGTGACTGTTACAAGAGCCAGGGCAGATACTGTCACATCTCAGGGATCTGCTTTGCTGAGACTGGATACAGCAGTGTCCCACAGTCACCCATTTCAGTGGTAAGGGCTGGCCAGTCTCATTTTTCACATGCATGTTCAGGGGAGCATCTTTAAAAAACCTCAGACATCAGAAACAATCACATGTAAGTGCTGTGGTTGGTATGGGAGCTCATGCTCATAACCACTTTGCGGTTATCTTCCTGGAAAAGTGTCACGTCCCCCTGACCAGCAGGAAAGACACAACCACGATTCTTCTTCAAGCAGTTTATTCAGGAACCTTGTACATCTGCTTCTCTCTCCTCTCCTCCCCCAAGCCCTTATATGCCTACTCAAACCCAATCAGATCATGCCACCTAGCAATCCAAGATAGGCTCACAAAAGGAGGAAGCACACTGGGCTCAGCAGCCGCTACCAAATAAGGCTTTTTACAGCTGAACTTGAGCTTTCTGGCATTAAGCCAGGCGCCATCTTAGGGTTGTGGCTCTCCACAGTTCCCCCTTTTTGTTTTATTTGAGCAGAAAACGCAACAGGCAAGGGTAGAGGTCTGATCTCTGATATGCATGTAAAGGACATTGTAATGACCCCACACCCAGTAGCCAACCAGGCTGGTGCCATACCCGTCCGGTATCTTTTTCTCAGAGATGGGAAACTAGGATACCAACCCATATGTAATCAAACATGCCCTTCGCTAGAAGCTGACCCCAAGTGCAGTGCTTAGCTTCGCATCCTGAGCGTGATGATAGCTTAGTCCTTTAGGACAGTCAACCAAGCTTGCAGCTGTCCAGCCTCCAAGGCAGCAAAGGCTTGCTTGCACAGCATGGCATTACTTCTCCTCTGTGAAATCCTCATCTTACAGATACACCATAGGGCAATGAAACTGACTAGGAAGAGCATGCCTCCTAGGGCACCCATTCAGATGATTCATGGCTCGGAGGATCCATGTTGACAGTCCTTCAGCGACAGAGACATCAACCCGGGTGGAATTCACACGCATGATGGCAATTCTCAGATTCTGCATCAGCTTATCAAACTCGCCAGACCAATTTCCTGTAAGATACTGAGAGTTGCTTAGACAAATTTTCAGCTACAGTATAATTTTGATATGGCACAGAGGTCACACACAATCCAGTCATTTTCCAATAGAATGCATAGCAATGGCAGCTGTGGTAGCCCCCACAGCTGCAAGACTAACGGCTTTTTTCCATTCACTACCAATTCTAACAGAGGACGCTGTTCCAAATCAAGGGCCACATAAGCCATATCTAAGCCAGAGGACCCACATCCCTTTATTGTCCCATATATTTGAGGGCCCTGAAGGCGGGGGTCCCTCTGCCCGTTTTTTGGACGAGTTCCTCCATAACCTCGTGTTAAAGGCTGACCATTAATATCCTTAACAGATCTACATTCATTTGCCCAATGATTTCCCTTCTTGCACTTGGGGCAAAGACCAGGCTGATTAGGGTGGTTCCCACTTCCTGTTTCATTCTGACTTCCTTTCTCGGGGCATTGCCTTTTAAGGTGCCCCATCTTTCCACAATGGTAACAGGTGCCATTACTTCTTTTCTTGTTTTGTGTAATATACACTACAGCAGCTGCAAGACCTGCATTAGTCAAAGGACCCCCCACCTCTCTACACACTTTCATCCAGGCTTCCAACCCCTTGTTCTTAGAAGGGGTGATAGCTGCTTTACATTCCTTTGTACATTGCTCATACACAAGTTGTTTAATTAAGGGCATTACCAAATCAGGGTCTCCAAATACCCTTCCAGCGGCCTCAACCATTCTAGCCACGAAGTCTGAGAAAGGCTCCAGGGGACCCTGAATAATCTTTTTTTTTTTTTTTTGAGAGGAAAGGTTTTATTGGGCTTACACTTCTGTATCACTGTTCATCATCGAAGGAAGTCAGGACAGGAGCTGATGCAGAGGCCATGGAGGGGTGCTGCTTACTGGCTTGCTCACCATGGCTTGCTCAGCATGTGTGTGCCACAATGCCTCGCCATTACAGACAGCTGTGAACTGCCTTGTAGATGCTGGGATTTGAACCTGGGTCCTTTAGAAGAGCACCCAGTGCTCTTAACCGCTGAGCCAACTCTCCAGCCCATCAGCCCGCTTTCTTTCTTTTTTTTTTTTTTTAGTAAGTACTTTATTTTTTTTCAAGTTACATCTCAGTCGCAAACCCTTCCCTATTCCCCCTTCTTGTCCCACCCTTCCACCCTCTTCCCCCCCCAACAGCTTCTCTTTTCATTCCAACAAATGGTTCTTTCTCTTATAACAGTAAATTCTATACAAAACAGCAGAATTAAATATGCCACATTTATGAGAGTTAAATGGCCCGGTGTACCTTCCCAATGTCCAGTTCATACATATTTGGCCCCTGACTTTAACCTTCTGCCTTCTAACCATCTCCATGAGTTTAAAGTTCTATAACTGACTTAGTTTTCATACTAACTTGCATCACTATTATAACCATCTTCTTAGATCCAGAACGCCCTCTTGATTCCTAAACAACTCAAAATTTAGCTATGAGACTCAAGCTGTCTATTCTTCAACCACCTCAGAGAGCTGAGAAGGATAAATATATCTGATTGTATAGGAAGTGCAGGGCCTGCAGCTTCCAATACTAAGAAATGACAAACCAGTGACTACCTGGACAGTTCCCATTTTCTCTCCATACATTCCAGCATCAGTCTTCAGCCTTTTGGTCCTGTTTCTCTGACAGACATTTATTGTAGAGCAGGGATTGTGAAGGACTAACCTACCCTGTCTTGGCAGAGCTAGGCTGTCAACTTCCCTGCTACCAAGTTTTGTCCTTTTTGGACAGCAGTCTGTCTGCAGTTGAAGCAAGGAGTTTTTACATGTCAAGAGATAGGCTTGCCACTAATTCAACCATCTCACATTGGAGATTCTTCGATGCTTTTCTTCTACTTGGAGTAGAATAGGGGGTGCTGTCAGGAGCTGATATGTCACAATATCAAAAAAAAATCTTAATTTAAGACCACATCTTTGAATGCCATATTCTGCAGATCTCTTGGGGTTTTTGAAGATGCCCTATCTATCTCTTGTATTTAGATAAGCAAATGTTGCTTGTCTCTTAACAACTTGATTGCTGAGTAGCTTAGAGAATATCTGTGATAGACTGTCTTAGTAGCTAACAAGGTGACATGCATGCATGACTAGGAGTTTGTTTTTCTTAACTATCCTAAACAGTTTAAGACGGTTGGTATCAAGAGGCCAGAACTTCACATTTCATTTTTAAGTATCTCTAAGTACGATACCATTAGGAAGCGTTACCTTAAATTTTGCATCAATATACAAAGATCTATTCAAATGTGGCTAAATATACTCTTAATTTTGTATCAATATACAAAGATCAATGCCTATGCGGCCCAATACAATCTTAATATTGTGTCCATATACAAGGGTCAATACCATTGTGGCCAACTATAATCTTAGTTTTGTATCAATATACAAATATCAATACTGACGTAGACCAATACAATCTTATTTTTGCACAATAAACAATGGTCAATACCACTTTAGCCAAATATACTATTAATTTTGTATCAATATACAAGGGTATAAGGGCATATTCAATAATGTGACCTTTCTTCTTGATCCTTCCTGTGCTGTGTCTCGATTTTTCTCTCGTCCGTGCATTCCTACATAGGAGATAAAGAAGGATACAGAAAAGGGAAAGAAGGAATACCCTGGGTCTAACCTCCAAAACCCATTAAACAGGACCATTTAACAACTTGTAATCTCTTCCCCTAAATAACTGTTTTCAGTTGTCCTTCAAATAACCGAAAAAAGGGGAGGGGTGGAGAAACACCCTCCCCACCCTCTGGGTATGGGACATCGCTCTCTTAAAATGACTTCCTGCTGATTTGGGTCCTAGTAAATGTGTTTGGGGCCCAAACCAAAATGGAAAAATGGTTAAAAATGTTTATACAATCCTTTTATGTTCAGTCCTTCTGTTCTCAGCTGTTTAGATGACCTAAGGAGTTTGTAGGCAGAAGCTGAACTTCCAGGCTTTACTGAGGTTCTGGCTGGGGCATTGTGTAGGGCTGAACGGTCTTAGCGATATTGAGTTGTTGTGGTTGTAGGCTTTTGATGGAGACATCTATTGAGGGAGTCTGTCAGGCTGAATCATCTGGGTCACTCGTCTTCTTTTGGTGTCTGATTCTGATTTCTACTGAGGTTTCCGTTGTCCAGTTGTCCCTGGGTTCCTTGAATGGATGCTTTGATTCTCCTGGAATGATAAGAACAGAGCCCTGCCCTATTCCTCACTCAGGGACAATCACCCTCTTTTTTGGGGGGGGGGTAGGTAATATTTCTCCTGAAGCAAATTTGGTTTTTGACAATATATAAAGTGTTATCTTTCAATCTGGTTTAAAGAAGAAATTATTTTGTTATTTTGGAGCTAAACCAGCTTTAGTGTATATATTTTGAGGTCTCGAAGGACAATTTGTTTGTGTTGTGTGGGCCTTTTGTAAGTAGCTTTTAAACTTAGGTCCTTCCAAATCCTATGTGTGTGTCTCTGCATTCTAAATATTGGGGTCCAAGACCTGTGGTTCCCATCTAAGGGGATTAAAGATGTGTTCCACCACTCCTGGATCAAAGTTTTTCTTTATTTAGAGTTTGTTTTGTATCAGGCTGACCTTGAGCTCTGAGATCTGCCTGTTTCTGTCTCTAGTGTGTTGGGGTTAAGAGTGTACTCTTCTTGAATGATGGGATTAAGGGTGTGTACCCTCACCACCCTTTTCCGTGTAACTCTAGAATTTATAAGTCCACTAACACTTTGGTGCTCCTCCCGTCTCTGCTGAAGTTAAAGGCATGGGTTAACACCACATTTCTCCTGTATTTTCCCTTAGCTCTACGTTTTTTCGACACTTGGAGGTTCATAAAACCAGGTTGAATGGCTGTGTCCTTTAATTTATTTACAGTGTATTAACGTTGTTATCTGCTTTTTTTTTAATTAGTAAATTTATTTGTTTGTTGCTACAGGTTACATCCTTGACATATTGTCCTCTTTTCCTGATTCCCAGGCCCACTCTCCCATGCTCTACCCCCTGACCCTTCCATCTTGATCCTCTGGGGTGGAGTGTCCCTGCATACCAGTCTCTTACCACAGATCAGGAGTCATATGAGGGCTGAGGGCCTCTTCATACACCGGGGGTCTACGAGGCAGTACTGCGAGAGAAAGGGGTCTCCGTGCGAGGGGGGGGGGGGGAAACTAAAAAAAAAACCAACAGACACACAAACCCACAAAAACAAAGAACAACAACAAAAAAAGAGAGGAAAAAGAAAGAGAAAAAAGAGGGAAAGGAAAAAGAAAAAGAAATGAAAAGAAAAAAGAAATTTATGTCCATGTTCCTTTTGGTGTGTTGGTTGTAGTACAGATATCCTGTATGATATAGCTAAAATCCTACTATAAGTGAATAGATGCCATGTGCATCCTTCTGAGTCTGGGTTAGCTCACTCAGGATGAGCTTCTCTAGATCCATCCATTTGGTTGCAAATTGCATGATTTCATTGTTTCTTATAGCTGAGTAGTATTCCATTGTATAGATGTACCACAATTTTTTAATCCATTCTTCAGTTGAGGGACATCTGGGTTGTTTCCAGTTTCTAGCTATTACAAATAAGGCTGCTATGAACATAGATGAGGAGACTTCCCTATGTCTCTGTGAGGTGTCCTTTGGGTGTATACCCAGAAGTGGTATGGCTGGGTCCTGAGGCAAAGTTATTCCTAGATTTCTAAGATATCTCCAGACAGACCTCCATAGTGGTTGCACAAGTCTGCATTCCCACCAGCAATGGAGGAGGGTTCCCCTTTCTCCACACCCTCACCAGCATGTGCTGTCATTTGAGCTCTTTATCTTAGCCATTCTGACAGGTGTGAGATGGAATCTCAGGGTCGTCTTGAGTTGCATTTCTCTGATGATTAAGGATGTTGAGCATTTCTTCAGGTGACTCTCGGCCATTAGGGATTCCTCCTTTGTGAATTCTCTATTTAGCTCCGTCTCCCATTTTTTGATTGGATTATTTGGTTTCTTGGCATTTAGTTTCTTGAGTTCTTTGTAGATTTTAGATAATAGCCCTCTATCAGATGTGGGGTTGGTGAAGATTTTCTCCCAGTCTGTAGGCTGCCTTTTTGTTCGAATGACAGTGTCTTTTGCCTTACAGAAGCTTTTCAGTTTCATGAGGTCCCATTTATTGATTGTTGATCTCAGGTCCTGAGCTGTTGGTGTTCTGTTCAGGAAGTTGTCACCTGTGCCAATGAGTTTGAGGGTTTCTCCTACTTTTTCTTCTATTATCTTTAGTGTGGCCAGCCTTATGTTAAGGTCTTTGATCCACTTGGAATTAAGTTTTGTACAAGGTGATAGGTATGGGTCTAATTTCATTCTTTTACAAGTGGACATACAGTTGGACCAGCACCATTTGTTGAAGATGCTGTCCTTCTTCCATTGTGCGGTTTTGGCTTCTTTGTCAAAGATTAGTTGGCCATAGGTGTGTGGGTCCATGTTTGGGTCTTCAATTTGATTCCATTGATCCACTGGTCTGTTTCTATACCAGTACCATGCTGTTTTTATTATTATTGCTCTGTAGTACAGCTTGAAATCTGGGATGGTGATACCTCCAGATGCTTTTTTATTGTACAGGATTGATTTAGCTATTCTGAGTTTTTTGTTGTTCCGTATGAAGTTGAGTATAGCTTTTTCCAAGTCTATAAAGAATTGTGTTGGTATTTTGATAGGAATTGCATTGAATCTATATATTGCTTTTGGTAGAATAGCCATTTTTATTATGTTGATCCTACCTATCCATGAGCACGGGAGATCTTTCCATCTTCTAAATGCCTCTTCCATTTCTTTCTTCAGGGGCTTGAAGTTCTTGTTATATAGGTCCTTTACTTGCTTGGTTAGAGTTACCCCCAGGTACTTTATATTGTTTGTGGCTATTGTGAAGGGGGTTGTTTCCCTTATTTCTTTTTCGGTATGCTTGTTTGTTGTATAAAGAAGGGCTTCTGATTTTTTTGAGTTAATTTTGTATCCAGCCACCTTGCTGAAGTTGTTTATCAGCTGTAAGAGTTCTTTGGTGGAGTTTTTGGGGTCGTTTATGTATACTAACATATCATCTGCGAATAGGGATAATTTGACTTCTTCATTTCCAATGTTTATCCCTTTGATTTCCTTTAGTTGTCTTATTGCTCTAGCAAGAACTTCAAGTACTATATTGAAGAGATATGGTGAAAGTGGACATCCTTGTCTTGTCCCTGAGTTTAGAGGAAATGCTTCAAGCATCTCTCCATTTAATTTAATGTTGGCCACTGGCTTGCTGTATATTGCCTTTATTATTTCTAGGTACGGCCCTTGTATGCCCGTTCTCTCCAGGACTTTTAGCATGAAGGGGTGTTGGATTTTGTCAAATGCTTTTTCTGCATCTAGCGAGATTATCATGTGGTTTTTTTCTTTCATCTTGTTTATATGGTGAATTATATTGATAGACTTTCGTATATTGAACCATCCCTGCATTCCTGGGATGAAGCCTACTTGATCATGATGTATGATATTTTTGATGTGTTCTTGAATTCGGTTTGCTAGTATTTTATTAAGTATCTTTGCATCTATGTTCATGAGGGAGATTGGTCTGAAGTTCTCTTTCTTTGTTGGGTCTTTGTGTGGTTTAGGAATCAGAATGACAGTGGCCTCATAGAATGAGTTTGGCAGTGTTCTTTCTGTTTCTATGTGGTGGAAGAGTTTGAAGAGTAATGGTGTTAGCTCCTCTTTGAAAGTCTGGTAGAATTCCGTGCTAAAGCCATCTGGCCCTGGGCGTTTTTTGGTTGGGAGATTATTAATGACTGTTTCTATTTCCTTAGGGGTTATTGGGCTGTTTAAGCTGTTAATCTGATTTTGATTTAGTTTTGGTAGGTGGAATGTATCGAGGAAATTGTCCATTTCTCTTAGGTTTTCAAATTTGGTGGAGTATAGATTTTTAAAGTAGGACCCGAATATTTTCTGGATCTCCTCGATGTCTGTTGTTATTTCTCCCTTTTCATTTCTGATTTTGTTGATTTGGGTTCTTTCCCTTTGCCTTTTAGTTAATTTGGCTAGGGGTCTGTCTATTTTGTTGATTTTCTCATAGTTCTTTTTGATTCTAAGTTGTTGATTTCAGCCCTAAGTTTGATGATTTCCTGCTTTCTGCTCCTCTTGGGCGTGTTTGCTTCTTTTTTTTCCAACTCACCCAGCTTAGCTGATAATTCACTAATATGAGCTGTCACAATTTTCTTTTTGAATGCACTTAGTGCTATGAACTTTCCTCGTAGCACAGCTTTTATTGTATCCCATAGGTTTGGGTATGTTGTGTCTTCATTGTCGTTGGATTTTAAGAAGTCTTTGATTTCCTTCTTTATTTCTTCCCTGACCCAGTGGTCATCCAGTAAGGAGCTGTTCAATTTCCATGTGTGTGTAGGCTTTCTGTTGATTCTTTTGCTGTTGAAGACCAGCTTTATTCCGTGGTGGTCTGATAAGATACAAGGGGTTATTTCAATTTTCTTGTATCTGTTGAGGCTGTCTTTGTGTCCAACTATATGGTCGATTTTGGAGAAGGTTCCGTGGGGTGCTGAGAAAAAGGTGTATTCCTTTGTGTTTGGGTGAAACGTTCTGTAGATGTCTGTTAGGTCCATTTGTTTCATGATCTCTCTTAGACTCAATATTTCTCTGTTTGGCCTCAGTCTTGATGATCTGTCAATTGTTGTGAGTGGGGTGTTGAAGTCTCCCACTACTAATGTGTTGTGATCGATGTGCGATTTAAGTTTTAGAAGTGTTTCTTTTACAAAAGTAGGTGCCTTTGTATTTGGGGCATAGATGTTCAGTATTGAGATTTCCTCTTGATGAATATTCCCTTTAATGAGTATATAATGCCCTTCTTTGTCTTTTTTCATTAACTTCAGTTGGAAGTCTGTTTTGTTTGATATTAGGATGGCTACTCCAGCTTGCTTTCTGGGTCCATTTGCTTGGAAAACCTTTTCCCAGCCCTTTACTCTGAGGTAGTGACTATCTCTGGTAGTGAGATGTGTTTCTTGTATGCAGCAAAGGGACGGGTCTTGCTTGCGGATCCACTCTGTAAATCTGTGTCTTTTTATTGGGGAGTTGAGAACATTGATGTTGATGGATATTAGTGACCTGGGGTTGTTGTTTCCCATTAGTTTGGTATAGGTGATGGTCCTGTGTCTCTTTTGGTTTAGTTGCTGAGGGGTTTTCTATTCCCTTTGTTTTCTTGGGTGAAGTTTTCTTCTCTGGGATGGAATTTTCCTTCTAGGATTTTCTGTAGGGCTGGGTTTGTGGGGAGATATTGTTTAAATTTGATTTTGTCATGGAATATCTTGTTTTCTCCATCTATGTTGATAGAGAGTTTTGCTGGATATAGTAGTCTGGCTGGGCACCTATGATCTCTCAGGACTTGTAGGATATCTGTCCAGGCCCTTCTAGCTTTTAAAGTTTCGAGGAGAAGTCAGGTGTAATTCTGATGGGTCTGCCATTGTATGTGACTTGGCCTTTTTCTCTTACAGCTTATAATATTCTTTCTTTGTTCTGTACATTTGGTGTTTCAATTATTATGTGGCGAGAGGAGTTTCTTTTCTGATCTAATCTGTTCGGTGTTCTGTAAGCCTCTAGGATTTTTATTGGCATCTCTTTTTTCAGGTTTGGGAAGTTTTCTTCTATGACTTTGTTGAAGATATTTCCTGGACCTTGGAGTTGGGAGTCTTCTCTTTCCTCTATGCCTATGATTCTTAGGTTCTGTCTTTTCATTGAGTCCTTGATTTCTTGGATGTTGTGGGTGAGAGATTTTTTAGCCTTCTCGTTTTCTTTGGATGTTGTACTGATTTCTTCCATCAAATCTTCCATGCCTGAGATTCTGTCTTCCATCTCTTGCATCCTATTGTTGATACTCGCATCCGTAGTTCCTGTTCTCTTCCCTTGGTTCTCCACTTCCTCTTTTAACTCTGACTGTGTTTTCTTTATTGTTTCTATTTCTATTTTCATGTCTTGTATGGTATTGTTTGTTTTGTACATTTCCTTCTCCAGCTTACTTGTTTTTGTCTGAAAATCTTTCATTGCTTTGTCTTTTTCCTGTTCAAGCTCTGTCACCTTGGCTTAGAGCTCTTTAATGGTATTGTTCATTGTTTTGGCTTGTAAAATTGTGGCTTCTTTGAATTCCTTCATAGATTTAAGTTCTTCTCGCAGTGACTCTATCACTTTCCATAATGCAGAATTGTCAACGTTTTCATGTGTTTCTGTTGGTGTGAGGTCATCCGAATTGGATGAGCTAGGATAATTCTGCTTTGTTGGATTCATATTTCCTTGATTTCTATTTTTTTTTTGGACCTTTGGCCATGTGTGTGTGTTTAGCTGTCTGTTCATGTCGTTTTCTGTGTTTGGATCCACAGGGGATGCTTTGGTGAAGGAGTCGAATTGCTTGGCTATCTGTCCTTGCTTACAGGGTGATCTCAGGGTCAATGTGGTTTTAATAGCCTGAATCGTTGTGAGCTGGTGCAGCCTATTCCCAGGTAGTGAGTAATAGTCCGGGATTGTTACACTGCTCCCAGTTCAGACTTCTCTATTTTGCACACTGAGTGATCAGCCTTCAATGGTTCTAATGGTATAGACCTGTTTGCCC
>CAJQZJ010032670.1:418037-437284 GCA_907164525.1 Lophiomys imhausi | reverse complement strand
AGTAATAAATAAGTGTTAAATAATAACTTAAAAGTTCGGTTTCATGGTCTTGTGGGCTTAGATGGACAAAGCCCAAAGGTTCCTGAGAGTTGGGTGGCCCCTGAAGCTCTAACTCAAGCTGAAGTTGGGGAGTACCCTCCAACTTCTGCCTAGCCTTCTTGTTTCTGGTGAACATAGCTTTCTCCTGTGTAGTGGTCTGCATTAACTCTCCTGCCAAGGGAACCCACATATCCTGCATGGCCTGGCCTGGTCCTACCTATTTCCTAGGCCTTTCCCATCTGGGAAACACCCATGACCAGGTGAACCACTCTGAGGCTCTGAAGCTATTATTCCAAGGTACAAACTGCTCTTTATTTTTCACAGCTTTTCCTTATAGCTTGCCACATGAGGCATACCAGGCCACACTGTGGCCAGTAGTCAGCTGGCTTGGCTGAGTATGTCCACAGGATCTGCTCTCAGATGCTGCAAATAGCAATGACTAGGAGCCCCAGAGTTTTCCTTAGTCCCTGACACTCTCTGTCCCTCTGGGAGACATGGGCATCATGTCAGGCAGGCTGTGTGTTCCTTGACAGCCCAGGTGATGGGTGGGGTGTTCACGTTCCACCTCATCGTGCACTTGATCGCAATCACCATCGATCCAGCTGACACCAATGTCCGACTCAAAAAGGACTACTCGGAGCCTGTCCCGACCTTCGACCGGTCCAAACATGCACATGTGATTCAGAACCAGTACTGCCACCTGTGTGAGGTTACCGTGTGAGTGGAGTAGGAGTTTGGGGGTGGAGCCCTGTTGACCTGTGGCCCCACAGTTGCCCAGCTGACTGGGTGCTAGCCCTTCTGTGGCACTCCATGGAGGGTTCAGTCACGTGTTCACAGCCTCTTAGCAGGCAATGCTATACTGCCCTACCCTATAGATTGACAGTCCTGCCTTCTTGTCCCCAGTATCTTTCTCCGTTGATGTGAAGGGCTGCAGTCTGAAGCCTAACTGTATAATTCTCAGGTCCTCTTGTACACACAAGCCCTTCTTGGTGGTGGTGGTGGTGGTGGTGGAAGTTTTTCTGATAAACCTCACAATCCCCAACTGGGGAGGAGGGAAGGCAATTTCAGTTGATGCCTGGTGGGGTCCAAGGTCTCCAGGGCCTGGGGAGGGAAGCACACTGACAGGAAGGCACTATACACAGTCAGCAAATTATCAGCCTTCTACTCCCAGACAGAACTTTCAGACTCCTGTCCAGCAAACAGGCTTCTCTCATGGGGTCCAGGGCCCACCTTCCAAGAACAGTGCCCATGGGCACAGGCTCTTCCTTCTCCCAAGCTGACCTTGTCTTCCCTACACATTTCCCATCCCCCTCTGTCTTCAAATACCCTCCATTTCATGGTAGACACTCAGTTCCCATGGTGCATTTGGGGTCAACAGGCTGTTTCTCCCGATTTCTCTCCCAGGAGCAAGAAAGCCAAACATTGCAGCTCCTGCAACAAATGTGTCTCTGGCTTTGACCACCACTGCAAATGGCTGAACAACTGTGTGGGGAGCAGAAACTACCGGTGAGGCACTCTTGGGGTCAAGACTGTGACCCCAAGGGGAGGGATCTGTGTCCTGGAATTCATATGAATAGGTGGCAGGTGACAGAATGGAAAAGGCCATAGACTCTGGGGGGGGGAAGGTGGCCTTTGAGCCATGTCTCTGTTTCCAGCCATGGCAGAGTTCAGAGCCCATGTGTTGCTGGTTCTGATATGTGTCTGGTGGGGCTGTTCCCAAACTGTCAAGTAGTACATGCTCACAAAGCCCATAAATAGAGTGTTCACCATGAAGAGTAGATCAAAGCCTGATTGAGCCTCCTAGACTTGCTGTTTCTCAGTGCCATCGTCACCAATCCAACAGCCATGGCTAGACCTCTGAGCACAAGAATGAGCATCTAGGTCATCCTAAGGCAGAATCTAGAGATGTATTGGGCACCAGGTCAGGGCATAGGTCTGTGGTACTCAACCTTCCTAATGCTGTGACCCCCAACCATAAGATTATTTTTGTTGCTACTTCATAACTGTAATTTTGCTACAGTTGTAGTAATCTAAATCACTACATTGTAATGTAAATATTTTAGAAAGAGAGGTTTGCCAAAGGGTTTTTGACTCACAGGTCCATCATCGCTGGGAGTCTTCAAGATGAGTAGGACATAGCTCCTTACCCCACCCCCGTGCCTTCCTCTGCCTTGACAATACATTGGGCTATGGGGTCTCTGTCATCCATCTAGTGAGGTGCTTGGGGCCACAGGTGTAAGGTCTGAGTCCTTTTTAATCTTGAAAATGCAACCGCTGTTACCAGTAATCTCAATGTGGCCTTCGAGTGATGTGTCACCATTGATCTGGAAGTGACTGGATCAGCCAGGAGACCCTTGCCCACTGTCCCCTCAAGTGCCTCACACTGCCTGGTCCCAGAGAATCATGAGGTTCTTTGGTTAATCAAGCACTTCCTGGAAGGCAAGTTGGAATAGGTGAGGGTGTGGCCTGACCATGAGTGGGGAGAGGGCAGAAGAAGTCGCTGTCACCGTGGCACTGAGGCATGGCCTTTGTGTACCAAGATTGGGGTCAGGGGACGAGCAGAGGGTGATAGGTACCACCACCACAGCCTTCCTCCTCCTCCTCCTCCTCCTCCTCCTCCTCCTCCTCCTCCTCCTCGTCCTCCTTCTCACTAGACAGCTCTGATTCTTAGCATCTTCATTTTCTCTCCCCTAATTCTCCAGGGCCCAAGAAATCATGAGAGGGGGCAATGGCATTTTATAAAATGTTTTTAAAGATTTATTTTTATTCCACATATATGGATGTTTTATCTACATGTATGTCCAGACACCTCTTCTCTTGGAGGCTAAAGGAGTTCATCATATTCCCCTGGAACTGGAGTTACAGATAGTTGTGGGCCACCATGTACATGCTGGGAATTGAACCTAAGTCCTCTGATAGAGCAGTCAGTTCTCTTAACCAGTGAGCTATCTCTCTAGTCCTGCAAATGCAATATAATTTGGCTACAGGGTTAAGCAGAAGCCCTGAAAAAGAGAGTCCCATGTCTCACAGTCTTAATAAACAGGAAGCCACATGGGTATTGCAGAATGGGGTATAACAAATGCTGGAGGAGCTCATCCCAGTGCATGGTGAAGGAAGAAGGTAGAGGAAGAGCAAAGAGTAGGAGGGAAGAGGAGGAAGGAAGAGGAAGAGGAGGAGGAAGATGAGGAGGAGGAGAAAGAATGCTGTGATTCCTGAGTGGCCATGATTAGAACATGATTGCTGGAAGATATTCTGTCTGCCTAGGTGTTAGTCTACCATCTTGGGGATTAACTTTTCCCATTGGATGGGAGTGGCATTCATGTCCAGGCTGCAGAATAGAAGGACATGAGGGCTGGGGTAGAAGGCTGTGGGGAAGGTGGAGCACAGTCAATACAACCAGGAACCAGCATCTGCCTAGGGTGTGTGAACAACAGGCAGAAAGAACACAAGAAGGGAAGTGGAGGAGACACTGCTAGACATTGGATTCTGTGCTTCTGTGTCACCCACACCAGACCTGTGTACTGAGCTCATGTGCTTGGCGGGTGTCAGTCTGTCCTGACGGCTCAGTATCTTGCTTTTCTCATTCAGGTTCTTCTTCAGCTCTGTGGCCTCAGCTACAGTTGGGCTTCTTGGCGTGATGGTTATCTTGTTCTATGTGTTCGTCCAGTACTTTGTCGACCCCAATGAGCTTCGCAGTGACCCCATGTATGAAGGTACCTTCCGATGCCCGGGGGCTGTTTCTGCCCGGTTCCTGTGTGCCAAGCATTAGGCTTCCCAGCCTCACCTTCATCCATCTTTGTTCCTTCACTCTCCAGTTGATGAGAGATCTTGTGAGACCTAACATCTGGGGATTAGAATGAGGCGTACTCTGACCCTTCGGTCAGTCTTGAGCACCTAGATAGCGGACCCTTTAGCAGTGTTGGGTGGAGAAGGCAGGGACCTATCTTATAGGAGACAGCTACTTGTAGAGAAGAACAGCCCAGACTCTGAGGGCAATCTCAGACATTCTATGATTAAATAGGTCCAGAAGCCCAAGCCCATGGCATAAATGTTTGAAACAAGTAAGAGGGAAAGGGGTTGGGATGCGCGTGGCTTCCGAAATATAGAGCAGGGAAGATGCCCAACCCTTGGCTGACTGCCCTCACTCACCCTAGCAAGTGCTGTCCCTCTGCTCACCTGACCACAGGTGCTGCAGTTTGGATAGGTGCTGGATGGACATGCCTCTCTGTATTCGCAGAGGTCAGCTCTAAGAACACGTGGCTGCTGTTCCTCCCACTGTGGCCTGTGCCTGTGAAGACGCCCACAGTCCTCCTCATCGTGGTGGCCATGCTGCTGCTGGCCATCGCCAGCTTCGTGCTGCTCGGGCACCTGCTCTTCTTCCACTTCTACCTAAGTACGTACTCAGCACTCTGGTCTCGCCTCTTTAGTTCACCTGTGTTGGGGCAGACAGTGCCTTGGGAAGCTTTGCCAGAAATGAGCTCATAGAAAGAGGACAAACTATTAGAAGGACATAGCAAAAGAATGCCAGTGAGGATAGCAAGAAGCTAAGGTCATGTTCAGAAGCCTGCAGAAAGCACAGGAGAGACTAAAATATACAGAGATAAGGGACTATGACTATTATACAAGAATAGGGCATTCAGAGCAAGAGGATTTAGGAAAGCAGTAAGTAGGAGTTATAACAATGAAACTTAAGTTCAAGGGACTGGTTTCCCTCATGCAAATAGAGCCACGGAGGAGACTCTACCCACAAATACGTGTCAGACACCTGGTTATGCCATTAAGATCATCTGCTTAATAAAGTGTTGAGTTAGAGCCAGCTCTTCTCCCGGACACGTGGTTTCTGCTGTGGGGGAACTGGCAGTGGCAGGCACCGCTGGAGTGCGTCAGGGTCACTCCTGCAGTGCTTCACCCTGGTTTATCCAAACCCCAAGGATGGCATGGACCCTGACTGTGGTGTGATGGCAGTGCTGGCAGAGTGCTGACCTCCTCCCATGAAAAGACCCACTCACGACTAGTGGCTCTTAGCAGCAGCATCGGCCTAAACCTAAAGAGCACACCTCCTAACCTATGAGTGTGTTTATTAGCACACGCTCCTGACTTCAGCACTGTGATTAGACTTAGAAACCTCTTTCTCCTCCCCCTCCTCCCCCTCCCCCTCCTCCTAGTATAGTGAGGATCCCGTTGGTGCCACTTTGAAGTTATGTTTTTAGGTTTTAGATAGAAATGATCTGGTCCATTTCTATTTATTTATATTGAGATGTGTTTGTAGCGTGGAGGAGAACCAAGCCACAAACCTGCTTTAGTTGAGCCTATATGTTTCAACAAAACACCATGTGCTACTTTATCAGTGACAAGGCACCTCACATTCCCTGTGACTTAAACCCTCAGAATCACGAATTTCTGACTTGCCTTTAAAACTCTCCACGATTTTTATAAATAGGAATCAAAAAAAAAAAAACCCTTAACTTCCTAAGCTTATTTGGAGTTTTTCTCATGTCTAAATGTTTTCAAATTTATCAGTAATGCCATTTTTCCTCAAACCTGACCTCATGTAAAACTCATTTCCCTCTTTATCTAGATGCTTCCCTCCCCCACTCAGACGTAGGCCCAGCAGCTGGTACCATGCCGCTGCTTCCTGTACAATCTGAAGATTACTGGGGTCCATACTGCCCAGGAACATGAATTCAGTGTTGGTCACTTTCCCTTTCCACTTCTCAGCAAGGACTTTGTGCTGACCCTGAGACAGCCCAATGTCGGGGGAGGAATTCCGCATCTGTGGATGAGGTTTAGAAGCACTCACGTTCTGGTAGAGAGAGACAGTGGCCATGAGGTGCGCTGTGTGCACAATGCTTTCCTGAGACACCCTGTGGACACTAGACTTCACAGGATGGGCAGTGAGCCTGCATGTGAGGTCTCAGTGTCCTGAGTCCAGACAGTGAGCACTGCAGGTGGCTTATTCACACAGAGGGCCCGCAGAAGGGAGTGTGTCCCCCAGAACATGGCAGACAACGTGATCTGCTTTACAGTCCCAGCTGTGCCATGTATGAGACACTCCGCAGCAAGGGCCAGGAGCTATCAGCTCTTCTTGCGTACACTCTTTCACATAGAAACTCTTAAGACTAGGTCCTGGGACTCCACAGTCTAGCCCGCACACCAAGATGCCTAAACTGAAGCTTCGGAGCTTAACACCGGCACCATTCTTGCTCCTTCATCCATGTACCCCAGGAGACCAGACAGCCTGGGTGCATTCCCTGCTGCCTCATTCAGGCTGAAAAACAGCCTAGGGGTGTGCTGAAGCAACATGTGGCGTTTTCACGAATCTCAAAGACTCACCCAGAACTTTGGGGGCCCTAAATACGGCATGCTTCACTGGTGTCCCTGACATTCATAGACCCAAACCCCATAGAAGAGCCACACGCTTCTTGAGGGATGCTGGCTCCCAGTTCTCTCACCTTCTACCACCATGCTCGCCTTCTCACACTACTTCAGGGACAAAGACACAGCAGCTTTTTGAAGACCAGGAAGAGTGAGGAGGCCTCACATGACCCAAGACAGGATGACATGTGCAGCCTGTAGCTGTCCATGTTGTCTTTACCCGGCTCTTGGAAAACAGACCCCAGGCTGAAAACTGCAGAAACCAAGGGCTCCATGCAGTCAGAATTCACAGGTGGGAGGGGGGTATGGTACAGGGAACCCCGACTGAATCTCTATGGCCTGGGCACTGAGGCCATGTATGCTGAACATACATCCTGATAACACTGCCCAGATCCAAGCTGTTAAGAGAGGACCACCTACTAGGTTTTGACCCCAAGACCCTTGATCTTGAAATGACTTCTTTTCAGTACTCAGGGTAACCGGACCTCTTAGGAAAGGGTTGTTATGCTCGCATCCCAGCAAGGGGAAGGTGGCAGAGGCCAGGTGAATATAGCTCAGCCCTCGTGCTGTGGAGTGGTGTTCAGGTGCCCTCAGAACACTGACTAGGATTTGCTCTCATCTCTTCTCTCCAGAAATGTAACCAAGGTGTGTGACGGTCTGACTAATTCCATTAGTCAACTCCTCTGAAGCCAAACTGGCTGGAAATGTGTATTGGATGTGGCCACAGATCTAGACTTCTGTTCTTGTAGCTACTGACATGAGTTGGCTTTTTTGTCTATGGTGAACCTGCACCGTCCCTTGTATGGTGGATAGGAGGTTCATAGAGAGCCATGGTGCTGTGCTTCCTGAAGAATGGCCTTTGAGAGAAAGTGGTGCTGAGAGCGGCCTGCATGGCCCTTAGAGTATTCCCAGCTCAGGGCATCCTCCGTGGGCCAGGGACATGCACAAAATCACTACCAAAATCACTGTTCAAAAGTGACCAAGTGCACTGAGAATAGTGCCACATCTGGCATAGCACACACTGCAGAACAAGTCAGGGCAGCTGCCCCCACTGCCACTGCCACTCAGGGTGGGCTCACAGGGCCGAGAGCAGCA
Organism: Lophiomys imhausi; assembly: GCA_907164525.1. Lineage (NCBI taxonomy): Eukaryota > Metazoa > Chordata > Mammalia > Rodentia > Muridae > Lophiomys > Lophiomys imhausi. The sequence continues at coordinate 429,775 of CAJQZJ010032670.1, read as the reverse complement.
CAAGATAACCAGTGGCAGATGTAGCTGGAGTTATACTAAGGACAGGACTATGAGGAGACTGGAAAGTTCCCCTGAGAGGGAAGAATGGGAATCAGGATGAACATGCTGAGTTGGAGCATTTAGACACCAAATATTTCCAGGACATGTTGGTGGTTGTTATATATTAGGAAGACTGCCCCAAGCTCTAGCTCAGCTGGACCCTCTTCAGGGCACTCGCGTTGGGCTTCAGTAGCCATATGAGATTCTTCTTCTGAACTCCCTGCAAGGTGACTTGCAGGTGTAGTTCCCCTGAGTCACTGACCCGCCACCTTGCGGGTCCTTCCCGGGTGGACTGCAAAGTGTCTCACAGCAGTGGCTGATTTCATGGGAGGAGCAGGACAACAAAGCACCCTGGCCATGGCTGAGGCTCTCTGAGAGCTCAGCCTGTAGATCTAGCCTCCTCTCAAGGTTCAAAAGCCTGTGTGGACATCACTCTGAGATGGGCTGGAGATCTAAGGGCCCAGCACCCAGCACGTGTGGGGAGCTGAAGCGTCTGCCACAGAGGGGTGAGGAGAAGGATGTGGTAAATGCTGGGGAAGGAATAATGTGTTGAATCCAGTGGAGAAAAGGCAAAGTTCATACATCGGCAGAGCTGGCTGTCAGTTCCTGGCCACCCTAGAGGTCGTACAGGAACATTACTCATCATTCGACATGCTGGCTTGAACAGCATTTACATAAACCCTGGAAAGAAGGAATGTTTTAATTAGAATGTAAGGAAGTGCAGGCCCGCAGGCTCTCTCCTGACATACATCCTGGGAGTTTATGAGACTGGATCACTGCTGGGTGGGCCCAGGGACACTCGTCACTCCAATTGCACAAAACCAAATTCTGTAGAACTTCTGGGGAATGGGGTGGGCCACCACATCTGCTACTTGAGCTACAGTTAGGGCCACTGAGTAGCCCTGTAGCTCCTCAGAAATACTTTCAAACCACCTGCTCCCACATGTGTTGGTTTTAAAATTAGACCCCTCCCTAGAACCATGGGGCTGGAATAGGTACTTTTAGCTCTTTTCTCAAAAACACATCCAATCTTCTTGCAGGAACCCAAAATGCTTCTGCTAGGTGTGGTTGCCAAAGTCTCAACCTGTGCTTGCCATGCCCCACATTTGTGGGTAGCCCTGTGCTCTCTGAGTAAGAGCTCTTAGAGTGAGGGGGCTGCATGGGGTCAGGGGAAGCAAGCATAAAGTGTGTAGGCAGCCTGGAGGTTCAGCTCAGGGATCCAGTGTTCCTATCAGCGAGATTTCTGTTGCCTATAGATATTGCCCTGAAGATGAAAGGCTTCCAGAACCCTTGGGTGGAGTAGTCTTCCCTGAGCCTGGCCTCCTAGAGCCATCCCAGGAGGTTCTGGAGTAGTCTGTCATAATGCAGAAAGCAGGGGACTCATGGGAGATAGCACAGTCAGGCTCTTCTGGGACACCCCACCTCTGTGCTAAATTAGAGGCTTTGTCTTAGGCAATAAGAAACAGGTTCTGTCCCTCATAAAATGTGCAGAGCATTACTTGTCTGGCCAGACATAACTGGTCCTCCTCCTGGTCTTGGGACATGCAAGGCAGGGTAGCCACTCCCTGGCAAGGTGGACTTGCTCATTGCACATGGGTGCTGTGTGACATTTTGCATGGCTTCTGGGTGACCCTGTCCTTTCCTGCCCTCCCCTTTGCAGTTTCAAAGAACCTGAGTACATTTGACTACATCATGCAGACCCGGTTCCAGAAGAGTCCACATCCAGTAGAGAAGAAAGATCCACCTCAACGGAAGAAGGGGAGCCTATCCCAGGTGTGCCCGTCCCTCTGTGCCATGCTCATGGAAGGGCTGGGGCAGTGTGTGGCTGCACCCTATACATGGATCTCCAAGCTTTGCACTGAGTTTCACTGTTGATACTGTCCTAAGACTCACTGGGGTTGTGTATTGTGTAGAGTGTCTGTGTACATATGGTACTTAGTATGTATGTTTGCTTAGTGTCTAATGTGTACATGCATTTGTGCAATGTGTTCATTTAAGGTGTTCCTATTTGGTATGTAATGAAGTGATGCATGGTGTAAGTGTAGTTTGGCTGTGTCTGTGTGTAATATGTAGGTCTCTGTGTGGCATATAATGTATATATGTTATATGGGTAAGATGTGATATATGTGTATGGTATGTGATAAGTCTTTGTGGTGTGTGATTTTTTTTTGTGCAGTGTTTATGTGGCATATGATATATTATTTGGTATGTCTATATGTTGTATGTGGTATGTAATACATCTGTGTGGTGTGTGGTATGTCTGTATCTATGAGTTGTTTTTGTGTGGTATGTTATGTGTATGGTATGTGGTGTACCTGTTTGGTGAGTGGGGTGTATGGTAGTTTGTGTGATGGGTCTGTGAGTTTGTTTGATGTGTCTATGTGGTCTGTGATATGTGTGTGCATGTGTATGGTATGTGAGGTGTTGGTATGTTCATGTGGTGTGTAGTGTCTGGTGTGTGGTATATGATGTATGTAGTGTGACTGTGATATGTGTGAAGTGAATTATGTGGATGTGTGGTATGTCTGTATGGTATGTGGTACAGTATCTCTGTGTCAACCACACTCCAGCAGGCCCCATTCTCAGGAGTAGTTAACAAATACAAGTCAAACTCCGTGTTTTCCATGTTTGTGTGTGTGTGTGTTTGTTCTTTTGATTTTGTTTTTGTTTTGTTTTTAAGAGAGAGAAAGAACATTTTGGGAAATCTTGGAGGAGCTTGTTGAGAGGAAAGAATATGATTAAAGTATATTACATGAAATTCTCAATAAGAAAATAAAAAGAGGAGGAGGAGAGGAAGAAGAAAGCAGTTGCCACAAACTCACATTGCGTGACACCAGGATTAACTTGTTACTAAAGCCAAAGATATTCAGGAAATAACACGCAAAACACATAAAACACTATCAAACAAACACATTTAGTATATGTGTATACATATATTTATACATACGGTAATACATATAGTATACATATATTTACACATATAGCAAATGCACACATAGGGTTGAGTGTGCACCAGGAACATGTGATGTTTATTCTAGAGATACATTTGTTTAACATCTGTAAATCAGTTATTGTAATAAAATAGTAATACAATAAAGGTCAAGAACCTTGTGATTAATTATATCATGTCAACCCATACAGAAAATGAATGTGGACTATGTTCAAACAGTACTTCTGGTTAAAAAGAAAATGCCCACAGCCCCAGAATAAAATGAAAACTATGAAGAATTCATTAGTCTGTCACTTTCATAATGAAAGAGTGACCTTCCCCCAGAGTTGGGAGCAGGCGAGGACATCCACACTCACATGATACTAAAGTCAATGGAATGATAGCTTAAGGCATACAGTGAGCAACAGGGAACTTTGTTTATAGGCAAATACAATCCTTAAAAATGTATAAACTAGTAGATTAAAAGCTTGAACAGCCTTGTGCCAGATGAATAAAATAAAAGCCCAGAATCACCTCTTTCGTTTCAAATCAGTTTGTGTTAAACAAAGATAGCAAGGTTAACGGGAAGATGGCTTCCCTGGCTGGCCCTGAGCTGAATATACTCAAGGCTGAAATCCATTTTGAATTCTTCATCCTGGCAGAAAATCCAAGTAACCCCAGGTCTAAATTTGAGAGTTAAATTGTAGCATTTCTAGAGGAAAAAAAAATCTTTGTGATCTTAGATTCAGCAATTTCCACCAATATAACTGAGATCAATGTCTAGATAAATCATATGATGGGATTTATGAAATATAAAATTTCATTTTCAAAAATTGTCATTAAGAAAATGAAATACAAGCCATTTTCAAGGTGTTTCTAAACTACACACTTATACCAAAAATACCAACAGCGTTCTAATGAAATGGCCCTAACTCTGATGAAATACTTGCTAATGAGAATATGAATGGGAAAGAAGCCTATGGAAGATGGTAGACATCATTTGATAAAATACCCACACCCGCCACCAAAATGTCTGACAATACCAATGTTAGTGACAAGGCAGAGGGACCAGAAGGCTCGCCCCAAGGAGCAGAAGGTGAAATGGGAATATAAATCCACCAGTGTGAAAGCAGTCGGCAGGAGGAGGCTGCACAAATATTGCCAGCCGTCAGGCTCTCTCCCAACCAGCCAAGGAGAAAGGAAAACACATGTGCACATAAAAGTGCTTCTGAGGGAGAGCAGACGCTGTCTAAGGAAGGGAACTGTCCTGGGACGCCCTCCCAGGTGCTCTCTCGGCCCACCACACGCAGCTTCATGTCTGAGTTGTGCATTTCCGTTTGCCCCGCAGGAAAGGAGCAGCAGCTCCGCTTGCCTCAGTCCTCACCCAGGTGAGTGCTAGCTTCCTGGTGAGAGTTTATGTGAAAAACAGCTGTAGCCTCTTCTTAACTCAAAGGGCTTTAGAAAATAGTTCAGCTATGGTGTGCTGTTCTAAATAATGGCATGGCATAGTAAAAGATGCAACTGTCTCACCTAGCTTACTGACATTCATAGATGTTTATTTGGCTGAACAAACTGAGAAATTTCCTTCATGGCTGTACTAGCATTAGGAAGCTTGAAATAAGATTGGTGTGTGTGTGTGTGCTCGTGCACACTCGCGCACATGTGTGTGTTCACATATGTGTATGTGTTCACGTATGTGTGTGTTCACGTATGTTTGTGTGTGTTCACGTATGTGAGCGTGTTCACATATGTGTGTTTGTGTGTACACATGCATATGGGGACTGGAGATTGATGTCTTCCTCCGATGCTTTCTGTTTTATTTTTTGAGACCCAGTATCTCTGTTTCTTTCTGTCTCTCTTTCCCCACCCCCACCTCACCAGGTGCTGGCTGACCTAGCTGAATTGGCAGGCCAGTGAGTTCCAGGAATCTCCAGTCTCTGCTTCCCCAGTGCTGGGATTACAGGCGTGTGCTGCCACATCCAGCCTTTTACATGGGTGCGGGGATGAAGCTCATGCTATCATGTTTGCAGGGCAAATGCTTTACCTCCTAAACTGTTTCCCCAGATCTGTTTGTTTATTTTCTACATCCTTGTGTAGCCATGTGGGACGTTGTTTACCTATCAACCTCTAACAGCATTGTTTGGATTAGACTATAAGATCCTAAGAGTCAGATCTGAGCATTCAATTCATTCTTGAGTCAAGCAGGCACTGAGTAGGAACCCTTCCTATGACAGCTCTCCCTGAGAGCCACACACATGCCTCCAGAACCACAAGACAGAAACTGGCCCCAATGCAGAGGGGAGGCTCACTTTTTTTTTAATTTAAGGTGTATCTTTTTTTCCCCACAACATCTTCCCCTTTTAGTCTAATAAAAGGCTCTTTTTCTTATAGCAATAAATAAAATACAAACCAATAAGAACAATTAGGCCACAATTATGAAAATTATAAGGTATAACATACATTCCCAATGTCTAGTCCATATGTATTTGGCAACTAATAATATTATTCTATTATCTATCTCCATGAGTTTAAAGTTCTATACCTAACTCAGTTTCCATCCTAACTTGCATTACCAACTTAGAAACATTTTCTTAGACCTAGAACACCCTTTTAATTCCTAAACAACTTAAAATTTAGCTGTGAGACTACAACTATCTAGTCTTCAACCACATCAGAGACCTGAGAGGGATAAATATATCTGAATAAACAGGAAGTGCAGAGCCAGCAGCTTCCAAAACTAAGAAATGACATACCAGTGGCTGCCTGGACAGTTCCCATTTTCTCTCCATACATTACAGCATCAATCTTCAGCCTATTGGCCCTAGTTTCTCTGACAGACATTGATTGTGGAGCAGGAATTATGAAGGACTTGCCTACCCTGTCCTGGCAGAGCTAGGCTGTCGACTTACCTGCTTCCAAGTGTTGTCCTGTTTGGACAGCATTCTGTCTACAGTTGAAGCAAGGGGTTTGAGACACACATTTTTTTTTTGTTTTATTTTGTTTTTTTGGTTTTTCGAGACAGGGTTTCTCTGAATATCTCTGGCCGTCCTGGACTCGCTTTGTAGACCAGGCTGGCCTCGAACTCACAAAGATCCGCCTGCCTCTGCCTCCCAAGTGCTGGGATTAAAGGTGTGCGCCACCACCGCCCGGCTGAGACACACATTTTGTAGTGTGTGTCTGTTCTCATGAAAAAAAAAATTTTTTTTTGTATAGCCAAGAGAAATTGTAACAGAGACATGGTTGCACACAGTAACTGAAATGTTCCACCTTGGTTTTCTGCTGTACGGTCTTTCCTCACCACACCATAATCACAAATGCCTGTGTACTTTAAGGGATTACCATGCAAAGTATTTTCCTGGTTTGTGGATGTTGCATTTTCACTCTCTCACCTCTATCACGTTACCTCTAGGTCTCTTAATGCAAATTAAAGGAAGATAGTTAGACATTCACTCGAGCCTCCTCAGACTGACACACATGAACACCCCTATCCAGCCCTCAGCCAGGGTGCCGCAGGTGACCCGACTGCTGAGAAGGCTAGAAACAGCTCTCCTGGGTCCTCACAGGTCAGGGCCCTGCACAGAGCTGCCCAACCCCTCAGCATTGAGGCTTTTCTAGTTGCTTCCCTGCTGGCCCAGCCTCAGGGACTCTGTCATGAGCACAGGAGGCTGTTCTTCAGAGGGTAAAGTCATGGCCTCTCCATGAAAATTACCAAGAGACGGATGCCCAGAGGTAGGGGCAGATCCAGTCTCTTTGGAGGCCCACAACGTTCAGATGGTGTGTTTACCAAAGGACATCTTAGTAATGTCCCAGTCTCCACATCATGAGCCAGAGAACCTCACTAGGTTCCCTCTTCCCAGTCTGTAAAATTATTTATTTATTTATTTATTTATTTATTTATTTATTATGTATACAGTATTTGCTCTACATAAATGCCTGGGCACAAGACCTCAACGTAGATGGTTGTGAGCCACCATGTGGTTGCTGGGAATTGAACTCAGGATCTTTGGAAGAACAGCCAGTGCTCTTAACCTCTGAGCCATCTCTCCAGCCCGCCTATTTGATTCTTAAACATTAAAACTGTGGTATCTCCTCATTGTTTCAACTTTTCACAAGAGCCAACTGTTAAATAAAAATATTCTTTATGTCCCCTCTTAACATGCCAAGGTAACATTTGAACAGAGCACGTAGCCCTGGCTGGCTTTAAAGTCACTGTGTATACAGGTCAACCTTAGCTCAAGAGTAGCCTGGATTACAGAATGAGACCTGTCTTAAAAACCAAGACAATAACACCAACAAAAATCCACCCCATCATAGATAGGGCTGGAGAGTTTTCTCAGTGGTTAGGAGCATTGCTTGCTCTTGAAGAAGACCTGAGTTCTCAGCCATCTGCAACTCTAGTTCCAGGAGATTTGGAACTGCCTTCTGACCTCTGTGGACATCAGACACAAGTGTGGCACACACACATGCATGTAAGCAGAACATTCATACACTTAAATCTTTTTTAAAACTCATAAAGAAAAATCCCACTCCCACACAGTTACTATTTTTAGAACATACCCCAGATGCCCTCTCAGTATACGGGATGAGGGCACAGTTTCTCTTGGACATAACTCCCTCCCTCCCATGCTGTGCCTATTGCACAGTGTTGTATGAGCCATTGCTCATGGGACAAGTTCAGGCTCTGTCTGGGTCTGACTTTGCCAACACAGGCATTGCCTGTGAGGCAGAGGTAATGGTATCTTGGAAGATGTCCATCCTGCGTCCCTCCATGTTGCTTCTCATTGTTCCCACAAAAGCTGAACCATTCACATTCTCCTTGACTCCACTCTTTTCAGCTGTCAAAACACAAAGCTCTAATCCACCTTTGCAGGTCTTCATTGGCTTTGATAGGGCTCCCAGAGTCAGACACAAGCCAGGACTAACTAAATGGCCCAGAAAGCCCCTAGCCAGACAGGACATTAGATCAGAAAGGCTCGATCGCTGTCATATAGTCATGTGAGCAGCTCTTGGCACCTGACTGGCTGAGGCTCAGTTGTGTGCTCTTAGGTTACAATTGTTCATACAACGCACATGGTTTGTTTTGGGCCAAATATAACTTGAGTATACAAATTTATGCCAAACTTAATACTAACACTATCATTTTTTTTTGCTTTATCCAGATAAAATGTGTAGTATTTTGGCTCATATCATTTTAGTAGCAATGAGAACAGTGAGAATGAACTTTCATGTGTGATAGCCAGTCTCTCACCATATCCCTCAGACTGGCCTCAAGCTTCTCAACTCAACAGATCCCTGCCTTTGCCATCTGAAAAGTAGGAGTACAAGCCCATGTCACAGAGCCTGACTCAAGAACAAACATTTTTAAAATCAAAGATGACCAGTTGGCCATTTTTGTCTTAAAGTAGCTTTTCAGATAAAGGGCCTTTTTCCCACTAAGGCAGTGGATCATTTTCAAAATGTGTTTATGGTGTCTTCTCATAATGCAGTGGCCATAAAGTTTTGGAAGCTACAAAAATTCCTTCTGTTTTACCTAAAAAAAAAAAAAAATCATCCTTGCCTAAAGCTGTATAAATACTCTCCAGTACACTTTGCTAATGTTTTCATGTTTTGGTTATTTTTTTACATTTTTGTTTTTAAGTTATCTTAATTTTTTTATTTGATGATACAAGAGATAAGATTATCTTATTCCTGAGTGTGGGTCTGAGGGGAGGTGGGAGAGGAGAGAGGAGAGGGTACATGATGTGAAATTTACACACACACACACAAATGATCTTATCCCAACAAAAAAACTGTTAGTTGCCACCTCATTCCAGACACACTGCCTGACACTCTAGTTCCACTGACCCACATCTCAGCTCACCTGTTCGTTACCACTTCTCTGTGCCTTTGTATCCTAAGAGCTCATTGTCCTGCTTTAATCTCCACTGGGCAAATTTCCGTCCTAAGATCTCTCACTACTTTTGGCAATTCTTTCACACTTATTTCTTCCATATAAGTTTTAAAAATCACTTTGCTTTGCTGAAAAACATGAATTTTGGACTGGAGTTGCATTAAATATTTTTTTCTTGAAGAAAAGCTAGTATTTACCCAGAGAGGAATAGTGAAGACCCCAGTGGCCTGTGCCTATAGGATGAGAACTCTCTAGCATCAGAGCTCTCTAACACGCCCCCCAGGCTCCACCCACTTCATCCTTAAATAGGGTCAATCCTTGTTCCACCTGCTTCAGCCTAATCTGGGCTCCACCCCACCCACTGAGCAGCTGAAAACAATGCCAGGCAATAAACCTTGTTTTTAGTCCATAGAGTTGCCCCTTGTTTTTCACCTGACTTCATCCTTGTTTTCAGTCCACAAGCTGATAAGCTAATTGCCCACAGCCAAGTTGATCTTCATGCCCAGGATTAAGAGACTGTATCAGAAACCCCTAGATATTTACTAAACCTAATTTATATCAATCTAAGTCCCCTTACAGTGGATACAGATAATAAACAGACACTGGCCTGCTTTGGCACATCACAGGCCAAGTTGCAGAGACCATGGCTGCTGTCTTAGGCCTAAGTGACGCTGCACCAGTCACAAACACAGGCAAGTGCCCTTGGGGTGCGGGGGCCAATTAATCTGTTAGTGGTGAATTCTGGCCCCAACTTCACGGAGCACTTTTTCTAACAGTTGTTAGACCCTTTACTGGGAACATTTCCTCTGATATCTGTGTCTGTCGTGAGATATTCCATGAACCAGATGGACAGAGGTAAAGAGCAACAGGAGCAGAGGCTGGGATTTCACATAGGAAGAACAATAGTCTTGTTTGGTTTGGCGGGAGTTCCGGTCAGCTGCTGCCTGCCATGTGGCTTGAACTGGTTTTCTGGTGCTGCAGAAGACATTAGCACAAACTCATTGTCCCCACACACAGCTGGGCTCTCCCGGGTCTCTCAGGCAGCCCTGACTCTTATCCACTCCTACCGGTCAACATTACCCAGAGGAGTTGAGGAAGAATCCAGCCAAGTGACTTCAGGAAGCTTCTGGAATTTACTTTCCCCAAGATTCCTGCTTTTACCCTCACCCCTGAAGGCAGCACAGCTAGCTAGCACTGTTGTTCTCACATGTTGAGCTCCTCTGCCTTCCTCTACCTTGTGTGGTTGCATTAGAGCTCCCTGGATATTCCAGGCCAGCTTCCTACAATAGCTTCCTGGATCTGCCGCAGAAACTCCCATGAGTCGGAGATGCCAGGGGGTGCAGTGGTGTGATCTTTTGTCCATTTGCAAAGACTGAGGATTAGACTTGACAAACAGGGCTCCGATACAGGGCCCAAGCAGTATGAGGACGTACCTTTCTGTGTAAACCACGCCGAGCGGCCAGAGACTACCACACTAGAACCCAATCCTGGCTTCCCATTGTGCAGTGCACATGGCTACTGCCCCAAGATGCTGGTATCTGAGGTTCTTCGGCTTTGGTTGTGGGGTCTTTCCCAAGCTGATGTGTCTGTCTTTCCTCTTCAGAGTGGAGTCCCAAAAGTTCCTGCTGTCTCCTCCTGAGCAACATTCAAGTGTGTATTTCATGGCTCCAGTTCCAAAGATGACTCCACAGTAAAGGTGACTATTAAAGAGTGTTGAGTGGGTCTCCAGGACACAGGCTGAGGTCACCTGTAGGTCCACAGTTCCCTCAATCCAAGGAAAGAGCAATGAATGCATTGAACTCTGGTTGACCGGCATTAAGTTTTTATAGTTGTGGAATGGCACCTGGATAGAGACAAAAGTGAAAAACAGAAGGAAAATGGAGGGACAGAAAAGCTTAGCTGTGAGGGACAAGAGGAAGTGGGGGTGGAAAATGAAGTACAGAAATTATACTAGTAAAATTGAAGCAATATTTGTACATGTTAGTAAAACACACTGAAGGCTGCAGCTGTAACATACACTCAGAAATAGGATTATAGTTAAGTGATGAAAACAGATGATTAAATGGCCAGTAATGTTCCCTGATGTAATGATGCAACTTAGAGGTTTTTTATTTTACTATGGTACAAAATTAATACTAGAAACCATCCTTCTAACTTGGAATTTTGATCTCTTCCTGGGATAGTGACAAGTATGAGCCTCTCTCAGGGTGGCAGTGTCAAGCCATCAGCCCACGATCATGAGGAGACACATCCACTCTGTGGCACATGATGCTGTTGAGCCCTGATCTTCAGCACAATATGTGTATTATGTGTATTTTGGACTTAAGATATTTTCAATAATCATATATATAGAAGAATGTTAGCAATGATAGAATCTAGGTGTTAAGTACATATGCATTTTTACTTTCAAATTTTCTAGATGTTTGAAAATTTTCACAATAAAATGTTGAGGTATTACTTGATAAAAATAAACATGGCAAAAATTTATGTATTATGTGTGTTATGTTATGTGTAATGTATATAGTGTACAATGTATATATGGTTATTTTGTGTTATATGTGGTTTGTGGTACCTATAGTATTTGCTGTGTCTGTGTAGTATGTGGAATGTCGTGTGTCTGTCTCTGTAGTGTGTAGAGATGTCTATGATATGTCTGTGTGGTATGTGTGTTGTGTATGTATATGTGGTGCATCCATGTGATGAGTGATATGTGTGGTGTGTGATATGTGTGTGTGTGCTGTGTGTGGTGTGTGATGTGTATGGTGTGTGATGTGTGTGTGTGCTGTGTGATGCGTGTGGTGTGTGATGTATATGGTAAGTGTATCTGTGTGCTGTATGATGTACCTTTGTAGTGTTTGATCCCCTCCTCATCTAGTTGGT
>CAJQZJ010032670.1:368433-403037 GCA_907164525.1 Lophiomys imhausi | reverse complement strand
TTTTTTTCTTAATTAAATCATTTGAGGTGGGAAGGCCCACTTTTGACCCAGATCTTTTGAGATGAGAAGATACACCTTAAATCTGAGTCATACCTTCCGTCAGCAGCCTGTATAAGAACATGGAAGAAGAAAGCTTGGTCTTCTCTCACTGGTAAGCCCATTCCTTCACTGGCATTCAACCTGCTTTTTAGGAAGGAGGCCTATGCTGAAGATCATCTGAGACATCGAGCCTCGTGGACTAAATAGCCACTCGATTCTTGGATTTTCCATCAGTAGAGAGCCATTGTTGGGCTCACTGGACCACAGCCTCTAAGCCATTGTAGTAAAAGCATATGTGTAACACGGGGCTTATCTCCGAGTTTATCACCTGGAGCTGGAGCAGGATCTAGCATGGTGTCAACTTCTGTGGCCTGCCTTCTGGGATTTGTCCACTCTTTTCTCTTGTGTCCCTCTTTCTCTCATTTCTTAGGCCGTTACATATATAGGACATAAATAGAATTCATTGTTAAGTAATGAATCTTTGGGAAATCGTCCCATACTTGGCATCCTGGGGTCCCTTTTCTTGATGGCACTGCTACGGCCTCTGTTGCCACGAAAACATGCTGCCATGCTAGATGTGTGGAGGTGTCTCCTGGGTCTGTTCTTGGCAGTCAAACTGCTGGGTTTCTACATGTTCAGCTCGGCAAATGGGGCCAGACTTTTCTAAAGCAGTTCTACAGTTCACACTCTGATGGCAATGTACAGAAAGCCCTGAAGACTTAGAACGCCCCAGCCCTGCCAGGGTTGTGCTTAGATAACTACTAGGTATCTCCCAGAATTTCCTTCTTCACTCAGGAGGCTGAACACATTTATGAACTGAGTTTTCTCTTCTGTGAAGCAATTGCTTCTGTCTTGAGCACATTTTACCATGGGTTCCTGGTGCCTCTCCCCTCTCCCCATTCTCTCCTCTCTTTCTTCTCTCTCATTTTATTCTTTTTTTGTTTGAAACAGTTGCTTATGCTGCCCTGGCTGTCCTCAAACTCCTGAAATGCTGAGGCTATAGGAGCACCCCACCACACCTGGCTTTCTTTAATGATTGTGGAGAACTTGGGAAACACCCTATGTCAGCTGGGTAAACTACAGGTAGAGTTTTCAGGTGTGGGACTTGACTGTTTCTCACTTAACACCATCCAATGGACCAGATCCACAGTGCTAATATAGCCACACCTAAACTTCTCTTATAGATAGCTTTTTTGGTCTTTATTAATGTCTTTCTACTCAGACCTGAAAGAACAACAATGATTATCTTTTATGCTAATGCTTAACAGTATATATATATTTTGCTGTATTGATATTCTTGCTGTTTCATGGGTTCCTGGGAGTCTGCTCTGCTCCATTGTGGGGTTCATTTTTGTTTTTTTGCAGTCTTCAGATTGAATAATTCCAGTTGTCTTCAGGCTATCTTCTTTCTTCTGCTCAAATCTGTTGAACTTCTTGAGAGAACTCTTTGTGTTGGGACTTAATTGCACTTTTTAGCTCCTGAGTTTTGTTTCCTTTTTGTAATTTCTCTGTATTAGTGTTATCATCTGTCTGGCTTGCTTTCCTACTTTCCTTTAGTTCTTTGCTGTTATTTCCATTTATTTACTTACTTATTTTTTGATTTTTCGAGACAGGCTTTCTTTGTGTATCTCTGGCTGTCCTGGACTCACTTTGTAGGCTAGACTTGAACTCACAGAGATCCACCTGCCTCTGCCTCCCGAGTGCTGGGATTAAAGGTGTGCGCCACGATGCAACAATTACAGACAGCTGTGAACTGCCATGTAGGTGCTGGGAATTGAACCTGGATCCTGTGGAAGAGGAACCAGTGCTCTTAACCTCTGAGCCATCTCTCCAGTCCTGTGTTTTGTTTCTTTATGTGCTTTGTAATTTTATGTTGAGAATCATATAACATCAAGCACTAAAGTGTGGTAAGTCTCAAAATTAAATTGAGAATTTCAGAACAGAGATTGTGAATTTTCATTTGTTGACAGCTAAAACCATCCTTTGTGACTTTTCCTAATGAAATCTGAAAATGTATATTCTAACATTGAAGCTTTTCTGTCACTATCACACCTAACAAACTAAAATGCATTGTGTAAACTTTTGGAGAACACACCTTCCTGGTACCAGCCAGGCACTTCATGGGTAGAGGTGTATTTTCCAGAACTACAGAAGAAGAGTGGGAGGCAGTGGCTGCATCAGGCACACTACTCACATGTGCAGCCATTGTTTTAAGTACTTAGTGGGTCCCAGAATCCAGACTGTTGATCCAGCTGCTGCTCATAGCTTCAGGGCCTCTGTGGTGCAATTTTTCCTGGGGAAACATCTATTCATCCCAGACAGGTTACCTAAGAAAGACCAAGGAAACTCTGACCAAGCCTGCCTCAGTGAGCCATTATGGTTCACTGTCATTACTTACAGAAATGTGGGGAGAGGTCACTTACAGGGGCATCGCTCTAAAGCCTGCCCCAGCTTGGTTGATGGCTCACAAAAGCTGTATCCTTAGGATTGTCTGCAGGACTTGCAGGCAGTTCAGTGGTCTGGAGACTCTCGTCTCTGCAGCAATTATTTGCTGTTTTATAACTTTCTGGAGAGGTCCCGTGAATCTCATGACTTTCTGAGTTACCAAAGTTTCATGGATTTCATGAGCTCCTAAGTTCAGTTATCTTCCTGGTGGTGCTGTTCTCACCTGAGGGGGGCATCGCATTGCTGCCTAAGGTTCAGTAAGTTTTTTGGGAGGGACGGTTGTGGGGCAGCTCAGCTTGTGGTTCTCTGACCTCCCCCTACCTTAGGATCCCCTGACGCAGGATGGGATATTCTACCTTCTGTTACATACTCCTCTGACCAGGCTTCTTTACTCTGAAGCCTTTGTCTTCTCTCCTTCTGGGAGGTGTTGTTTCTGGCCCACCTGCGTTTCCCTCTGTGATTCCCTCTTATTATAATGTGCTCATTTATGAATGCACTGACATTCTGACTACAATTTTTCAGAACTAGATCACTGAAGGAAAGCTATGTCATTGAAGCAAATAATAAATCTGCTATTTTGACTTAGAAGTGTCTTTTTCATTATTTATTCATTTTACATCCCAATTGCGGACCCCTCCCTCCTCTTTCAGTCCCACTCTCCCACCCACCCCCCTACTCCTGTTCCCCTTCTCAGAGAAAGGGAACCCCCCCACCCCAGGTACCAACCAACCTACCCTGGAACATCAAGTTGCATCAGGACTAAGTGCCTCATCTTCCACTGAGGCCAGACAAGGCAGCCCAATGACTTACTATTTGTAAATCAAAACTTAACAAAGAAAAGTTTTGCATAGTAGTGATCCATCCATCCTCTCCTCAGCACATGTGATGGCATCGACTCGTTAGCTGGCTGGACAATAGAAGCACCAGGGCCAGGAACAAAATATGTCTGCTTAGCATGTAGGCCTAAAAACAACTGGAACTTACTATAGCAATCACTGGGTCTGTAATGGCCCTAGCATATTCCATGCCCCTCACTCTCAGGCTGGGAACTTTGTTTATCACAGACCTCTTCATTTGTCAGGGTATGGACAACTCATCTTTTTCTTGGTGTGCATGAAGGAAAGAAATATCCACCCATGATGCAGCTATACAATTTGTTCCCACAAAATGATTATCTATGTCCTAAGACCTGGATGAGGGAAGTGACTGAGAGCCTCCCAACCTCTAAGCGTAGTCTTTCTGATCCACTTTGCAGATCAGAAGACTATACTAACAGTGTCTATATCTTCCCCTCCTTTCCTGATCATGCTAAGTGGACAAAGGAGATAAAAAGCCCTTTCACAGAGACAATGATGAAAATGACCACTTGGTTCAGGTAGATAGTCTTCAGCGAGGGTCATATAGGGATCTATCCAAGTTTGACTCAATAGTGCTAAATTTAAAAAAGTTACCAGGACCAGCAAGATGGCTCAGCAGGTTTCACTAAGTACAGGGTGTGCAGTGTCAGGCCAGATGACCTGAGTTTCATCCCAGGATCTGCAGGGTGAAAGGAGAAAAACAACCCCTACAAGCTGTCCCCTGACTTCCACATACACACCATTGTGCCCATTAAATAAATAAATGCAATAAAAATATTTTAAAGATTATGTATGTATGTGTGTGCATGTACACATGCATGCCGGAAAAGGGCATCAGATCCCATGATAGATGGTTGTTAGCTGCTATGTGGTTCTTGGGAATTGAATACCTCTTAACCGCTGATCCATTGCTCCAGTCCTGCAATACAAATATTTTTAAAATAAAAAAATGAGTCATTGATGGAAAGTGAAGGGTCCTTGTGATCCTCCTGCCTTCCCATTCAGATAGTTACTGTCCACAATGCAAACACTGTTTTCATCTTCAGAAGCACGCTGCTACTGAGCTACAGAAATGTTTGTTATTATTTCTAGACCATTTGTTTTTAATGCTTGAAGTTAGCTAAAGTTATTTTCCCTCAGTTACACTAATATTATAACCCTTACAAGTGACAAACACCTGAAATTTTGTGATAGTCTCTTATTAAAAGTCTCAGGCCTTTGACCTGATCTGCTCTGCATTTTCTTACACACTTAGGAAAACCCAAAGACTGCACTGAAAATTCATTAGGAGATAAACAATCAATTCTATCAGAACCAACTATACTCACTGTAAGGCTGACCTAGTTAGGGTTTCTAGGGGAGCAAAGGGTTTATTTGGCTTATACTCCCACATCATTGTTCATCATTGAAGGAAGTCAGGACAGGAACTCAAAACAGGGCAGGAATCTGGAGCCAGGAGTGGATGCAGAGCCATGGAGGGGTGCTGCTTACTGACTTGCTCCTAATGACTCGCTCAGCCTGCTTTCCAGGACCAGCAGTCCCTCCCCCATCAATCATTAATAAAGAAATGCCCTGCAGGCCTGCCTACACACCGGATCTTATGGAGGCACTTTCTTAATTAATTTCTTAATTGAGGTTTCCGCCTCTCCAGTGACTCTAGCTTGTATCATGTTGACATAACACTAGCCAGCACAACCTGACCACCTAAAATAAGAACATGTTCTTAATCTCTTTACCACCTGCTTCCAGAGGAGCACTCTGAGGAGTGACTGAGCAAGAAAGTGAGATTTAAGCACCTCCTATTCTGTTACTGTGGCTTTCTCAGGCAGAGCTGGTAGTTCCTAACTCTGCCCCTCCAGCTCAGAACCTTCTTACAGACTTTCAGAAGCATGCTGTATCAGACAGGCAGGAAGGACATCATGGGCCTTCTTACCTTGGGTTTGAGTGCTCCTTTGGCAGATTAACATCTCTTCCCAGCAACATAACCTGAACATGTAAGCGAACCTGACCCGTATTCTGGAGAGAGACTACAGTGTTGGGTTTTGCATATATGCTCTGGGAAAATTCTAAGAGTTGGGATGATCGATTTATCATCCAAGCCTAAAGAACAGACCTGTCACCATCCCTCCTCAGACCTTTGAGCAGAGTGTGAGATATATAGCCGAAGGTCTCCAGGAGGCAGAAATGAACATATTCAGAGGGGACAAACTGAGAAGCTAATAAGCAGAAGTCAGAGGGAGGAGACAATGAAGTGTGAAAAGGTTGGAAGACACTGAACTTACAACAGCAAAACTGATGCCTTCAGAGGATAGAAACAACACCGTCTCAGGGGGCCGAGGATAACTTGGGAAAAAATAGCTTGAACTCACATGGACTGTCTATGGGACAGCCATGAACTGCTGCATCCTCTCTGCATTGTGGGCTGAGAGGGTCAGACCCTTGTTTACAACATCCCTTGGCTGGCTACCACAGCAGCCAGGACACACTTGTCATCCTCGTGTGTGGCCAGCATAGAAGCATGACCGTGTGTGTGTTGGCTTTCTAAAGGATGCAGAGGGCAGAGCCAGATGGAATAGTCATGTTAGTAATGGAAACAAGGCTTCATGTGATTGGTGCTGTTCAAGCTATAACCAGCCTGGAGAAATGAAGACACACTGGAGACATTTGCCTTTCTTGATTTGATGATCAGTCTATTAAACAACAGACCCTCCCCAAACGGAAATTTCCCCAAGAATCTTATTCTAGAAAGAAAGAGTACCAGCCACAGAGAGAACTTGCCTTCTAGAAAGAGACTTCATTTCAAATAGTTCTCTGTTCAAACTCTGATCTTACCTCAGGACCTGGAAGACGTACTTGGGTTTGCTGGATCTTTTTGTTCCTCAATGTGGCCACATTGAATAAATCTTTTTCTGCTTCCCACTTTGAATTTGGCTTTTTTTATTGGCTTATTGGGGACTGGTGGCTAGATTTAACTTGGGGCACAGGTTGTAACCCCCATGTCCAATAGCAATGCCCTGCTAACAAAGCTTTGCCACTTCATCAGAATGCTCTTAAACATGTCTTCGAAACAGCTGCCATTCAGTTTCAGTGACTGACACTATGTTGATGCCTCTTAATGCGTCATGGGGACACGAGCATGCTCTCAATCTTTCAGTATGTCCTTGGAGCTTCGTGACTGAAGGCAAAGAGAGTCAT
The DNA here is from genome assembly GCA_907164525.1 of Lophiomys imhausi. Taxonomy (NCBI): domain Eukaryota; kingdom Metazoa; phylum Chordata; class Mammalia; order Rodentia; family Muridae; genus Lophiomys; species Lophiomys imhausi. The sequence continues at coordinate 396,501 of CAJQZJ010032670.1, read as the reverse complement.
CGGCTTCTATACGACCACAGGCTTAAGGTGCATTTTAAAGACTATCAATACAAATGTGTGGCAAAAAGGGGAGAGGGAGGAGAAAAAAAGTTAGTAAAGGGAGCCAGGTCTCACAGAGATCCACCTGTCTCTGCCTCCAGAGGGCTGGGAGAAGAGGAAGGGTGGAGAAAGGAGAACAGGTAATAGAGGGATGATTGTGTGGTTATGGCCTATAGCCCCAGCTGCTGCCCTGCCTCGTGGCAAGTGACCCTCAGAGCACACAGAATCCCAGGGACTGAGGGATGGCTCACTACCAACCTAACCTCCAGGAAGAGGCCAGGCTCTGGCTTCCAGAAGGGTGATCTCATAACTTACAAACAGAAGGTTCTCCGGAAAGAGATTAGCTCCAGAGCTGGGTGGCTGAAGAGAAGCATCAGAAAGACTTGCAGATGTGCTGTACCATACTGCTCCAGGGCAGGGTATCTGAGTCTGGACCCTGGACAAGATTTAAGATATAATATTGTAGAAGGGAGGGTCCAGGCTATATAGTAAATCCTGTGCTATAAAATTGCTAGCTCATGCATAAAAACACACTTTTATTTGCATCTTGGGTTTATAGAAAATGAAGAGACGTTCCAGATGCTGGAGAAGAGAGAGCTTAGAGTTGGCCTGATGGCAGGACTTCTTGGCTGAGAGTTGAAATTTTGGGAAACTGCTGCATACCAGCACTGAGCTCTAAGCAGGAGGAGCCAGTGTGACCTCAGCCTAACAGAAACACAAACTGAACTCATAACCTAGGTCAGGAACCTAGATCTTAAGATCAACCAAAATGCATGTAAAAGGATCAAAACGTGCAGAACTCCAGGTCCATTAATCAGAGCTGGTCCCTGCTCCCTATCATGGCACAGACTCTCTTCCTTACCTGGTGTCTTCAGACACCAGACCTTCACTTCCTTCTGATGGTTACTTTTAAGATTTCCACTTAACAGTGCACCATAATACATTTATATTCTTTCTTTCTCATATTCTCTGTGTGTCTGTGTGTGGCTTTGTGTCTGTCTGCCTCTCTCCCTTCCTCCCTTCCCCTCTCGTGTATGTGTGTATATGTGTGTGTCAGAGGAAAACTTCAGAGCTGTCAACTTTGTTTTTCTTCTGGAACCCCAGCTAAATGTCACTTAGTGACATGTCTCTGATCACACGGGTCTCCTCTTCCTCTCTTCCTGTGAAAAGCTGATATAACTCTGGCCTCACATGGATGGTCTTTCCTTCTTGAACATCTGCTTTATTACTCATACAGTGTTTTCATCACAAGTACAGTTTTCACACCTAGAAATTTGATTGGTTTGCTGTATTTGAGGAAATAGTTATGATACTTTTTAAATGCCCTTATGCTGGTCTTTGGTTAGTAATTTGGTTTGTTTAATTATAGGTCAAATTTTCTTGCAGCTTTGCCTAATATTTCTGGTTAGATGCCAGAAAATGTGAAGCTCACCTTTTCTTGGAGTTGAATGTTTTTATATTTTGTATTAGTATTCTGTGATATAATTGTTTTAAAACAGTTTAGTCTTTTTGTGTCTTACTATTAAATAATGGATAAGACCAGAGTGAAACTCATTCAAGGGTGACCTCTCCCTCTATGAAGCCAACACTTCTGCAGTTCAGTTTCTGTTAGTGACCATGGGCTTTGAGCCTCCTGGACTTGTCAGGGAAGCCCTTTGACATGCTCTCACCTTCTCTTCCAGGATTGGATCGTTTCCTCCTTTGTCTGAGTGATCTGTGCTCAGCTGAACACTTAAAGAACCATATGATGTTCCTCTCCCAGGTCTCATGGCTTTTCAAACTTGGAGATCACAGTCTGGGTTCTCCCCTCCACTCTGCAGTAGGGAAGCTATTAGAACTGGGTGTTCATCTTTCAGAGACTGTAGTCCTTTGCTGTCTAGCCTTCATACATCACATCTGTTACCTCATAGGGAGAGAGAACTCCATCTTGTCGGAAAGCCCTTTGTGACAGCTATTCACCTGCTAGGTACCACTACATGTCTTTATAAATATTGCTTATGAGAAAAGCATTGCTTAGACGTGTTCAGGCTCCTCCTGTTATTGATCACACATGTACAACATCAGGACCCTTCAGACCTGTACTCCTCCTCTGTACACAGGAAGGTGTGTGGCCTTCTGTCAGGACATGGTAGATGACCACCACATGGGGTAGAATGCAGAGATGCTGTTCTCCACATCTCCACCATGGGCTTAGAAGGAAGGGTGGCGCTGGCTGACAGTGCCCCTCCTTCTACAGAGAAGGGGACTTCCTGGCCACAAGAGGTTACCATGGATCTTCCAGTAGGTCTGAGCTCCTATTGTTGACCAGTGTGAGTAGAATTCCAGGACAAGGCTGCATAGGCAAATTTCAGTGTGTGCCCCTGTGAAGAAGGAAGCTCGTAAAAAAAAAAAAAAAAAAAAGCTCTCTGTAGGCAAGATGGATGTCTACAGCCAGGCTGTCACGTTTTAACTCCATGGACTGCAAATGCAATCCACACAAGCTGAACTATCTCTTGTGGAGGGGGACCCCGTGCTCAGCCTTGAGGCTGCTGTATGGTCAAGAATGTTTTTAGCCAAAAGAAGCAAGACTTTAGGTTCTTAAAATTTGAAATATTTTAATACTAAATTTGTTGAGGTATAGCTGAAAAATGTGATACTTTAGTTAGTAGAATGTATAAATGTTTTTCATATGTGATAAATACAGAAACTAACAAAGCTTTGTCGTGTAGAAGTCCAGTGAGATCACTGGACCCCTGGCCAGGTGATAAGGGCTTGCTGGGCTGGGTCAGGTGCCTCCCAGTGGATAGGGTCACTAGCTCATCTCTATGCTCTCCATGGCCTAGCTGCCTCAAACATGCTTCTTTTCAGTCTCAGGTGGGATTTCTGAGGGTCAGGGTCAACCGGAAGTATCACTATGGCTGGTCAGGGAGACAGTCAGCGAACCCCAGGCTTAGGGACGCTCACTAATAGACTTTTCTGTAACTCCTCAGCTGGGCTACACTGTAACTCAGTGACCCCCTGACCCTGCTGTGACTCTAGGGGACAAGCTCTCTGCATGGAGTCTTCCAGGATAGATAGAAATTAAGCTGAGGCTCAAAGCAGATCCTTGTTTAAGGGATATGGACTTTGTTACCTGTTAGTGGGACACTCTACCCTAGTGAAAAGCCATGTATGCCCTCTATGCAAGAGAAGTTCTTAGCCCTCATGTGTCAGATGATGAACTGAGGGGGGCTAATACGTGGAGGCACCTCACACCAGAGGAGTAGGATAGGTGGGAGAGGGGGTAGAGGGTGGGAGGGTCTTGACTGGGAGGGGGGGGAGGGAGGGGGCTGTGATGGAGATATAACTTGAATTAATAAATAAATGTTTTTTTAAAAGGGGTCTCTGAATTTAGCCCTCTATGGGTAGAAAAATGTAGGGTAGGCACACACAGAATGCCTCACCATCTTCAGGCCTGCATAGTCTTGTGGCAAGTGAGCTCTGGCGGTGTCCAGCCCTGTCTGGCTCTGAGGACACTAACAGGATCACAGTGGAGGGGTAGCAAGGCTCCAAGCCTGGGCACTCCTTTCTTCCTTTCCAGTTTAACCTCTGACTTGGGCCCTAGAGCTATGAGACCCCTAGTCCCAGTCTAGCTGATTGTTCACATTTGACAGCCACAGAGGGGCTGAAATGTGTTCATGGCTCATTGTCAGTGAGGGCCACACTGTGCCCCCAGCATCTTCAGTGGTGGTGTGGAAATAAACTGGAAATATCTGTCCATAATGGGTTAAAATATGCCAAGCCTTCTCCAACAGTAAGAGCATTGCCACAGCCCCTCATCCCGAGTTTGCCTTTGCCTTTAGCGGCCCATTCTTCTGTTGCTGGGCCTGGACCCCTTCATCCCTGTCACCAGCCTGCCTAGTCTCCATAAGGGTGGGAAGGACTAGGGAGCTACATATTTAGGGCCTACCAGACCTCACCTGGCTGCTCACACATACAAAGAGACTGGTTTGGCTTTGAAGACATATCTAGCAGAATCAACCAGAAGACTCTAGAATTGAGGGTAGGTCCAGGCTAGGGCTGCCAGCAGCTGCCAGTGACTTCCTATGTGCCTAATTCAGGACTTCAGAGAGACACAAAGGCTTTCAGCAAATGCTCCTGCCAGGCAGTAACACATCTCCAGAGCTGTTTGCTTGGAGACTCTGGGGCGCTAGTTACTCTCCCACAGTGGGCTGCATTTCCAAGCCTCTCTGTAAGACTCTATCAAGTAGGCTCTTGCAGTAGGCTGTACCCCCTGGTCTTTGTGGACCTTGATGGAGGCTCCTGAGCAGGTTCCTAGGATGTGGGCTGCGGAAGCCTTCCCTGACGGAGATGGGAAGCTGCCAGTGCTGGTCTGCCATATCCTGTTCTTATCTGGAGCTCAGCACAGCTCCCATTCACCTAGCCACTGTCCTCAGACTCTGAAGGTTGCCAATGATCATTTGTTCCCTCCCTGAACTCCATGCTGTTCCCTTCTTGGCCAGGTCACTGCTCTGGTCTGGGTGTCTCCCCTAAGCCTGGGTCACAAAGACAGCTGGACCTTACCTTGGTCTGCATTTGAATCTCTGGGAGCCCAAACCTATACACAGTGGTCTGCTTAGGTACTCTGATACTACAGTAATCATGTGGACACACTTGTCACTGGATCCATTAGGATAACCTAGGACAAGGTCTCATCTAAAGATACCAACCACTTCATATGCAGGCACCCCTCATGCAGTTTTTTGTGGTCCTGGGGATCCAGGCAGGAAGGAACCTTTTCCACTGAACTACATCCCCAGACCAAGACCCTGTTCACACATAAAGTCACATTTTGAGGTTCCAAATGTAGTGAATTTGGGGGCCCACCATCACCTCTGCAGTGGTGTTTATCTGGGTCACTATGAGGGATGCTTACCAGGGATACTTCCATTCAGATTTGGTGCAGGTCCCCTGTACGGGCCGTCTGCAGGTGAGAGCCTTGAAGCTTCGGCAGCTGTCACGCTGTAAGACGGCCAGGTCAGAGGACACTATCAGAACCCATAAGCTGTCACCTTGGACTATGGCTGTTAACAGCAGGGCCTCCAGAACTTTGGGTTTTTGTTTTTTGTTTGTTTTTTTCTAGACAGGGTTTCTCTGTGTAGCCTTGGCTGTCCTGGAACTTGCTCTGTACACCAGGCTGGCCTTGAACTCACAGAGATCCACCTGCCTCTGCCTCCCAAGTGCTGGGATTAAAGATGTGCACCACCACCACTTGGCTTTTTTTGGTTGGTTGGTTGTTTTGGTTCAGAACTTTATAATATTGACACAAGTCTGCAGAGGATTTGAGTTTAGTTTAGGCATCCCAAAATTACCTGTAACTCCAGTTCTAAGAGGTCTAACTTACCCATCTGGCCTCCAAGGGCACCTGGCATGCATGTGGTGCACACACTGACAAACAGCCATACATACACAATACAATAAATAAAATTTTAAAATAGAGTCACCTTTTGAAGATATGCTTAATAGGAACATAAACATGAACGTCAGTTTTCAGTACTTCATTAACATTGTTGATTTCTAGGAGATGTGGGACATTAGGCAAGTGGCCAAGCCAGGACCTCATTAAAAAAGGGCTGAGTACCAGAAGAAGGCCTGCCTGGGTCTGGCTCTCCAGTCCTCATACCCCGCAGTCCTGCACTCACGAGGCTTCCACAGTGGGAATTCCCAGGAGAACAAGAATTAGAAGCGATTATTTTAGTCATTCTTGAGTAGCTGAAGAAAAGCAGGGAGTCTGGGGGATCTGAGGGTCAGATACCACCGTGTGTGTGTGGGGGGGGTGCAGTTGCACGAGTGCCCTGGTCAAGTTTCTGAATTTCAGAACAAGGTTCCCTCAAGTATGAGTTAATCTGTCAGATACTCAGCATATCCCCCCCCCACCCCAAACACACTTTGGGGTTGACTTGGCTAGAGTCTGAGTTGAAGTCAGACCGCTGAACCCTGAGGCACAGCCTGAACGACTGAGGAGTCTATTGCACCCAAGCTTCCCTACCCAGGCAGTGCGGCCCTGGCCTCACCACAGAGTCAGCGGGGTGGAGATCCCGTGGCAAGTGTCCCTAGAAGGAAGGAAACTCAGCAGAGACTCTCAGGACCCTTTTCAGGCAGGTAACCGGAGTACCCGGCATCTCACCACGCGTATCAAGTTCCCCGAGCCCGTGGGGATCAGCAACTGGCTGTGCGCAGACACCAGCCTCAGCTTCCCCACTGGGGTCTGGCCGCGTGCCCTAGGCCTCAGGGCCAGGTGTGCCCCACTCGCTCTTCCCCAACCTCCGCCCGGTTCCCACGCTCCACGGTTCCGCAGACGGCCGCACCCTGGGTCGAGCCGCGTTCGCGGACCGGCGGCGCCGGTGGCGGCCTTGTAAGGCAGTGGCTGCCTCGGGTCCCCGAGCGCCGCGCGGGGCTGGGCGGGGCGGGAGGAGGAGGGGGCGCGTGGGCGGGGCCTCGGTGCGGTCTGGGCGGGGCCTCGGTGCGGGGCGGGAGGAGGAGGGGCGCGTGGGCGGGGACTCGGTGCGGGGCTGGGGACGGGGCGGGTGGAGGAGGGGGACGAGCACGTGGGCGTGGCCTCAGTGGGGCTGGGCGGGGCGGGAGGAGGACGGGCGCGTGGGCGGGGTCTAAGTGCGCCCCTGGGGGCGGGGCCCGGGCAGGCGGCTCCGAGAGCTCTGCGCCCCCGGCGCGCGGCTAGTCGCGGAGGCGCACCAGCGGACGCATCTTGGAGGTAAGCCGGGCGCTGTCCGTGGTCCAAGGCGCAGCTCAGCGGCCCTAGGCTCGCGGCGCCTCCAGGCTGTGAGGCCAGCCACCTGCCACCGGAGTGGCCGGCATCTCACCACGCGTGTCTGTTGCCCGCGCCCGTGGGGATCAGCAACTGGCTGTGCGCAGGGCAGGCTGCGACTGCGCCACCAGCCTCAGCTTCCCCATCGGGGTCTGGCCGCGTGCCCTAGGCCTCATCAGTGGCTCCATCAGCTCCCAATGCTGGTTCCTCAGGACCTCCGGGCAGGGGTGTCAAGAATGGGTATGCGTGCGCGCTGCTGAGCCAGGCGCATCGCGTCGTCACTGAACACGGTGGACCTAGAGCGCCCCGCGGCTCCCCACCAGACCCAGGCGCTAGGCCTCGCCCGGCCCGGGTCGCTGCCCGTGAAACCTGGTGGGAAACGGCGTAAAAGAGAAGCCACCGCCCCGAGCCGCGCGTACGGGAGCGGGAGCCGCCCGGGCGTCCTCGGGCGCGCGTTGCGTCCTGCAGGTGGCAGCGCCTGTCCGCGCCCCCATTCTCCTTTTGAGCCCTGCATCTCACACTCGAGATGGCTAGGGTTCTGTCAGGGTCGCGTCTTGAACGCCCTTGTTTGCGCCCGGGAGAGGGAGGATCCGACTCTTACTCGGCGGTTTCGGTTATGTAAACCAGGCCTTAAACGACGCGAGGAAGACCAGTAGTGCCCTTTGTGGCGCGGCGTTGGACAGGCTCTGCTGTCCTGGTGATTGGTCCTGTGCGTGTCCTGGGGCGGATGGTGGCGTTCGGCCCAGCGCCCACTTGGGTATCTGGCCTCTCTTGGCGGCGTAGGTGGCCTGCACCGGCGGCGGGAGCTCTCCAGGACTGGAGCAATGGGGGGTGGGGGTGGGAGACTGGGGACGATGAAACCCGGCTTGCTTAGCCTTCTGCTGGGTTCTCTTGGCGGCGGTCTGCTGCTTCTGCTCGCGTGCCAGCCTCTCTCCCATCACGTGACCCTGGACTGGCGAGGGGGAGGGACACAATCTGAGCTCAGCGCCTCCAAAGGACTCCTCTATTCAGAAAGCTGGTGATTAGTGATTACCGCAGGGACCCATCGTTAGAAAAGGTGGCCTAACTCAAGAGGCGTATTGAGAATCCCTGTCTTTACCGATGGCGAAGCGAGGGCGACACGCGCCGCAGCACGCTTTCCTCCTGGTGCTCCTTGGATCCACTCTCTCCGTTCTTTGAGGCTGTGGTATGTTTTGACTATCACCTGAGGTTTTGGAGATTTTTATAAGCACTAGAAAACTTCATTTAAGAAATTTGAAACCAGCCGGGCGGTGGTGGCGCACGCCTTTAATCCCAGCACTTGGGAGGCAGAGGCAGGCGGATCTTTGTGAGTTCGAGGCCAGCCTGGTCTACAAAGTGAGTCCAGGACAGTCAAAGATACACAGAGAAACTCTGTCTCGAAAAAAAAAAAAAAACAAAAAAAAAAGAAATTTGAAACCACCCGTGAGGGTTGGAGGTTTGGGAGAAGTCTGCAGATTGGGGTTCTGAAGACAGCCCTGCTGGGTTGCACAGAGGAGGAGAACTAGCTTCCGCAGCAGAGCCTGCTGCCCTATTTATAGTGCCCAACTGAAGGAGGAGCCTGGAGGAGGTGTGATTTCAGTTTTGCCAGAAAAGGGGACCTGGCAGTCTTGCCCAACCCTTTCCAAAAGGCAAGGCTGTGCCCAGAGACCCCCTGCAGGAGAATGGAGCTTCCCACTTCCTACTGAAAGGAAGGGTTGAAGCTGCTCGTGGCTGCCAGACCCTAACACCTCATGGGGTCTCCTACAGCTGATTTAACCTGGGAAGACCAGATTCCTCATAGAGAGGGTCACAGTGTTCCAACCTTAGCATCCTCTATGGCCAGGGCTTCCCTTGTCCACAGCATCCTCCTACTCGCATCACCTCCCAATGAAAACAGCCTCACGCGTTGATGGAGTCTCCTTCAGCATCCTTCACCAATGGCATCACTCACTTAGGACATTCCCCACCTAGGACGGCCCCACAGAGGACTCACAACGCCCTCTCATAGTACAGTCCCATCTGTGCTCCAACCTACTTCTGCAACACAGGAAAGCCCCCCCCCTCCCCCAGTGTCCTGTGCCAGTCTCAGGAATTGCTTTGAGTGGCCCTGCTGGGGTTCCAGAAGATGGTTTCTGTGACCTGAAGCCTGTACTTGTGTGCCCAACAAATGGCTTATTGTTATCAGGGGAAAGTCAAGGATAGAATGCCACTTCCTGATGAGACCTCTTTGGGTCCACGGTCTCCCTTAACTACAGTGATGTAACTCAGCTGTAGGCTGTGGTTTGATGTCTAAATGCTCAAATGTAAGGCGTTCTTGTGTGTTTTTTTGGCAAGTGTGAGGAGGGTGGTGCCTCAGGCTCCTCCCCCACCTGCCAGGCTTAGTAAGCTCAGCAGATGGCTGGCCCTTGACATTCCCTCCTGTAGGGACCCTGCTTCAGTACTGTAATTTCAATTTCCTCTTAGCAACCCTTCCCACTGCTCTTTGTCCTGTAGTGGAAACTGTGGGAGTGGTCTTGATAATTCACCTCATGAACATATATCCCTGAACGCTAGCTTAGCTCTTGCCTGTAGTTTCGACCTTTACACATATTAAATCATATAGCTACTATTCTATCGGACTTAGCACCCTTGGTCTAAGCAGACTCTTCTGTAGCCATAGCTCTACTTTTCTAGTTTTCCGCTCTGCTGTCAGCTGTCTTTGGTTGCCTCCCTGTTAGGAGGTTAAGAATACAGCTGCCTTGAACTCTTCTGCAAACTGAAAGGCTTCTGAAGAGTGGCAGGCGCTGAGCCTCAGATCATGTGCACCTTCAGATTTAGTGAGACAGGGGTGCCACTTTCTAGAGGGTCCCACCAGTTACCTTCTCCATGTAGTTCTATGCTGTGCTCTACATTCCACCAATAATTGCCTTGAATGTCCCCGCCTTGCAAGGTGTGTCTGGTGTCTGGTTTGGGGTTGTGTGTGCACTTTCCTGATTATACTAGCAAAGCTTGGCATTTCTGTGTTCTCTGGATCTCCCCTGGACTGAGTCTTTTATTCTGTTGAGTAATCTCCTTTTCTTTCTTATTGACTATAGAGGCTTTTTGTATATATCGGACAAGCCAGTGTTTGTTGTATGTAGCAAGAATCTTTCCTTGTCTGAGCCTTGCCAGTTTAGTCCCTTAGTACTTTCTGATAAGCAGAAGTCCTTTTGGGAGAGTGCTGTGTGTCCCTTATCCAAGAGTATTTGTCTCTGGACAGTGGTAGATAAGGCACAAGAATATTTAGGAACTTAGCCTCTTCTGTTCCCTCTAGGTATATCACGTGTTTATATGATATGTTTGCTCACCACATCTGTGCACCTCCCCTTTTCTGTCCCAGCACAGAACAGCTGAAGGTGAGATGTGTGTTACCGAAGACAGTGTCATATGTAGTTCAATGCAAAACTCACCCTGCTTGGGCTGACTTCCCAGGACCTTTCGCTCTAGCCCCATCTGACCCTCTGCCACCTCCTATGGCTTTGCTCCCTTGGGCCTCTGCTTAAGTTGTTCAGTCTCAGAGTCCTGCTTCCTCTTCTGGTTGGAGTTTAGAAGCTGTGTGATGACCATGACACTCTGAGCGACCTACCATGACCTAAACCCATTCTCCCACAGTTCTGGAAGCCGGAAGCTCGATGTGTCAGGTAAGCTGTGTTCCTGCCCTGGCTCTGGCAGGTCCTTTCTGCCCCTCTCAGCTTCAGGTTACTCAGGCATTCCTGCCCTTGTGCCTTGACACTCTAACGGTCTACTGACCTTCTTGTAACCCTCTCTCAGATCTATTTGTGCTGCTCTAAAAACTGCCAAGGATGGGGAATTTGTACAGAACAGAAATTTATTTCTCACAGTCTGGGAGTTGAAGTTCAGGATCAAGGCATTACAGGCTCACATAAGGGGGGCTGATAAGGGGGGCTACTTCCAAGATAGTGTCTTCTTGGAGTACACTCCAGAGGAGAGGTCAGGCCCTATGTCACCACATGGCAGAAAGGCTGCAGCCAATACTTAATAACCCTCTTGGGAAGTCTTACTCTATTCATGAGAGCCCAGAAACCTGATTTAATCCCTTCCCCCAAGGTCTCATCCCTTTGTAGGGATACATGCAGACGGAGTGTTGTCTGGTCTTTGTCTTACAGGGGCATTGGCATACAATTTACCTTCCAACTGTGGATAATCTAGGTTGACTTCATGTCAAGATACTATTTCCAAACCAGGTTTCATGCAGAGGCTCTGGTATTAAGACGTAGATACATGTTTTGAGAGGTTAGTGCTCAAATTCTGTTAGGTGGTTGCCTGGCCCCAGGTCAGCTGTGCCTGGTGGCCAGTCTTCACGGCCCCCTTTTACTATCTAAGGACAATGCTGAGATGTGTGGCAGGTAACTTAGGGTTGTCTGTGTACATTTGGTGATTACGAGGTCATGTTGATGCTGAGTTAGGAACTAGTCACGTCTAAGTTCATCAGCATCCTCTGGACCATGGAACCTCTAGAGGAAGCATGGTGGCAGACCCTGGCATGTCACTGTGAGACAGGCACTCAAAGGAGGGATCTTGAAGCACCTCTGCTGTAACTAGATCCCAGGACATGGACCCACAGTAAGTACACCTCTTGATCTTGATTTTATCCATTTGGACTCATGCAGAATGCTGTATCAGCAAATATTTTGGAGAATGGTCTAGAAATAGTGTTTAATCAGATGGCGTGTGATGGTTGTCTAGAGCTTGGAACTCACCCTAAATGTTGGATATTAGGGGGCTACCACTCTCTTATTCTCCACCCACATTTCTACAACTCCTCGGGGCTCTGGGGAAACCTGGTGTCTGGCTGGACATTGGGGACAACCTTGAAGGGTCAGTGAACACTGAACACTCTTCTACATGCTCAATCTTAGGCTTCCACCTAGCAACAGGGGTTTGTTGCATTCATTATTTTTAGAAGGTATTTCTGTGACCCCCCCACACCCAAGAATGGTGGCTGTCCTCTCTCTTATTCTAGAACTGTAAGCCAGAAGCTCAAATAGTCACTCCTGAAAGTGGCTGTATGCATGTATTTCCTACTGGGAAGCAGTTGGGCAACACTGTGGGCAAGGCCTGAAATGGGAATTCCAGGAAGGTAGGGAGAGTGGATAGCTGAGGAGACCAGCCAGTGGCTTTGGGGAGTTCTGGGCTCATTTCTGTTGCCCTCGATGTTGGATGCAAAAAAAAAAGGACCTAGGTGGATAGAGCCCTAACTCTAACCCAGTCTCCTTGCCCAAGATTCCCTTCTCCTAATTTAAGTATGGGGTCTTCTGGAGGGTGTCACCCCGCTCTGCTCTACAGTGCAGCCGAGGCCTGGGATATAGGAAATGAGTGGGCATGGACACTGGGCTGCCCTCCCCAGCAACACCCAGGAGAATTTGTTGTGTTTGACCTAGAAACAGTGAGAAGCACAGGGTTTGGTTCTCAGATCAGTCTGCCAGCATCCTGGCCATGGGACTCCAATCCTAGTAACTGTCCTGGAGCAGTGGCTGGACTGTCCTCTGTCCTGATAGAGTTAGACCTCTGGTACCAGCTCTGTGTGCCTGTGGGATATACACATTCAGAAAACATCCACTTTGTGGGAGTTCACCTTGCCTGGGATGACAGTCCCCATTGAGATAAGAGGCCACTGTATCCTGATGAGGAGCAGGGTGTGTGACTGTGTCACTAATGAAGCAAGCAATTCAAAGGGTGTGCTGTGTGTCAGTAAAGGGCGGGCTGCCTCATCCCACCCTCAGACAAGCCCTGTCTGGGGCTGGCTGGATGTGTCTAGATCCACCCAGTGAGATTCACCCTGGTCTTACACGGGGTCCCAGAGGCCTCAGACCTTGCTGGGATGTGGTGAGGAGGACAAGTGAGTGCCAAGTGGACATTATCCATTTCTTCCTGTCTTCATCTTAGACAGACTTCTCTTTCTTGAAATTCAGGTCACAGTCTTTCTGATTGGCTGTCTGCCCGCACCTTTGCTGATGAGGCCTGTGGAACTGAGAGCGGCCTGGCTGGTGCTTAGGGATTGAATGGTGCATGCTTTGCAAGTGGGTAAAAGTCTCACCTCCCTGGATTTATGTGGAGGTTGCTTCTTTCATGGCCTGTTAGCCTCTAGCGACAAAGATAGAATGGAGTTTGGGGAACATTCTAGAGAAAGAGCTAACCCTGGCCTGTGTGCTCCTGTGGAGATTCCCCCCCCGGGAGACAGAAGTTCTCCTTTTTCCTTCCTTCCCATACTGTCTCCTGTCACAGACACCTGCCCCACATGGGGTATCTGCCTCACTCATGGGCACCTGACCTAGTCATGACTCCTACTTTATTCATGGACACCCATCACATTCACAAATGCTTCTCTGCTCATGGGCCCCTTGTCCTGCATGTGGTAAAAGATTCCCGATCCTGCTTACAGAGAATTCGCTGATTCCCCTCAATTCTAGTCCTGCTATGCCCTGAGGTGTGTAGCTGTTGATTCTTGGCTTGTGAAAGTCTCTCCTTAGTCACCCCTATGTTTTTCTTTTTTATGTCCTTCTTTTCTGTTGGTACATATATACATGTTGGTATGTATTCATGTGTACCATGTAGGGGTGTGTGTGTGTGTGTGTGTGTGTGTGTGTGTGTGTGTGTGTGTGTGTATAGAGGCCAGAAAAGCAGCCTAACTGTCATTTCTCAAAACTACTAATTAGGCTGGTTCCATCTATCTCCCCAGTGTATAGGATTATAAGCACACACAACCATGCCTGGGTTTTTTATTGTTGGTGTTTTTTGGTTTTTGTTTTTACATGGGTTCTAGGAATCAAAATCATCTCCTCAGAACCAACTGAGCTATTTTTCCAATCTACTGTTAGATTTTTTTTTTCTTTAGGAACTTTTAAAAAAATTTTTTTTTAGGATTTGCTTTAATATTTTTCATTCTGAAAAAATGAGGCCCAGTTGATTTCCTATAGCTTTGTTGGGAACAAATCAATTCCTTGGAGTTAGCAGGGAAAACTTGGGGTATATGGGAGACAAAAGCCTGGGCTAAAGAGGTCCTCGGGGTTTACAGAAAGCCTTGCCTCTGGCAATTGCTGGTGTCCCTTCCCACTGCAAGGTCTGTAATTCTACCTCCAGCTGGCCTCCCCTGCCCACCTCAGGCCTGATCTGAAGATGCAAATTTGGTAACATAGTCTGTCCCTACACTCAGCGCTGCTGTGGATAAGTCTCCTGTCCTCCTGACCCCCCAGGGAACATAAGCAGCCATTGCTGGGTCACCAGCTGGCACCACCCCCCTCTCATCCACCACACCTGCTCTCTTTGCTCCCAGAGCAATCACTGCTGATGGAGGCTGGTTCAGGAACGAGGAGCACCTGCTAGTAGGCAGACTCTATGGGATGAAGTTGGTGGTACATCCCTTCTGACTGAGAGACAATGAATTACAGGCTATCAGGAAAGGCGTATAAGGCATAAACCTAGGGATACAAGGCATATCTAGGATATATACTTGAGGTACAGGACTTACATCTTACAGGTGCTGAGTCCACCTGAGAGGCTGTCCCTTTATAACCACACTTGGTGGATCAGGTGCCTTCCCGGAACCTCTTCTAAATGGCCTAACTTCCCTGATGTACATCATAGTGACATGGTGGGGCACATCAGGGTCTCCTTAAACTCCAGGTTTGCCTCAGATGCTGTGCAGCAGGGAAACAGGAGGCCAGGGCCTTTGAATGGGAGTGGGAAAAGGCTGCAGCTGGCCATCCCACAACACTGGAGGAGTGAAGGATAGAATTAGGCCTGTGGGTACCTCCATATTCCGGATACCTTGGGTGCAGCCTCTGTTCTCTGTAGATTCAATTTGTTCTCACTGCTGCTGTTGTGAGCTAATGGAGCAGTTCGCTTTAGAAAAGAGAACTCATGGTGAAGAGCCCTGTATTCTCATAACCTCCTCCTGGGTGTGCTCGGACAGCACAGCACCTTTCTCTCTCTTTCACAGAATAAGTTATAGTGATCTTTGGATGGCCACAGTTAGGACCTACACTGTCACTTTTATTTTAAAAACCTTTTATGATATGCTATGAAAATAATACATGTACAGGGTAAAACGAAGTAAAGATGGACACAGAGTCTGGGACCCTGACTACAGCCTCCAAGGTGAACCCTGAGGGAAGGGGGTCTCAACCTCCTGCTGCAGCCTATCCTTTGTGCAAGGGTGTTGCTGGTGCCCTTCAGGGGTGGCTACATAGGTTCCCATACTGGGCTGATCTTGCTAAAAAATCTTGGCACTGGGGCTTTAAATCGGTGTGGCCATCTGTCAGCTGCTCAGTGAAGCCACAGATGCCAGCTGCTCTGCCAGGGCCCACAGAAGCTCCAGGCTGAGTTTAGATGGGCTCTGCTTTCCAGACTGGCAGCAACTTGGCTGTTACATCATCCTCCTATTGGTTCCTTGGTGCAGACACCTTTCTGCCTGCACTGCTGCCCTGACTCTGAGTGATGACCACTCATTTTCCTAGAGTGTTGCAGGTACTTTTGGCTCACTCTCTGCAATCCCTGATCCCCGGGTATGGGAAGGAATCCTGCCCAGAGGCCTTTCTCCTACAGAAGATGAGCAGTGGTGAGCCTGGAAGGGAGAGTTCCTTCCCAGGAGGCCCATCCCCACCCTGGTACCTGTTCAAATATGCTGTAGGAACCTGGACAGGACACAGCTGGCACCTGTCTGATGCGGAGTGGCCACATCAGTGTGAGACATGCCCTC
This sequence comes from Lophiomys imhausi, assembly GCA_907164525.1. Taxonomy (NCBI): domain Eukaryota; kingdom Metazoa; phylum Chordata; class Mammalia; order Rodentia; family Muridae; genus Lophiomys; species Lophiomys imhausi. The sequence continues at coordinate 380,941 of CAJQZJ010032670.1, read as the reverse complement.
ACTGTCCTGAAGCGCCATTCCCCTGCTGCTGCTGGTTTGCTCACAGTTCTTTTGCTTGGTTTGAACTTGCTGCTTGTCAGGCTCTGACCTGCCTTAGTGTCTTGCAGTCCTCAGAAGGACAGAGCCCCTCTCGTGTTTCAGTGCTCTGTGAGGGCCCAGGGCAGAAGCTCCGGTAACAGTGGAGTTGATTCCCCATGAGTCAGGTCTTGTGGGAATGCAGGAACTCCAGCTTTACACTCAACTAGAGCTTCCCCTTTAACCTGGCTGCCCTCATCTGCCCTGTTTTGCCCCATTTTTGGGGTGGATTAGGGTGCCTTAAGAAGGGACTCTCAGGCCAGGTGTGAGCGCACGCCTTTAATCCCAGCACTCAGGAGGCAGAGACAGGCGGATCTCTGTGAGTTCAAGGCCAGCCTGATCTACAGAGTGAGTCCAGAACAGCCAGGGCTGCACAGAGAAACCTTGTCTCGAAAAACAAACAAAAAAAAGCCTCTCATCAAGGAGGCTGAATTATGTTATGCTTTTTTTTTTTTATTTTTTTTTGGTTTTTCGAGACAGGGTTTCTCTGTGTAGCCCTGGCTGTCCTGGACTCACTTTGTAGACCAGGCTGGCCTCGAACTCACAAAGATCCGCCTGCCTCTGCCTCCCAAGTGCTGGGATTAAAGGCGTGCGCCACCACTGCCCGGCTATGTTATGCTTTTATTAGCGTCCTTAAAGGGGATGGGCAAGAAGGGGACCTGACCCTTGTGGCTGACTGTCATTTGTGTTATTCTGGCTGTTTATGGAACTCGGGGCATTGTGAGCTCAGCACTGAGTCCTCTAGTCTCTACAAGGCCTGCACGTTTCAGCTTTGCCACTGACCTTTCACAGAGGGTCAGTGGTGTGCGCCTATACCAGGGGTCCCTCTCCTTGCACTGAGCTGTTAAGCACTCAGTTCCCAGAGAGATGCTAACTGCTGGCTTATCATCCCTGGTTCCTGGGGGCTGGAAAGGGAATGGACCTGCCCTTGCCGGAACAACAGTGGCTGTGGTGGGATCATCTGCACATCTTTGTCAGCCTGAGTCTTGCTGGGAAGTGGGACCACCTCCCCAGTCTCCTCAGCCCTCTAGGACGTCTGCCTTTTGGGAATCAACAACCTACAAAGCTCAAAGAATATGGCTATACTCCAGGTTTCCCCTTGTGTCCCCTCCTCTGAGCCTAAGGGCATGTTCTAGGATTTCAGGGCAGGGTCACTCACCCCTCCTGGGCATGGCCCAGCCTCTGCTCAGAAGGCTCAGATCTCAGGAACAGTAAGCATGGCATGACTGGCCTGGATCCTAAGGATAGCATCATTTTATAGACCCTAAAAGCAATCCTCCAGGCATTCACCTACAGCAGGCGAGGACCAGGGAGGACGTTCTGGAAACGCAGCTGGTGGGGTCAAGGTAGAACCCATTGTTGCTGAGTCAGACCCTGTCTCCTTTGCCCAGAGTCTGCCAGCGTAAGGCTGGCAGGCTCAGTGCCAGATCCGGCAGCTGCACCAACACTGTCCTGCTGGGCATTCAGCTCTGAGGGGGGTCCCAGCCTCCAGAAAGGGTGCTCTTCTTCAGCTCTTGCCTTATCTTGTTGCCTTGTACCACACACTGCAGTTAGAACCAGGGACACAGATGCGCTGTGAGAAGCAGAATGATCCCTTTCTTCTCCTTCTTCCCTAGCAACATGGCTGACAGCAAGGCCAAGACTGCCAAAGCTGCCAACAAGACACCACCCAAGGCCCCAGGAGACCCAGCCAGGGATAAGGCTGCGAAGAGGTTGTCACTGGAGTCAGAGGGAACCAATGAGGGGGCAGCTGCAGCCCCTGAGCTCAGTGCCCTGGAGGAGGCCTTCCGACGGTTTGCAGTACATGGGGACACCAGGGCAACAGGGAAGGAGATGCACGGCAAGAACTGGTCCAAGCTATGCAAGGACTGCCACGTGATCGATGGGAAGAATGTGACTGTCACCGACGTGGACATTGTTTTCAGCAAGATCAAGTAAGTATCAACCATGTTTAGGTAGCCCAGCTCCTATTGGCAGCTGTGAGGGTCTGTGAAGCATCTGGCCTGCAGATTCTGATGGCTTGAAGCTAAGAAGTAGGCACAGAACGTGTAGTGTCTGGGAACACTGGTGGCAAGTGCCTTGGAACTCCTTGGCCGCATCCTGAGCTATGGTTCTTGTCTCAGTCCATTTGGCCTTGGATGTGGCCGGGGTGGGGACTTCCAGCCTTGAGAAAACTTAGTTAACCCTAGCCAGTACTCAGGTTAGTGAGATGTTGCTAGAGAAGATCGTGTCTGCTCAGAGGAACGGAGTCCATCTGCTGTGGGCTGAATCTAGTGAGGTTAGTGCGGGACCCAGGCCTGTGTAGCTTTGTTTCCAGGATATGGCAGTGGCTCATGACCTTTGTCCACTTCTGTTAATTTTGCACTTCGGAATTGGTCACGTATGCAGCCAAATTGATGGAGATCAGAGAACGGCCACCCACCTGCGGTGCTGTCTGCCGTCTGTGGACTGTCAGGTCCATGGCTGACCTCTGTGGGTGCTATTAGCTGGGCATCACTCCCTCCTCCGCCTTCGGTGGGTGATGTCGTCTTCATAACTGTGGTTGCTAATCACCACTTGGCTTGTGGAATTGTTGATGTTCTCCCTGTACAATTAGGCTTTCCTGCCCCATGGTTGTGCACTGGTGCCTGGAGGAGTGTGAGCGACAAGCAGAAGTGGAGGTGGCCTGGTCGATGGCTCCTGAAAGCTCTCAGGCCAGGAATTTAGAGATTTCTGGGAAGGTGGATGTATTTAACATGTGTCCCAGTGGGAAGAAGTGCAGATCACCAGATGCAGGGTACCTATTGGCATCTTCCTGTTCCAGCTGAAGCCAGATGTAGCTTCCTCCACATCCTGGTTGAGGGAGATGAAAGACGGTTGAGCCATAATTTTCAAAGTCCTGGTCTCTAGCAGGGGCTCTGTGGAGATTACTGAACCAGAGCCTAGCTGTCCCCATGCACACCCCAATGCTGGTTTCAACTTCCCTGTGTACTAGGAGTTAGGTATCTCTGCAAAGCAAGAAAATCTTAGCCTTATGCTCCTGTTGTACATAGTACACAAGACTGTGTCTGGAGCATCTTAGGTTTGAATGGTTGTACTGTAAAGGCTGGGAAATGTGTCTAAATGGGCCCTGTGTCCTGACCCTCTTCAGGCTCTGCTGACCTCCGAGGACTCCAAGGAGGAGTCAGAGCTGGCCTATTATGCTAGCTGTCTCCTCATGGCTTCCAACACCATTGAGAAGCTGGAAAAGAGACTCTCCATGTAACCTCAAGCTCCGAAAGCTGATGTTGTGTGTACATAGTTAGCTCTAATCCCCTTTCCCATCCATCTCAGTCCCTGTTCCTATGGTGTCTCTGACCTACCTTGGCCTGAGGTGCAATTATTGTGGGTCAGGATGAGAGAGGAGGTTATGGCCAGTGGGTCAGATGTGTGTGGTCACTTTACCCTGATGCCCACTGTGAAAGCCCTCACTTGGCCATGTCCCATTGTGATAACAGCAGCACTAATCCCTCCCAAGCCTACCTGGAAGGCCCTTGGCCAGGGACCCTGTGCCCTGCTAGACTATGGTCCTTGGGCTTCTCTTAACACGTCTTTCCCCACAGCTGCATCTGTGTGCAGTGCTGTTGGGTAGCACTGACTCCTATGTGAACCCTACAGAGGAGGGCCTACTGAACATTATGTATTCATTCTATTGCTTTTATAGGAAAGATGCAAGACAAAGGGTCAGGAGACGGTTCCCTCCCTCAAGTCCCTAAATAAGACAACATAGTTACTAGAGATGGGAGCCACGAGGAGTCTATAAAGTACAGAGCAAGGACTCAGGTGTGTGCATGTAGCTAGGTGTCTGTCAGAGCGCAGGGCCTCCACACTGCTGCTGTTCCTTTGCAGATGACCTGAAATCTTGATGCTCATAGTCCCTGAGACCCTCTAAATTTCACCAAAATGATTGCCCCTGAGTTTGGGTACAACACCACCAGGGGCCTTGTCTGTGGGGGGCCTTTCCATGCTTGGTAGAGCTCACCATGCTGGTCACATGGGCTGTTCTGGCTATCACCTGCTGGGAAATATGCCACCTCCTCACAGAAACTGGCCTTCTGGATTGCACTGGACAGTTCTGGGGATGGAGAGACGGGTAGGCCCTAGTAAACAAAGCTTGTAGGTTGACCAGCCATGAGTGAGGGACGCTGACCAAGGCTGCAAAATGATCAGCACTAGAGCCTCTGATTCGGCCATTGCTGCCACCCTGGTGCCAAGAGTTTCCACTAGGCCAGTGGACATGACCGGCAACACCGAGACCTAGAAAAACTACGTTAGCTGTGTCTACCATGTGTATACAATTAAGGCCAATTGCTTTACGGAGCTCACCACCAGTGTCTAAACTGGCAAATGAACTTGGACATCTCCTCACCTTGTCTCTCCCCATGTTCCTTCTCTACCAGAGAAGGATCCAACCCTGAGTTTACCAGAAACCCTGGAAGCTGGTCCTATACTGGGAGTGTGCAGGATGCCTTTTAAGCAAGGCCAGTGGCCTCTTGTCCTGAGACATGTCCCTCATGACACTATGTCCTCAGTGAACCCACTGTTCAGGATAACTAAGAGCTACCCAAAGAACAAGGGGACCCGGAGACTTGTGTTTATGAGGAGCCTCCAGAAGGGATGATTGGGAGGTAGGAAGAGTGAGCTGCCCAGAGCTCAGTCAGCTTGTCCAGTTTCTTCTGAAGGAGGCCCCCTTCAGGCTACGGTGTGCACTCCACCCTCACGTAGAATTTGTGCTGTTACAGCCTCCCAGTGGATGGTACTATGTGGTCATGGGCCTTTTGGATGATGAGGGCCACAGAGGACTGAGAAGCACAACCCCACATGTCCTTCCTGCTAGGGGAGCAGTAGATCCATATGAGGGAGTTATGTGAAGGGGGAGGCCTGCTTCAAGAATGCAGAACTTGAGGTGCTTACACACTACATCCCTGACTCCAGGACTTGGCCACTCCTCATTGTAGACTCTGGGCTGCCTGGGAACCTTGGAGTGTCCCTGCCTTGCAAGTCAAGGCCCTGGAGAGCAATACATGCAGCCCAAGCCCAGAGAAGAAGGCCAAAGGTTATGATAGTCTAGGGAGACAGACTCTCACTGCTGTATTCTAATGCCAGCTGTGTTGCTGACTCTGTGGGGACACACTGTGGGGCAGGTGTCTGGGGAAGCCCAGGTGAAGATCCTATGTGTAGAGGCCCAGAAACTCTGATGTTCCTTTTGCCTACACACCTGGACCCTTGAGACCCTAGAAGCTGTCATGTCCTCACCTCTTACCACCTTTGAATCCTCCTTCCCTCTCAGAGTCTGGACTCTGTTGATGTTCCTTATGACCTATGCCCCACTTGGAACACCTCTGTTTGGAGGAAGATCCTCACCTCAGAGGCATGTGTGGACAGAAGATTCAGAGTCACGCTGTCCTCTAGTGTAGGGGGACAGTAGTTGAGTGCCAGAGGAATGCTGAAAGGGATCTTCAAGAAGGCTGGGGAATTCTGGGATTGAGATTTCCAGGAAACTTGTGACTGTAGTGGCACTCTTTGTACTATGGGTGTTTGCGGTCCCTTGAGGGGCAGCAATGACAGTTGCACAGGCCTTCGCCTCCTATGGGAGTTTGGGGCCTGGGAGGAAACTGCTTAGGTACCTCCAGGAAGTTGCTGACTCTGACAGGACTTGATAGGAAAAAAAAAAAAGCTCAACTATTTCTGTTTTGGGGCAGGTTGCCATGGCCATGCAGGCGTGGCGCCAGCTGGGGTATCTGCAGCCTTTGTTTAGGTCCTTGTCACCATGGCAGTGCTTGTTTGTTTTGATGTTACTATGTGTTAAATTTTAAACAAATTTCTTGAAGCTCTATACCAAGTTTTATTGTAGACTACTATGAACCTAGACTCTCCATCCCTCAAAAGGCTCAGCATGGCCAGTGTCCACACAGTTAATGGAAACCTGACACTGAAGCAAGGCCAGTGTGGTGCAGTTTGAGAAACACCTGGGGCCCTAGGCATTGTGTTTGTGTGTGACTGTCTGCAATGGGTCTACGTGCCTGAGCGTCTGTGTACGTACCTGCATATGCTTGTGTAGGAAGAGGTACAGGAGCCTCAGGGCTGGGGTATGTTTACCTACTCTGCCTCCTTACTTTGACCACCATATTGCCAGGTGAGGAAGCCCAGAGACCTTTGGCCTCCCTGGGCTGAGACTGAGTGCTGGGTACCCTCCAGGGTAAAAGCCTAGATTCCTGCCAACACTGTGCAGGGTCAGAAAGTTAACTTGGCTGGGCATCAGAGCCCTGTGTCCATTACGTCTAGATACAGGTCAGAAGGAAACACAACCAGTCCCTACATGTAGAAAGCAGGGTCTAGATTTGTCTAGACTGAGGATTTGTCAGTCCCCGCTCAGCATATGAGTTGCTTGATGGTCCTTACATGTCACAGCTAGTCAGCAAGCCCTGATGGGATTCTCCTGATGTCTGCGTGCTCTGCTGCCTGCTGAGGAGGCTCAGCACAGCACTACCTGGCTAACGTAGCTGATCACTCCTTGGAACAGGTCCCAGGACTGTTCTGGGAATCCATGGCAAGGATAGGTTTCTGTGTGTACTGCCCATTCCAACATCCCCAAGGATCCAGATGTCAGGGACTCTAGACATGTGAGGACCCTTGGAGGCGGACTCTGCTCTGGACCGTGGGTCCCAACCGGTTCCACTCACCTATGACACACAAGTCCCTCAAGCTCCTCCTTCAGGCCCTGCTTCCTGTATCTTGGGTAAGGCTAACAGTCACATGCTCCAGGGGAAAGTGGCCTGACCCTGCAGGCCTTGAATGGAGCAAGATCCAGCATGCGTTTTCAGGAGTCCCAGAGGCTGAAGCCTTGCTGCTATCCTTACTTCTGCATGGCCCCCTAGTGGCTACATACGGCAGTGCAGTGGCCCCATTGGGGGTTAGGTAGGACATGTGGCACTCTTTTGCCTGAGAACTACTGAGCTCGTGGCCCCTGTGACTGTGTGGTCAGGGCTTCATTTGCTCTGGTGAGTCTGCAGTGGCCAGATAATACTCAGGCTGTTGTAATGATGATAAGCATCTTCCTGCTCCTCAGCTCCTTCATCTTGCCTCAAGCTCCCTGGCCAGTGCATGAAGGACGTGTAAGAGAATGAACTCCTCCAAACACCCATAACTTGTCTGAGCAGCTGGAGGCACATCTATCCTCATCTCTTACCCCTACTTAATCCAGGCCAGAACCATGAGGAGGTTGGGGTGGGAAGATGTGGTGCCCATTTGGGGTTGCCAGGAGAATGTTTATCCCACAACCTCAGACCCCTTAGAAAACATAAAATGACAAGTGACAAGGGGCATTAAGGATGATTTATTCCCAATAGAGGGAAGTATCAATGCTGCAGGTCACAGATGCCTCCTCTAGGCAAACTAGGGAGTACCAGTAAACAGATATCTGGGATATGCCCAGAGCAGGGCCACAACAGTATCACTGCTTGGCCTCTGATTTCCTGAGACGGGCAGAGTCCTTGTGGCCCCTCAAGGCAAAGAGCCCATCATCTGCTCCCAAGGAATTTCTTGAGTCCAGTGACCTGCTGAGGGCACAGAGAACTGACAGGCCTAGACTTTAGGCAGCATCAGCATTGTCTTTGACAAAGATCCCAGGGCTGGGTTCTGAGGTAGATGGGCATGCAGGGCATGGGAGACTCATGAGGAACGAGCAGGATACTGGTGTCTGAAGGAATGACCAGACTTCTGAACTTCCCTTGAAGACATCTAAAGAGTCAGACACTGGTGGCAACAGGCAACTTCAGGCAGCTGAGGTTTCTCTGTGGTCCAGCCGATTCAGGTCAGCCTCTTGTTTCTATAGAAAGCCTCCAGAAGGACTTCCTATGAGGCAGCACCCCTGTAAGGCAGGAGCCTTGACTATAGAGGTCCTCTCTGCCCAGGGGACCCTTCCAGGTCCCTGAACTGCTCTCTGACCACCACATGTATGGGGATCCACCCCGCACAGCTCCTTCTCTGCCTGCATAGTATCTGACTGACAAAGACACTCGCTGGGGTTATGCCAGAAGCAACAGCTTTATGAGTCCTGGGAACTAAGAGGCAGCCTTGTCTTGTCCTGTGTGCCCCACTCTTCCACCACTTGAGAGTTTACTTGAGCCTTGACAAGAACCCCTTCACAAAGGTGCTGAATAGGCTGGACTAGGGACTCTGTTGAAAGCCCGAAGATGAGGTGGGGAGTGGTAGTGTTTGTGGTACTAGCCATAGAGGAGTAGACCTTCCTCAGAGGGCTCTGCTGCCTGAGGCTGGGTCCTGATGCCCCTAGCTGGGTCCCAGGGTTCCCAAGAGACTGAGAAGGTACCCTGCCCATATGGGGACAGGGCCTGGGAAGCAGCCCCAGGCTCCTGGAGTGCATGTGAACAGACATCCACTTGTAGGCCAGCTTGGACAGTAGGGAAGGGCAAGCCGTAGGAAGAGCCCTTAGTCTTGAGAACTCTAGATGTAGGCTCACTGTGTAAGAGAACCCTGTAGAGGTTTCTACATCTGAGGCAGAAGTGGGCATTGTCTTCCCAGAACTAGTTGGGGATTCTGCTTGGGTCTTCTTGGAAGTGTCCCTGTGAATATCAGGACAGGGCTCCCTCTCCCCAACAACACAGTTAGACTTGTAGGGACACAGGCCAGAAAGGGATTCTTGGTACCAGTGGAGCAGGCATCCAGCTCTATCTGAATGTGGCCTGTTATGGAAGAGCCCCTCTGGTTACCCTGTCCCCCAGTGACTCATGCTGGTGGTGCCTGGTGCTGGGGCTGCCCAGAAAGCGCGTGTGTGCTCCAGCAGCTGGTTGCCAGGCTGGCCGTTAGGTCTGGCATCCTCATGTTAGCCCAGGAAGGGTTGGGAGTGGGAGACAAGAGCGCCTTTGACTTCTCATGACAAAACAGAGCACCCCGAGGGACCTTAGATCAGCACACATCCCCAAGGTCCTAGGAGAAGGAAAAGCTGTCAGCTCCAGGCACCACGGGACTGTGAAGCCAAGCTGCTCCAGTGCCCTGGATCACCCCTCATCTCAAATGTAGCTGGGGCGGAGCATGGAAGGGCTAGAACCCACCCTCTAAGACACAAGGCAGATGCTGAGGCTCCATTGCCATATCCCAGGCAGTTCTACAAGGTCCTAGGATCACATTGTCCCCACTGTGGGACTCTAGCTCCTATGTTGTATACCCGACCGAGTGAGATGCCTCAATGGCTCCCCCAATCTCCTGAGAAGTAGAGGTGGCCCCAGGATAGGGCCCTGTGCATTTTTTCAAAGAACATTTGGCTCAGCTCACCTGGTTGTGTGGTTAGAATGCCCTGTATCTTCAGGACACGTGTAAAGTGTAAGACTTTTCCAGGCACCAGTGAAAATTCAGTGTATGTGGGAACGGTAGTGTCTTCATGTGTGGCTCCTGACACCCAGCCACCAGAGGTCCACTTTGCTATCTCGTGGTCACTGGTGTACCCTCACGGTATCGTCCACAGAATGTTTATCTGGCCACTGCTGAAGGACATTTGGGTGGTTTTTCATGTTTGAATGACTGAATAAAATCTGTGCAATATTCATAAATGGGTTTAACATGACCTTAAATCTTCATTTCTCCTGAAGCACTCTGGCCCCCAGGAAAACTGGCTTATGATATGTCCTCTGCACACAGCAGGCCCTCATTACTTCTGCTTTCCCGTGGGTGACTTCCTGTGTGTTGGCCCCCCATCAACTGGGTTTCTTTGATGAGTGTCTGGCCCAAATACTTGGCCCATTTGAAAATTTCTTTTCTTACTGTTAAGTACTTTGGCTATTTTAGATACAAGCCCTTTTTCAAGTTTGTATGTTCCAAGTATTTTCTGCAACTCTGTGGTATTTGTCTTCAGTGTCATTTGAAAGAACATGGCTTTTAATATTCTGAAGTTGTCTCCCCACTTTTCTATTATTGAATGTGATGATTTGGCATGATTTCTAAGAAAACCTTGCCAACCCGAAGGTCACCTAGGTTATCTCCCAGATACACTTGAGAAAGTTGTTTCTGGGGCCATGCTCTGAGTAAACTCTGCACAAGGTGTGAGTTGTGGATCCGAGTTGGTTTATTTTTCAGAGGTGTAAGTTGTTCCAGCTGTTTTTTGAAGTAACTCTTTCTCCTTGACCTTGTTAGGTCAAGCGAGGCACCTGTGTGGCTGTCTCTGAACTCCAGACACATCCAGCTGTGTTTCAGACCTTTTAGTATCTCTCATACTGTCTCCTTCATGAGGATTTACAAGGTGTCTTGGAATAGTATAGTATCAAGTCTCCAACTTTTGTTTTATTTTTTGTTTGTTGTGGTTTTTTGTTTTTGAGACAGGGTCTTGTAGTCCTGGCTGTCCCAGAACTTGATCTGTAGACCAGGCTGGCCTTGAACTCAGAACCTGCCTGTGCCTCCTAAGCGTGTGCTCCACCATGCCTTGTTTTTGTTTTCTTAAACTCACCTTGGCTGTTCTGGATCCTGTGCTGATGGACAGCAATAAAAGCCCCACTGGGATTTTGTCAGTCAGCTGTTTGAAAGCCCTGAACTCTTAGCACTCTGTGGCTAGGGTCAGTGTCATGTCCGGCCACAAGGGGCAGCTTATCTTCGGCCATTTCTGACTTTCGTTTCATCTACATCATGTCAAAACATTGAAAACTTCACTAATCTGTATTAGTTGGGGGTGAATGCCAAGTTGAAAATGTTTCAAAGTAAAATTATAACAAATAAATAACGTCATAAAATTCTTTATACTGCCTGAACAGCCTTTGGAGGGAAGACTTTGTGAAATGACAGGATATCTGGGATGCTGTGCACATGGTGGGGAGAACTCCATCCTCAAGCACCCTGCTGGCCAGGTTGCTCTGCACTGCTCATATTTTAAGGCTCTCTGATCAGGAGCTGATGTGGCTTCTCCGAATCTCGCCTACTTTGATAACCAGGGCCTCAGGCCCTTCTCAGGCCACTTCTGACCCTGGTTTAGGCCTGGGCTCCCTGCGGCTCCTTGACTGGCTAGGGTGTCCCTGGAAGAGATGAGGGGATTTTCTTCCCTGGTTTTCCCTCCGCCCTCCCACCCAGGAGACACCACACAGCCTCTTGTGGAACAGACACAAATGTCCTAACACTTAAAGGACATACATTTTCAGTCTTTCCAGGCTGCTAGCAGTTGCTGGTGACTTCTGGCTGTGGCCAGGAGGGGTCACTGCAGAGTGCAGGAAGGGATGGCACACAGGTGGGTGGGGTTGGTCCCAGAGGATCTCTGTCTCTCACCCACAGAGGGAAGTCCTGCAGGACCATCACTTTTGAGCAGTTTCAGGAGGCGCTGGAGGAGCTGGCCAAGAAGCGGTTCAAGGACAAGAGCACTGAGGAGGCCGTGCGTGAGGTGCACCAGCTCATCGAGGGGCGAGCACCAGTCATCTCTGGGGTCACGGTGAGGGGAGAGGCATGGGTGGGACTTGGGGCTCTTGACTGCATGGGTGGGACTTGGGGCTCTTGACTGCATCTGCCCTCAGGAGACCAAGGCCCAGCAGTATCTGACGGCCACAACTAGGTAGATTTAGAAAGTTCATAGACTTGTTAGCCCCGTACATCTGGGACGTGTGGCCTAGGAGGTTCACACTCCTTGCCAGCTTCCCCCACGGCCCCTGTCACCTTAGATGGTGGCAGTCCTTATCCAGCGCCCTCATTTGGCCTGTGATGACACCCTCTCCTATTCTCTTTCAGAAAGCTGTGTCCTCACCCACGGTGTCACGGCTCACAGACACAACCAAGTTCACGGGCTCCCACAAAGAGCGCTTTGACCAGTCGGGAAAGGGCAAGGGCAAAGCTGGCCGCGTGGACCTGGTGGATGAGTCAGGCTATGTGCCTGGCTACAAGCACGCGGGCACCTACGATCAGAAGGTGCAGGGGGGCAAGTAGCCTTGCAGGCGGAAGCTCTGGATGCTACCGGTGCCAGGCACGGGACTCACACCCATTGCACTTCATTACATTCCTGTGTTCAACTGGGCAGAACTCGAGATGCACCCTCCACTAAGCAGTGGTGGGGGCGATGCCCAGGTCCCCTCCTGCTGGGTGCTTTCACACTTCTCTCTCAGACCCCACGTTTGGGCTGTGATTTTTGTCCTTTCCTAACATGTCTTCCCTGTCCAAACTGTCTCCCAGGATCATACCACTGGCCACTTCAATGGCAGGTAGAAAGGGGTGAGTGGGGCATGGGCAGAAGTGATGACAGAGCAGACACCAGAACTCACCCTGACCTTATCTGGGCACTTCTAGGGCGGGAGCTAAGGAACCAACCAACTGCACAGAGGAACCCTAAACAGGCCCCTTCATCTTTCCTGACCAGAGGACATGATGAGGCTACCTGGTGGTTGTGTCAGTTTGTGTGGGAACATGTCACATCAGCGCACACACACACACACAC
>CAJQZJ010032670.1:349537-368423 GCA_907164525.1 Lophiomys imhausi | reverse complement strand
TCTGAGAGTGGCCAAGAGACAATGGAAGCGCCCTGGTGACCAGGGGAGTGAGCTGGAGCATACAGCTGGAAGTTATTTTTCAGGGCTTTTCTGGGAAATGACAAGACTATGTGTTTGGTCTCAGGAGTGGTCCAGGGAGATCCAGAACATCAAGCTACCCTGACTCTCCCCTTCCCCATCTCATCACCGGGTGGTACATGAATGATGCTGAGACACTTGGTCCAGACCAGGCCTGGGTGGTGCTTCTACCAGTGTGAGATGGGCAAGTTCCGCTGTGCTTTGCTCAAAATTGTGTGTTCAGCCCTATGAAGCTCCTCTGGGTTCACTATTCTTCACGTGTAGGGCACTGGACACCAGAACCAGGCACAAGGAAGACTTGCAGCATCTGCTAGGGTTTCTTTTCCTGCTGCAAGACAGAACACAGGACTCAGACCATCCATGTGTGAGGGTGCCACTTAGGCAGGCCCAAAGGCATGTACCACCACCCTAAGAGCCCCACAGCAAGTGCTCCTTTGCATTACACTAGCCCTACCCTTGCATGCAACTTGCTGGACTGTGTGGCCTCGTTCCTAAAAAGAACACATGGTGGCCCCAGGGCATGCCTCCTAGAGCAGATGGCTGTTGAGGGTGGGCCGTCTCACATGGCTTGGACAGCACAAGTAGCCGACAGCAAGGCTGCCTCCGCCTCCCCCAGTCCCATCAGCATGATTTCAATGCAGCCCCAGGGAAAACTGCCTACTAGCCTAAGAGAGAAAAGCAGGGGCCTCAATACCAGACCTCCCACACAGCAGGCCCTCTGAAGGTCCAAAGCTATCAAGCCCCTCAGCACAGCCACCACTGGAGGGCGGGATGGTCCAGTATTCAGCTTCCTTCCAAGGTTCTGGGAGTCTGCAGTACCTGGCATTAAAAACCAAGCAGTGGAGCCTCCTTTCTGGAATCTTACCTCACTGATCTAGGGAAGCAAAAGGACCTTCTCACACCCTCCCCAGAACCCCTAGTCTCCATGTGGCAGTCCCTTGTTCCGAGGTGGGTGTTTTATACTGCCTATAAAGAAGTCAGTTGCCACCATCATAGCTGAGTGGAATGGAACACACACAAATTCATCAGGAGGAGACTGCATATGGGCCAGGGCAGTGGGACAGGGTTAGCGTGGTGTCAGAGGGCACCCACACCATGCAGTAGGTCAGATGCTTCCCTGACCTCACAGTAGTCTGAGACCCTGACACAGTCTCCTGTTCAAAGGGCAAGATGCCAGAATGACGTCCAGATGAGGGCCCATACCAAGTCCAGGGTCAGCTGCCTAGGAAACAAAGCAAGTGTCTACATTCATGGGACCATTGAGCCTCATGGGTAAGCTTCATTATAAACTGGCCACCTCGCCTATGTGCTCAGGAGCTCAGAGTGGCAAGACCATACAGGTCCTGGGCACCAGAGGACCAGAACTGCCATCTCAGCCCCCACAGGTGAGATCCTCAGCAAGAGAGGACAAAAACTTCAGGAAAGCATTTCTAATTGCTTGGGCACAACTTGAGCTTTGTAAATGAAAATTGGGTTACTCTGCCTTGCTGGTCCTCACTGTCTGAGCACAGAAACTGAGTACCTTTGGGGTCCTGAAGGGCAGTCCTAGGCCCTCTCATGTAGTCCCCCAACAGCACCCAGAACTATGTCAGACAAATGGTCTCCACTGTGTCCCCTCTTACCCGCAAAGTGTCCTCACACAGCACCTTTCCTTATATTTTTGGTTGTGAGCCTAGCCTTTAACGGCTGAGCCATCTCTCCAGCCCCACAGCACCTTTCCTTAGTCAGTGTTAAGTTTAACTCTGAAAATATACCCCTCCTCTAGATGTTATATGTCATCTAGCAAGGAAAGGGTAGTAGTAATTAGATCATGAAGACTTAAGTGTCTACATACTGCCAGTTCCTATTTTTGGTTGTGAGCCTAGCCTTTAATGGCTGAGCCTTCTCTCCAGCCCCATACTGTAAGTTTAAAGTGTGTATGGAATTTGTTGTGGCATCTCTGTATCCTCTCAGTGTAGAAACTGATTGGACTCCAACACTTTGCTGCACAAAACAGATGTGCATTTTCCTCAGTTTCTGATTTGAACACACAGGTTGAGTGTCTCTGTTGCATGTTTTATGCGATACCAATTAGCTTTTACTAATCATGGATAAATAGAATTCAGTGTCTGTGAATTAAAAACAAAACACACAAAGCATGGAAACCAAGACCCAGGGCCATGTGCTATGAGGTGACAGACACCCAGAGACAGGGACAGGCTCTCTCAGGGGATGACACCCAGAGACAGGGACATACTCTGTTGTGAGCTGACACCCAGGAGACAAGAAGATACATTCTATCAGGGAAAGACACTCAGGAGACAGAGGAGGTTCTCTTAAGGTGTGACGGCAAGGAGATAAGGACAGGTTCTCTCAGGGACGTGGACTGGAGTGAGAGTCATGTTCTGCTGCTGCTGCTGACACTCAAGGGTATGTTCTGTCAGAGTGATACTTGGACATGTTCTGTTGGGGGTGACACTCAGGAACGTGCTTTGTGTGTGGGGGGCATCATATACAGGGACACATTCTGTTGGAGGTGACATTCAGGAGAAAGGGACAGGTTGCAGGAAGAACAATGCAGATGGTGTCTTTAGTGTCAGGGAAATAAGGTAGATAGGTTGGAGGGTGTTTGAGAACTAACTCCAGTACAGTATTTATTTATGTTTAATGCTACAAGATAAGCAACTAGTTAGTGGAAATGCTCTACCAAAATCAAAGTTCAAATTACATGTTTAAATATTGTTGTAAGATCTGCATTTATACTGGAGTATTTTACACCTTTCAATACCCTATCTTACACTGGGGCAGAGGGCGGTTACGACAGATGAAGATAGCTTTGAAATGGGCTGCACCAACAGCTTCTGCCACTTCCCTGCAGTCTGTCCCGGGGAGAGGGCAGGTGCCTGCCCTGGGACAGACTCAACCTTCCCACTCCCAAGAAGCCCTTGGCTGCTTCAGCTGCCTGTTTTAATGAAAAGTTTTACTGACACACAGCTGTATCCATGTGTTTACATACTGTTCTGTAGCTGTTTTGGCACTAGAACTAGCTGGGAGGACTGAGACAAATGCCGTGGCACAGACACAAATGGTATTTGCTACCTGTCCTTTTTCAGGGAATACTGTCTGCCTCTCTCCCTTTCTCTCCCTTTCTCTCTCTCTCTCTCTCTCTCTCTCTCTCTCTCTCTCTCTCTCTCTCTCCCTCCCTCCCTCCCTCCCTCCCTCTGCAGACTTGTGTACTACCTAGCTACAGCATGGACACATGGGGGAAGCCCCGCCAATTAAGTATGGCAAGGGAGACAGTTTAGCTGTATTGTGAGGACATCAGTAGACAGAACATTCTTCTGACACTGAGCCAAACTGCTCTTCTTCACCAACATACTACTGACCATTCTGAACCATTATGGTTCAGGGGTGTGGCCATCTTGGGACACTTAAATTATCTCTTCCTTTAGACCTTTTAAACTAAAACAAGCCAAACAACAAAGGAAGCCTGTACAACTTAAACTTGAAAGGAATAATATGCTACTACTACTAGTTTGTACTAAGTTTTTTCAAAAAAGGGAGTTAAGTTTATATATATATATATATATGTGATATATATTTTTACACTATTTTATTAATGATAGGGAATATGGAGTCTCTCACTTTATCAGTGTGATGGGTCATGTCGATGTCATGGGTGTTCTCAGAAAGGCACTTCAGCTGACATCCACACCAGACTTGCTCAGAGCTGTGTGTCAGGTCAGGATGGCCCTGCTGTCCCTCCTATAGAGTGAAAGGCATCTAGTCACCTGCTGGACATATCGTGGCCTGGCTCATATTGCTTTAGTGAAACAGCTTGTGTCTATCAACATTTCGTTCATTGTGTTTGCTGTTATTAACATTGTATGTCAAGTTGGTAAAGTGATGAATAAAGTGTTAAAATGTGGATTTCTATTTTCTTCGAAGTGTTTACTAGCTGCCTCACCCTCGGGCCAGCACCTGACACTGGGGCGCTGACACAGAGGCGTCCAGCATCATTCTTGCATCAGGTCTCACCGGGACAGAGCCTCATGTCAGTCTCACTCAAGGTGCTCTCTGCTTCCCAGCTCGGTCAGGGCTGCAGCAGCGCGTAGACCAGCCAGCCATCTGAAGTAGTCAAGGCCAGGTCTGACTTGGGTGCAGCCCTTGGGTGAGGACCACACTTCAGGGAATTATTCATAAACAGAATCACAATTACCAGCACTCCAAAGGTAGACTCAAGATGGTGACTAAGGTCAACTTCAAACACTAGTTCAATGAAGTTGCTGCTCAAGAGGAAAAAAGAAGGTTGTTTTGTTTTGTTTGGATAATGCAATAATTTACTACCAGTAGAAAAAATCTAAATGTAGAAAGTGATCGAGAGTGAAATGTCCTTGACAAAAAGTAAAACAAAGAAGGCCATGGATGTGGGGGTTGCAGGCCCAGAGCCAGGCCTTTGAGTTGGCCCACACCAACATACACCCCATGGACGAACTGCAGGAGTGCATAAAGTCCAGTTCCACAGACCCAAAACTACAGGATCTTCATGACACAGGACAGTAACAGCATATCTGAGAAGAGTCCCAGTGAGGTTCCAGTATTGACAGAATAGCAGAATCCAGAGGGCTCATACCAGACCAAGGAATCATTATAAGAAACATTTGCAAGCAAAAAAGTGTGGACAAAACGAAATATTGTGGGACACACTGAGACTTTCACAATGAGATTGTTTTTCCTGTTGGGAGAGGTTGCAAGGGTAGAGGGTGGTTCTGAGGGGAGGTGAGAGATGAGAGGGAGCAGGGTGCATGATGTGAAATTCACAAAATAAAAAAACAATAAAAAATAAATAAAGGTACAAGGGGAAACTCCCTCCCCAAGTAAAACAAAGAGAATATGCAGGCAGGAAGCTTCAGATTAATAGTAGCTATGCAAATATTTTGTGAAGCAAGAGGATCTCTGTGAGTTCGAGGCCAATCTGATCTACATGGTGAGCTCCAGGCCAGTCAAGGCTATAGTAAGGACCTTGTCTCAAAAGCAAAAAAAAAAAAACAGAAAAACCAACCACCAATTAAACAAACAAAAACAAACTAGAACAAATATGCAAAATGAGATGGCAGATAGGATAAAAATACAAAACAGGAAAACTGATGAAACAATAAACCCAAATACATCAGTAATTTCAGAAAATGTACATGCCCCGAAAGACACCCAAGAGGAAGGACAGACAGACAGGAAGCTGGTTGACCAGAAACACAGCTGAGAAAGTTAGCACGGCCAACAGAGTGCTCTGCAGTTCAGTCAGGGGCTGTGGAAAGGCCAGGCCTGCGTGTTCTCTGGCTGGATGAGGATGCCTGCAGTGTGGAAGCTGAGGCAGAGCCAATGGCCAGAGGCTGACTTCTTGGCCAGATAGTGAGGTCTTACTTAAAAGCCCAACTGTCACAATGTGGTACAACTTCAAATACTGAAGTCATTAAAGCACTGATAGGAGATTATCAGTGCCAAAAATGATCTGAATATCAAGGTAATATAAATTAAATCAGACATACATGACTTACAAAAACTCAAACAGAAATAGAGAGCTAGCTGTACAGCTCCTCACTTGGGGTTAGGAGCTGTACAACAGCTGAAATTCCCCAAAGCTTCAAAGTTGAGGCTTGAACTCACTCACTGCCTTGAACAAAAAACCTGCCTGGGGTAATGCAGGGACGTGGACGGGAGACTCTTCCTGACCTTGTGAGGTAGAATACTACTGAAATGGCTCAGCAGCTGGCCCGTCCTCTGCCTGGACCTGCCAGGACACACTTTGGTTCCTCAAACACCGTTGCCTCTAATTATTGGTAACATCCCCCCACCCCCAAACACTCAGGAGATGCTGGGTTGTTGGTGAGAGCAGGCTCCGCCACATCTTAAAGCAATCATACTAAAGTGGTATAAAAATTCTACCCATAAACAAAAGTTCCAGGTAGAATTGACTTCACCAGCAAGCTCTACCAAATGTCAAGAATGAAAAGATTGCAAATGCCTTCTCCTTAAAGAAGAGCGGGCGGCTGTACAGTGCTGCAGATCCAGATGAGGAGAGGACAAAGGGACTGTCCGCTGTCGTCGTACTGCAGCAAAGAACAGGCTAGCGCTGACTAAGTGTCAGATATTGTTACGGAATTTTATTTATATTCACTCACTCGGGGAGTCAGTGCTGTGTCGATTGTGAAATGCAAAGGATCAAAACCAGGTGGACACCCTGAACCCTAAGATGGAAGGACGTGTCCTAAACAGAATACCAGCCCAGGAAAGCCTGTGGGTGGGAATGCAGGTGTCTTCAGGGAATCCTGGGGCTAGGACAACTGAACATAACCCTGGAGAACCATGCTATTAAAGCCTGAACCTTCATAACAGGCACAAAATCCATTACAGATATATACCTAAAAACTCCAAATAGACAAAACTACCAAATCTCCTGCAAGATAACAAGCAGAGAATTTTCATGATTCAAAAGATAAAGAACAAATCTTACCACTCACATGCCCCACACAGCAGTCAACACAGAAGACTTTTATGACCTTAAAACATGCTGGATATCTGCCTTCTAATAAACAAACAACCCTGAAGCAGACATTAGCTACCCATCCTCTAATTCAAATCCATTCTGACACCATCCACCTGGAAGGATCAGATCTTCCAGTTGAGGGGCTAGATTGCCCCCAGCTTCAGAATATAACATAAAACGTTTTCTTTGTTTCTGACTAACAACTGTGGTCCCTTTAACTCCCTCTTTAGAGTCAATTAATTTGCTTAAGCAGCTTTCAGAACTTAGAAAGCACATTAGTAATCTGTTACAAAGTCCCTAAATGGACACAGATGGAAGAGCCATGGGATGAGGGTGTGAAGGCATGGAACCCCGTTTCTGGGTGCCACCATCCAGGAGCCTCCACCTGTTTTCTGAGCCCAGTCCTTGTCTCTCTGAGGTATCTGTACAGTGTAGGCATTACTAACTCTGTTACTAGTGAACAATTTAACTATCAGCCCCTTCACTTGTAGGAGCTTGGGGCGGGGATGACCCTGAAACCCTCATACCCTGCCTTTATCTTGCCACTGACCAGCCACATCCTGAAGCCACTTGGAGCTGGCCATGATACCATCCTTCACAGAGTCTAAAGATTCTAGGTACTGTGTTTGGAAACAAAGACCAAATATTTATTTGACAATATCACAATGACCACCAAGTGAAAATTCTTTAAAAACTGGTACCCAGAATGAGTTAATCATAAAAAGATTGATACACTGAACCAGAATAAAGATGAAAGTTCTCTTCAGAAACATTATTAAAAAATAAGAAGGAAAGCAGCTGTTTATAAACATGATCCCCAATCACAGAACCATAGGCTATTTCCTTTATCCGTCCTTGGGACAGTGTTTTAGGGTGAACATTCCTAAACAGAAAAATGTAGAGCTTTCTGGGAGCCATGTTTTTTCTTTCAGTGCCAGAGATGGAACCTAGAGCCTCTTGTATGCCAGGCAGGTGCTCTAGCACAGAGTCGCACGCTTAGTCCAAGGGCTAAGCTGTGGACACCAACGCAAAGCTCAGAAAGGTTCAGATAGTCCCTCCTTCCTTCCTTCCCTCCCTCCCTCCTTCCTTCCTTCCCTCCCTCCCTTCCTTAGTAAAGTCTTATTTGTTTCCTTCAACTCCTTAAACACACTCACAGTAGATTTTCTAGGCAATCCCAAGCTGTCCCCATGTGACTGAGCTCAGCAGCACCAGGGAGCGAGAGCATCTGTCTGCACAGGCTTCACTGTAGAGGGAGTGTCGTCCTGGTGGATTACAGGTGCCTCTTCTAATGCACACTTCTCACATGTTCAGTCATCTGGCTTTCATTTTGTACAGTGTATCTAAATCTTCCCCTAGTTGAATAGTCTGTTTTTATGCAGGAATTATTGGAAAATAAAGGGTAAAGCAGGAAGTAGGGATATTTTTTTTTTACTATGACATGTTAATATCATACAATTTTTTTTGGGGGTGGGGTTCGAGACAGGGTTTCTCTGTGCAACAGCCCTGGCTGTCCTGGAACTCACTCTGTAGACCAGGATGGCCTTGACCTCACAGAAATCCACCTGCCTCTGCCTCCCAAGTGCTGGGATTAAAGGCACGCCCAGCCCATGCAAATTCTTAAAATGTTTCTCACATATGTTATTTTTATTACAACTTGGAACTTATTTCTTCCTGCTCACTTACTACGTGTAACTTGTTTTATAGAAGAATTCAATAAGAAAGTCAGTTATAATTTATAGAACCACTTAAAAAGTTAACTTTTCAAATATAACAATATATTAGTTCTTAACATAAGGACTGCTTGTCACATGAAAACATTTTAATTATACAAAACTTTCTCGAATTGTGAAAAGTACTGCAGGTACTTTACAACTGGGTGTGTAATGACAAAGTCTCAGACATGACAAAGCCCCAGGGTCACCTGCATCAACTTAGGACGCATAAGCGAGCTGAGCTTATGAACACATCTTGAGGACCGTAAGGTAATTAGTCTCACCAGGGTAGAGATGGATTCCTGCCCAGGTGCAACCCTGGGGCTGTAGCTGGTGGAGGAGAACACAGTTCAGTGGCAGCTAGCAGGACTGTCGGCCACCAAGTGGGGAGCTGTGGTGTGGGAACAGGGCAGCGGTCTTCTTAAACTCCTGGAAGCTCCAGTGCATCTGCTCCACCTCAGCTCTGTGCTGTGCCCGTGCATGGTTCAGCTCCTGCAGGAGATGCTCATTGGTGCTGACCAGGGAGCTAGAGGGTGAAAGGGAGGCTTAGTTGCTGAGTCCCTCCCAGGTCTCAGCCGGCTGTTGTGTCCCAAATGCCACAGCCTGGTTGGAAATCTTCACACCAGCGTGAGAACATGCCTCACCCGTGCTCTGACTGGGTTCTCCTAACTGCAGCAGGGCCAAGGTGGACACTATCTCGTCATGGCACCACCATCTTCCACTTCTTGCTGCTGGCCCTGTATGACCTTTGCACAGCACACATAGGACACCCCCAGATTTCTTGGCATGAACAAGCATCCTAAGGCCACTGGTCACTGTAAGCTGAGCTGAAGTTGAAGAAGTGAATGGTGACGTCTTCTCAACACTACAGTTCTATGACAAGACAGTGACAGCCCCCATGGCTAGTAAAGCCATACCCTGACTCTGCAAAGGCCCAACTCTGCAATCCTTTTTAACTCCTAGTCACACACAGTTAACTGTGTTGTGCAACAGTGCAGCACAGAGCTGGAGTCAGAAGTGGCAGTGCATTCCCACAATCTCTCAATACTGCCCTGTCCCAAAGGTGGCCATGATGAACAGCGTCACTAGTTTAGATGAGGCCAGGCAACACCAACTTCTGCCACTTTTGAAGATGGCCACCCCGTTGACCATCTACTAACTAGATACTGGGCCTGTTTGTTTAAATGGCTGCTGAGTAACGTCAGCATGCACACAGGTGGGCGAAAGCCTGACCCACACCTTGTTCTGCCCGTATCTGGTGCTGCGAACACAACCACCAATGTCCCTGGATGACCCCAGATGGCCTGCTGGATCCCAGGAGGCTGTTGCCTTGGCTACCTCTGCTCAGATTCCTTCCTCCCATTCTCCCTACTTAGTCTCAGCTTAGTCTTCTCTGCCAAAAGCCTTTTCCTCTAACTACTGCAACTCAGGCCTGTAATAACTTACAGGGAGAGGTTGGCTTAGTCTGACTCTACATGAAGGAGTGTGGTCACCTAGTAAGGAAACAATGAAGAGGGTTAGCAGGGAGAAGGGAGAGACGGGGAAGAGTGGTGACCACAAGTCAGCCCTCCTCACCGGAGGCTCAGGAACAAGTGTGGCTCTGACGGCCTGGTCTCACTTAAGACACTTGTCTCCTCCTTCCCAGAGGAAACTTCCTCAATAAAACAAAGTCTGCCTTGCCCATCCCAACATTCCTAGTTCCTCTTTCACTACCCATACATCAAGAAGTAGAAATATAATCTCCATGTTTCTAAGTGAACAACCATGGACTACATGAGGGAGAATGCACATGCTACAGGAACCATGACCCAGGGGAGCAGAACACTGTACTCTAACGTATGCTCAGCCCTCAGATTTCCTAGTCCTTACCTCCTGGCTCACACACTGCCCAGGGTGTTCCCCAGTATGATCACCTCAGGGTCCATGCCTCAGGACAGACACTTTACAGACCATACTTCAGAATACACCCTTGCAGTCATGTTCAATGCCTCATTTCTTAACCAAGGGAATGTTCACTGATATTCAAAGTCAATATGCCAAGGCCTGTGGGCCCTAAACACCAACTTCTGAGAGATACTGCCAGATGTTTCTTGGTGCCCCCTACCCTGTGCCTCAGCCTCCCTCTGTGACCCACTCAGGAAGAGACCTGTGACTTTCTTGCAGCATCTGTGTGAGCTCCTGGATCTTGTCATAGTGTTCCAAGTACTGCTTCAGCTCCACAACTTCCCCAGAGAGCTGTTTCACACTTGTCTGAAGTCCTGAGGGAGGAAGATAGGAAGTAGTATTGTGTAGTGATGTTCATTCATACATTTTGACCATTCTAGCTTAAATTAAAGGCAGAAAAAGAATATCAGAGACTAAACAATGGGATGAAGAGTACCAAGGTAACATCTGTCTCTCTCTATCAGGGAGCTAAAATCCCTGATATGTATACCTGATACCCTAAAGCTGGTATCAGCAAAAGACTCCTCCACTGGATCTGCCTGCAGAGTCTTCTTCAGGAAGCAACTTGCATCCACAAGGGAGCTTGTGGCTTAGGGAAAAGCACTGCGCAGTCTGTGGTGACCACATATCTGACGTACCCACTGATTCCTTCCTACCAGTGCCAGAGCTGGTATTCTCTCAATCTATGAGTTTCTTATTTTTTCTGAGTTTCCAACTCAAGGGGGGAAAGAGGTACCCCATTTATTGGTTCCCTACATCTGAACAAAGGATACAGGAAAAATCCGTATGTAATCATATACGGGGATCACTGTGAAACTATATAGTTTCAGTAACATCAAGAAAGCCAGGAAGGAAAACATGGCAAAGGATGACAATGACACCAGCATAAGGTTCTCCTCACCAATCAGCAGTTGTACAAACAACTGAGATGACAAGACAACAGCCTCCCTGAGAGCATAGCTGAAAGGGACTCCTGGGAAGACAGCAGCGGCAGCCTGGTCTCAGGGCCTCCAGGGACCTCCTATCAACCAGATATCAAGAGAAGCCAGATGAAAACCAAAACCTCGCAAGGGTCTCAAGTGCCCAGCCCAAGGGACTAGGCCAAGCCCCACAGGCATGGTACTCCATGATGTCTATGTCTGTGGGGGCAATTTGTCATTAGCAGGGCATCTGACAGAGACATTCCCCAAAGGATCCATTTTCCTGTTCCAATGACAGGACTGAAGCAGATTAAGGGAATGTTTCACCTTGCTAGTAAGGGGGAGTTCCAGATGTTACATGTAGTCTAAGGAGCTGGCCAGCCCAGGCCCTTTTAGAACAAGGTCCTCATTGGGAAAAACAACTGCCATGGGAAAGGACTGAGTAAAACATGACAACAGAGAGAAAGGAGGGGAGGCCCAAGAAATTCCCAAAAGGAGGCAGTCTGGAAAAGGTGCTATGGCCCCTGTCCTTAAAACCCTGGAGGACAAGTGTGTAAAATGAGCCACAGCACAAGTGTGAGGGATCCCACCGTCTGAGAGTCAGGCCCACACAGCAGACCTGACCCCACACACCATTTCAAAATGAGTGAAGGCAAACAGAAAATGACACAAGAAACAAAGAGCAAATGAGCCAAGACAATACAAGTAATGTCTCACAGAAACGGCCAGCATGTTATGGTTAACCCTGAGGATACAGAGTGGCACGCATACCTTGGCAGTAAGCAACACCTCTGTGGTGGTTTGAACAGGTGCAGCCACCGTATTGGCCCGTGGGGAGTGGCACTATTAGAAAGTGTGGCCTTGCTGGAGGAAATGCGTCACTGTGGGGGTGGGCTCTGAGGTCTCCTATGCTCCAGCTATGCTCAGTGTGGAGTTTGCTTCTGCTGCCCGTGGACCCAGATGCACAACTCTCAGCACCTTCTCCAGCACCATGTCTGCCTGCACGGGTGCCATGCTTCCCTCCATGAGGATAACGGACAAAACCCCTGAACAGTAAGCCAGCCCCAGTTAACATTTTCTTTTGTAGGAGTTGCTGGGTTCATGGTGTCTCTTCACAGCAACGAAACCCTGACTAAGACAAGCTCTCAATATGCACCTGAGAGTCCTAAGAGTCACTCAACAAGAGGGAAACTGAGCCGACTACCCAGGATCGTTAAGTCATGAATCTTGGGAGGAAAACACAACCACCACTTGACTAAACCAGCATAACTAACCCTTAGCTACACTTTAAATATTTGTCCTTATACTCACAGATAAATGTAGTCCTTGCCCATCATCAAAGACTTTGCAACAAGAGGGATGTTTACAGAAAACAACAATCAAAATGCAAAGGCGTGGAGCCCAGTCCCACCGGATACATCTACAAAACAACTTGCCACACCTAAACTTCAGGAAACATTGTGGAAGAGTGGTGTGGCGGTGGGGGTGGGAAAGACTGTTAAGAGCCAGAGGATCTGGGGGCTTGCTGTGAGACTGTGTCTCCTGGTAATATCAGAAGCTACCCTCATAGAGTCTCGTCAACATGACTGCTTAAAAATGAGCTTAACAACAGACATGCCTAAGTGGATTTGGGAAGGACCATGAAGACCCGACCCTGTGCAGAGCTACGGCCAACTAAGGAAGCTGAGAGCGGGCGGCCTCAGGGACGGGCACCCGGTTGGTTACCCGACAGCAAATGGTCAGCCCTGAAAATATACACACAAGTGACACTATACAGACTGAGCAGGGTGTACTTAGGAATACAGACAGACACACACGTGCGCGCATGCACATATATACATATAACAACAATTAATGAGAAAAAGAGGCCATGAATTTGAAGGAGAGTGGTATATGGGAAGAGTCTGAGGGAGGCAAGGGGAATGGAAATGATGTAATTATATTATAATCTCAAAAAGAAATAAAATGGGATGGCACCTGAGGAATGATAGTTCCCAAATAAAACAAAACAAAACACCCTCTAATTAAAAAAAAAAAGAAAATAAAGAACTCCTATCATTCAACAAAACACCCCAATAATAGCAAGCAGCAAGAGATCTGAGGAGACAGTCGGCCCAAGAGTCAGACCTGGGTGGCACATGTTGCAAAGGGTCAGGCAGCAGGTAGTTAGTTACCTCTTGACTTTTTAAAGTTTTCCTTAAACCAAGAGCATTGTGTGTTCAACATTCTGCCTTCCTGAAACACAGATGACCAACCACACTAGATATCTGAACTTGACTCTTCTTAAAATGGAAAAACACCCCAAAAACTGAAGAAAGAAATGAAAATTATCTGGCCCGGAAAGAAACACTGATAACAAACAGCTTTGAAGACACCTGTATTCTCAGGAAGCAGAACAGCCAAGATCTGGATGGCGGTGGGAGCATCCAAACGAGAAGCTCCCCCAACAGACCGCCCCAGACTGGCTGCTGTAGGCAGCCATTAACAACTGGACGGGCCCATACTCACTCAGGCAGTATTGACCTGTTCCAATGCTTGGCACAAAATGACTTAGAATAGTATCCACCCTATGCATTCACTAGCACTCAAATTTTACCAAGTAGTGTCACCAAATAAAGTGTGCACTTACCACTGATCTGTAAAGTTAATGAAGTTGAAGTGTCTGCATTTTTAACTTCTTTTTTCACGCTCAACAGAAGAGATTTTAAGTTACTATTCTCTTCCAACGATTTGTCCAAATGTTGTCTCAATGTGTCCTAGAGGCACAGAAAACAAATGTAGACAAGTCAAATTCAGTCAATATATTTAATGAATGGAATAAAACTCTGGACAATCACCACGGACTCAAGTTTCCTTTTTCATAGTATATTTTTGGATAACAACACAAAATAAAAATCACACTGTAAAGCATATTTGCCCACCAGCAGGCTACCCCAGCCTGACCCACTGGAAGGAGGGCACAGGGAAAGCGGGAGGGAAGGCAAGGTAGGCACGACAGGACCCTGGTGCAACAGTGCTACAGCAGCAATGGCTGGTTGGTGGGCCCTCTCTCCCCACGAGGGTCCCCACTGTCAGAGCACACCCCCGAGGCCTCTACACTACCCAGGGTCATTGGCCCTTCCGACAGGAAGTCCATTGTCATCTGGCTCTACAGTCCACAAGTATAGGAACTCTACCAGTCGTCCCCTATCACAAGTAGGAACTGAGGCCTGGGGACCTTTGTATCTTCACAGGCAGGGAAAATGCTGAACATAAGCTGGACCATTAAGACTGAGACACAAGACAGAGGTCGAGACTACCATCAGAACCAGTAATGGCAGCTATTGCAAAGGTGCCGCAAATCATCAGGCGAGCCATGCACGCTGCCCGTAAAGTCAGGGCTCCCCCAGATCTGCCCTCACTCCTGTAACTCAGGTACCAGTGGACACACTCAAAAAGTCTGGGCTCTAGACAGGGTCAAGTTGGGAAAGAGGCCTGAGAACTAGCGTTGCACCAAGATCCAAGCTCAGGTCACCGGAAACTGCTGCGTTTATTATGTGTGTGGTGAGCCTAGCCCACCACGCGTGTGCCCACCAGACTGTGAGGCCTCCTGTTAAAGGCTGACTGCCAGACTCAAAACCATTTCTCTCAACAGCAGCATTAAAACCTTCCTTTCAAAGCACCTCCTGCAATGAGGGCCCACACAGGCATCACTTCCATACTGCAGCAAGGCAATACTGACTTCTGGGCCCTGTCTGTCTGGCAGGGTTCACCAACATTCACTGTGTCTGCCTTAACAGGTACTACAGGTTGTTCTCTTGTAATAGACCACACTGTGTCCCACGGGGCCAACAATCCCACATGCACAGCTCTGCGGCCCAGGTACACAGGGCTCTGGCCCTCTCCAGATGCAAGAGCTCTGCTCACATGCAGGAGAAACACAGTGGCCACCTCTGCCAGTTTGCTGTTTCTTTGTTTTCTCTAAAATGGGGTTTCGAGTGCCATCTCTGTGTAGATCTTCCCAAAATGAAGATATTATTTGTCAGACAACTTTAAACTTTCCCCTAGGAATCCTGCGGTATGCTCATCTATTTTACAGATGGGGTGACTAATGCAGGAGGTAAGTCAGCAGCTGCTGCAAGGGTCCAAAGGTCCAGAGTACACACGGTCCCTAGGTGCTCACCTTGCCAGAGGTGGACCAATGCAAATTGGCAGAGGGGACAGACTGGCATCCCCTCCTTGGTATCATGAAGACTCCTGAAGCCCATACAGAGACCTATGTGGTATCAAGACCTTCTGTGAGAGAGCCTGTCAGGCTTTCAGATCAGCACCGAGTCTTGGCAGCCGATTTGTGCTCACTTCATCTCAGTCTATGCAGAAGCTGGCCACAGACATGGCCATGCCTTATTTTGCGGTTATGTGCTGCAAAGCCACAGAGCCAAGCAGAAGACTAGTACTTGCTCTGTGGGTACACTGGTAGGTGGCTCTGCAGCCCAACCCTTCTGCCTTTGATGTAACCATTAGCATAAACTTAAAGGAAGAACATCCCAATAGTTTAAACATGATATAACCCCACAAGGATCAGTTTAGATGCCAGGTCCAAGTTTGTATGGTTCTTTCTGGGTACCAACTGGTGTTAGAGAGTCCCTCAGACTCAGTCACAACCATTGAATGTTGCCTGGTTGGTATTGATTGGAGACAAAGACCACAGATGGGCCAGCTAATTGGAACCTCGTGCAGCAGGACTAAGAAGTCTATGCCAGGGGCAGAATGAGTATGGTTCATTTTTCCTACCCCATCGCTTCCATCCAGACTCTCTGAGGAGAAAGGACCAGGCAGAATTTTGGCAATTAGCAGCAACACTATCCTATGTTCACTGTTTTCTGGGACCTGCATGTGAAACAGTCAGATGGAGCTCTGGAGGCAACAACGGCTCATGAGGGGAAACTGCTTGGTCCTGCAGCAGCAAGAGGGAGCCCAACAGGTTATGGAGCTGCCCTTGTTCTGTGGGGCCAGACCTGTCTCTCCCTTGTCCTGTGCACAGACTCAAACCGCAAAGAGCGCTCACCAGCTCCCTCCTTGTGCTGTTGAGTTCTGCTGTCACCTTGCTCACGGTAGCAGTGCACTGTTGCTGCTGCTCAGCAAGGCGGCTCTGCAGAGACTTATTTTCGAGAGATAGGTAACTAAGTCCTTCCTTTATCACGTGCTGAACTGTCCCGAGCTGCTGTGAACTCTTGAAGAGATGACAAAACATGCCTGGCCTGAGCTAGGAGTCAAAAGGAAACTCTGTTACCACATCATAGCTAAAGAATGTAAAACAACAACACCACTCACCACACAGACATTGTGATTTGAAGGCAGAGCACAGAGAGAAACAGACAAAGGACCCTTGAAATTACCTGGCCTGGCTTCTCTATGAGAATAATGGATATGGCTTTTAATTTACAAAACAGGCAGCCCTCAGACGAGGCTGCAGATGCCAGGTAGCCACATCAGGAAGATGTGGTGAATGGCAGCTTGGCCTGCAAACTCCAGTGTGGCAACTTCATCATGGCCATCACAGCCTCCATGGACCACTTCTGCTGGAGCAAGACACTGGCCCTGATTAAAGACTAGATCTACAGCCACCAGGGTCCAGTGCTGCAGTTCCCGGTTTCTGATCAAGGAACAGCTAAAGAGTCACAACCCTGAGGAGAGTTGCGTGGTCAGCTTGAGGTCACTCTGACGTAAGCTAAAGTCATCTGAGAGGAGGGGAATCTCCACAACACACCCTGTAAGATGGGCCACGGGCAGGCCTGTGGGACAGTCTCTTAATTAGTGATCAATGGAAGAGCGTCAGGGTCATCCCTGGGCTGGTGGTCCTGGTTTCATAAGAAAGCAGAGTGAGCAAGTCATGAGAAGTAAACAAGCAGCGCCCTCCACGGCCTCTGCATCAGCTCCTGCCTCCAGGGTCCTGCCCTGACTTCCTTCAATGATGAACAGTAATGTGAAGTGTAAGCTGAGTAAACCCTTTCCTCCCCACGCTGCTTTGGTCAGGGTTTGCTTGTTTGTTTTAACCACAGCAACAGTGACCCTGACCAGAACAGGAACTATGGTAGGCAGCAGCTTAGGCAGCTCAGTGCTGACAGGCCTGGCTCTCAAAGGACACTAACATGTACCCCAGGCTTCTGGAGAAAGCAGCCATTGCCTAGGCTCAGAGCACGAAACTGCAGGAGAAACCCTAGCACACTCTCATCCTGAATGTCCAGGATGCGGAAGCTCTGTGAATCGGGGCCCTGTACTCAACCAGATGCACAAAGGAAATCAGGAAACAGGAGATAGTTTCCCGCAAGAAGACAGAGTAATTAGAGATCAATACTAGGCCCAGCATTTTGAGGATGTCTGTTTTCTAGCATGGGGACAGCTATCTACTTCTCTGGAACCCCCAAACCCCGCAGGGGAGCAGCATCTACTAACAGACCCTCCAGGACTCACCAAGGAACGCCTCGTTGCCATGCAGGGATCCAGGGCCACTTGAGAACCTGTCTATTAGGTCGAGGAGCGCCTCCAGAAGAGCCACTTCCAGAGTCGGCCTCCGCTCAGGCACTGCTGCGGGGCAGAGTTTAGGAGACAGCTATGATGGAGACATGATGCGGAAGACTGACTTTAAGTTGGCAGCTCACTGCGAAATCTAACACCACATGCCGGGGTCTAAAATGCTTGTCCTCAGTGGAAGGAGCCTACGCCCAGGGGTCACAACCGTAATCTGAGCGCAGCAGACCTTCAAGAGGCTGTGACAGCATAGCACTCCCCTCCCCCATTTTCCTTCTTTCCCTCAATCCAGAACCTGAGAAACAAAAGGTGCAAATGGACAAGGTCGCAGCACATGTGAAAACAGGCTGCAGAACTCACACTTGTGATCAGAGGCATCAGCCTGCTGTCTCTAGCACAGTCCAGAAATCCAAGGAATGACCTTAACTTTGGCCCTGAACAGCAGCCTTCTCTTGTTTTTCCTCCAGGTCCAGCTTAGGGCCAATCAGAGAACCCACCACCCTGAAAGCCCTCTAGCTTCTAAGACAAATGGCTCTACTCCCTAGACTTTTCCATTTCCATTTTAACAGGTTCCTGAATCCAGCAGCTTTGAGCCAGTGTGGCCTATTCTCAGCTTGGTGGGTGGACCCTGAGTCTCAAAGCCTCCAACCAAGCCAGATGACTGCTACTGAGACAATGGAGCAGCTCTGGAGCCTCTGGGTCCTTGAGGGTGTGAGAACCCTTAATTCCCTCATCAGGAACAAACCCTTCTAAAACAATTTATTTCCAGGGTTCTCCCCTCATGACAGAGTTACTAGTGACCCAGCCCTAACCCTGATTCTAACTTTGGAGACAAATGTAAATATGGGAAAATCATCTCTATTACGTGGCTGTGTTTGCCTCTCAGAGCCAGAGCACTACAACAGTGGGGCATGAGATCAAAGGAACAACTTTCACTGTGGGGTCACAATTAGTACTGAAAATAGAAGATACGGCAAACAAGAGACCAGCAGTTGATGCTAAAACACACTGCTGATCCCCTGCTACAGCTGCTCACCACTCTGGAGTCACTTGTGCTAAGAGATGTCCGCTCTTCAGCCTCCAAAACCTCAGGGTGAGACAAGGCCACTTGACTGTGGCCCTCCAAGGCATCCTGTCTGCTTAGACTGTCCTCAAGGCTGGGGGGCCCATCAGCCCTCTCTAGGCAGCTCAGACACTCC
>CAJQZJ010032670.1:309834-339537 GCA_907164525.1 Lophiomys imhausi | reverse complement strand
TGTAATTTTAAAGAGTACATCCACAAATGTGAATGTATGTCCATCAGGCACATGCAACACACGCACGCATATCTATGTGCACATATACACACAAAGACACACAAGAGAAAGAGGTAAGAGGTGATAGGAGGGAGGGACACAAAGGAGCAAACATGATAAAACATGGATTTTGAGGGGAGCCTGGATGGGGCAGACAGAATCCATCCTTGTTAAATAGCAGACTTTTGTTAGTACTTGCCCTGTCTGCATCAGCTGGCACAAAATAGATGTGTCAACAGAGTTCTCTACACAGCATCACACGTGTATTTCCAAGAGATTAAATGGGCCCTGATAATCAAATGGCCTGGGAGATCCTACGTATTTACTCACTAATACTTTCTGGGAGGGACAGACAGACTCTGGTCTAGAGAACAACAGGGAAGCAGGGAAGGCAATGAACAAGGGCATGGCCCTGGCTTAATCACAGCCCAGAACCCTAAACAGGCATGTTCCCTGACTGTGGTCCTTCCAAAGGACTCACAAACGTGACTCAGACAAGTGGTTCAAGATAACAGGTTCTTCTGTGCGGGACGTTTTGATACCCATAGTACTCTCAATTTACTTATTTAATTTTCCTCATCTTTGGCATTAAAAATGTAGCTACTAGCCAGGCATGGTGGCACATGTCTTTAATCCCAGCACTCAGAGGCAGAGGCAGGTGGATCTCTGTGAGTTCAAGGTCAGCCTGGTCTACAAATCAAGTCCAAGACAGCCAGGCTGTTACACAGAGAAACCCTGTCTCGAAAAACAGAAACAAACAAAAAAAATAAATGTAGCTACTATCATGAGCTTGGCTTGTGTGTTTAGAAGAAGAAAACATGTGTCTATGGGGCTAAAGAGGGATAGGGAGAAATGTGAGAGGCAGAGAGGGAGAGTATGTGTACACAGCAGGAAAATACCAAGAAATCTACAAATCAGCAATGCAAAATACGGGTGCATGATAAATTTCAATGTGCTAAATCCTTTCCAAAGATATTCTAGAACTTCATATATAATAAGTATAAAGACATCAGGAAAAGGTCCTCAGAAAGGCAGCTCAACCCTGGCAGGACTGGGTGGTCACCTGGCTGTGAAGTGATTTGGGAGTGTGGCACATGTGCATGGCAGGCTTCCGGCACTGGCACTCCGTGCTGTTGGGGGAACTCCCCGCAGAGCTGGTCCTGTGGGGAGTAACCAGGACAGCACCCTCTGGAGGTGACCTTCTTCTCATGGCTTCGCCTCACTGAGTCCCCACATTGGTGCTGGATGGACAAGGGACTCAACAGATGTCTGGACTCTATTTTATTAGAAACATTTTAAGTCTTACTTCATTAAAAATTACATTTTAAGTTTGTGAGAGCATATGAAATTTATAAAATATATTTTTCTTAAATCAATTAAATAAGACAAAAAAATACCGAGTAGGTAGATACAGAGTCAACACTGCAGTGAATTCCAGACAGTTCTACAGGCAGGAAAATGGCAGTACTCAAAGGTGACAAGACTCGGTCCCAAGGAACCAAGACAGGGTGGCAGTGTATGGGAAGACAGAATGGGAAACAGGTGCAGGTCAGCAAATGTCCATGGTAATGACATGACAACTGTTTTCAACAGATGCTCCCAATGACGAGGTGGGCGAGGTCTTGACCATCATACCACTCAGCACCGACTCCAATTGTGGAGTGTGCACAAACCTGGGCAGTCGTTCTACAGCATGAGGCGGGAGAAGGTCTCGCATTAAGACACAATAAAGCACGTTCTATTACAGAAAAGAAGACTAACTGGGCTTCGTTGTTTCTGAAGCACCATCAGGAAAGCAGAATGACAATCAATCAATGCAGTGAGAGAAAGGCTCAGAACCGAAACCTACACATAATTTGTATGATTCAAGACAAAAAAAAAAAGACATAAGCCCATTAAACTACAGGGTGGGCAGACTTTAAAGTATCACAAGACAAGACACAAATGGCCAACCCGGAAAAGGCAAGTTAAAACTGTAGCACGCCACACACCCATGAGAGGACTGAGGAGAGCAGTGCTGGGGGATTATGGGTCAGCTGCTGCCCCACCATGAAGGGCTCTGGGAGACTCATCGTGAAGAACAAGGCATTCAACTAAAGCTCATAAGCAAGTCCCTGGATTGTGCACATCTCACTCACGTGGTTTGAGAAGTGCTGAGACCCTGGGAGGTACAGAGGCCTAATCGGGCTGTGGAGTACTAGCACATCAAAAGAGCCAAGTGACTGGCTGCTCCTCATGGGTGCTGTGGGCATCTAGCTTTCTTGTTTATATCATTTTTTTCCTTATACTCTGAGAAAGAATGAAATTCAAACAGCTGCAATTATGACTAGACTCAACTGAGATCCATTAACTTTTCCCTTTGTAATTCCATAGTGCAAATACTAGTATTCAAAGTCAATACCATAGGCATGATAAGGGCATGCTCAAGTCAGGGACTGCCTGAACCACGGAGCCTGTAGAGCGCACCTTGGGCATAATGGAGGTCAGCCTCATGTTCCTTCTGGCTGGTGCTCGTGCTCCCAGGAGGGTTGCTTAGGTCCCATTCACACTCAGCGATGAGGTTCAGGACAGCCTCATCATCGGCATCCATAACCAAGCATTTCTTGGCTGAAGTATCAGCACATCTGTTTCTGGAGTGGTGTGGTCTGCAAGGAAAAGAAAACTCTTCAGAGTCAGCAGGCCCATGTATACTCCACCCTACAGAAGACCCTTACACATCTCTTGGGAAGAGTTTGTTGGTGAGATGACTCTCATCACAAACTAACCTGGAAGAGGGACTTACCTGGCACAAACTAGAAATCAACAGCAATGTCATGAGATGCCACCAATCCTATTACCCCAGATTAAACAAAAGTCCACTGGAATTAGCTATAAAATGAAAGTTCTAGAATGCTCGCTCCTCTGTTCCTACAATCCTCTAACAGATTAAAATTCAACTTGTTCTTTTCTTGGCACATCCACAAGAAATACATGTGATCAAGAAAGCTAAAGTACCTAAAGCATGTTCCTGGTGCTTACATTATCTACAGCTGAGTGAGGCATACCTAACATACCCTTTAACTTTTACGTCAGCAGTCTCTGCCCAATCACTAATCAATAAGCTAACTGAACAGAGACTTCAGGAGCCACATACAACAAAGAACAAAATTCACAGAAATGGTTCAGAATTGCCACCAAACTTCAATGATCAAGAACAATACAACCACTTTATAGAGACACTGACTTCCAGAGATGCTACCAAATTTTCTACTCAAAATGTCCAGTTGTTAACTAAAAGGGATGCAGAGAAACAAGAAGGCACAGACTTGCCAGGCAGTGGTGGCACACACCTTTAATCCCAGTCCTTGGGAGGCAGAAGCAGGCAGATCTCTGAGTTTGGGGGCAGCATGGTTTACAGAGTGAGCTCCAGGACAGCCAGGGCTACCCAGAGAAACCCTGTCTCAAAACAAAGAAAAACAAAACAAAACAAAAAAAGTACAGACTGTACATAAGGAAAACAAAACTAAACCAAAGACACAAAAACCAAACAGTCCCACCAAATCCAGAAACTACTTGACAAAGTCCAGACATTGTAGACTTTCTAGACAAAGAACTTGCTCAATAAGTTGGAAGAAACCCTGAAAAAGAACTAGAAGAAAATACAAGAACAACGTCTCATTAAATGGAGAATATCAACAATCTTTAAATGCTATTGGGGAAACTGGGTAACTACATATAGAAGAATGAAACTTGATTCCTTTCTCCGATCCTGCACATAAATCGAGTCCAAATGAATCAAAGATCTCGATGTTAGCCTTTTAAGTGAAAGTTCTACAAGAAATGTAGAGTACACTTCAGGACATAGCCTGAAGTTAAGGACTTTTGGAATAGGACAACAGTCACCCAGGAAATAAACCAACAACCAACAACTAGGAAGGACTTCATGAAATTCAAAAGCATATGAGTTACAAAGGAAACTATTCTACTGAAGAGGCAGCCCACAGACTGGGGGAAAAATCTTTGCCAGCTACATAGCTGACAAAAGATTAGTAATCCCTGAAATGGGGAGGCAGAGACAGGTGTATTCCTAGGGTTAGCTGGCTAGTCAGACTAGCCTACTTGGGAAGCTCCCGTCTAGTGAGAGACCCTCGTATGAAAGATGGGGTACCCAGTTGGGTAAGACTGTTGGTTATTTTTCTCCTTCAGAAGTGTGCACTATACAATTCGCCAGGAGGACAAAGTTTCCACGGTACCACCAGTTTGAGTTCTTCTTCATGCTCCATGACTCCAAGCAGGGTCTTAGCATCAGAGTTTTGAAGGAAAGGAAGAGAATAAGACTGTGGACTGGTCACCTCTAAGTGGGACAATACGTCAAAGCTATAGATATCACCTGGGAAGAAGGAAAGGGAAGACTCTGGAGATAATGACATCTGCAGCAGACATGACAGTGCCTTCCCACATGTAGACTGTGTCCAAGGCCTGCCAAATCCCAGCAGACAGGAGAGGGGCTCATCTGTGCTGGTGGCTTCTAGAAGAAAGCTAGTTCCCCTGAGGGACATGGCCCCGAGAGGCCACTCATGCTCCAGCAGATGGTCCCGACCCACAGACAGGGTACACTAAGGGGACTCACTGGTTAAAGAGAAAACATGAAGGCATAGGAAGGAAAAGCGCTAACAGAGGTGGACAGGAAGGAACTGGAGGGAAATGAGTGGGGAGGCAGTGGCAGGCACTCAGGAGACGGCTCCTCTGGTGAAGTGCTCACCACATGAGCATGAGGACCTGAGTTTGAATTTTACACACACACATGTACGGGTGTGGGAGCACACATCTGTGTTCACCATGGTAGGAAGTAAGTAGTGGACATGACAGGTCCCTGTGGTTCTCAGGTTAACTCCTCTATCAGGGTCGGTGAGTTTCAGGCTCAGTGATGGACCCTGTCTCAAAATTTAAGACAGAGAGTGACTAAGGAAGATATCTGAAATTGACTTTTCCCTTCTACGTACACACATGGATACAGGTACACCCACAAAACACAAAGGTGGCTGGCATCTCAGGAATAATAACTCAGGTTGGCCTGTCATTTGGTACCAAGAGTTGTAAAACCAGCTCATAAATATAGGGGATAAAAGTAATTTAAAATATTAAAACAGTACATTTTGTATATATCCAGCTACGTGTGGTGGCACACGCCTTTAATCCCAGCACTTGGGAGGCAGAGGCAGAGGCTGTGAGTTTGGGGCAAACTTGGTCTACAAAGTGAGTCTAGGACAGCCAGGGGTACAGAGACACTAAGGAACAAAAACTGGCATAAAGAACAGAAAAGAGAAAAATGACAGAGGTCCTTCCTCAGCACTGCAATAAATGTGGATTGAGGTCTCCAATTAAAGGACAGAGATCTACAGAATAAATTAAAAACACGACTCAGCCATATACTGGGACTCTCACTGTAGAGGCAAAAATGCAAAAAGATGTGAATGATGCCAACAGGAATAAAAAGAGGATAAACAACAACGAAAAAAATATGTAAGCATATGCAAGCTTCAGAAAATCAAAACAAAAAGATCCTGAAAGAAGTCAAAGAAAAACACAAGAAAAGCTTGCACTACTTTGTTGTTGTTGTAATAAAATGTAATAAAAAGCAACTTAAGAAATGAGTTTATTTAGCTTAAGGTTCCAGAGGGATGAGAGTCCATCATGGCAGCAGGAGCAGGAAGCTGGAGATCACATCTTGCAGGGTCCAGCACCGCATGGGTGCCTCAAGGTGGATGCAAGGGGAGGAATCGGACTGGGATGGGACAGAGAGGAAGCACACCTGGGTATGGCTTGACCTGCCCTGATAATCTACGCCTCTTCCCTCCCTCCCTCTCTAATCTACTCCTCTTCCCTCCCTCCCTCTCTAATCTACGCCTCTTCCCTCCCTCTCTCTCTAATCTATGCCTCTTCCCTCCCTCCCTCTCTCTCTAATCTACGCCTCTTCCCTCTCTTTCTCTCTCTCATTTGTTTTTTCAAGACAGGGTTTCTCTGTGTTATCCCTGGATGTCCTGGACTCACTTTGTAGACCAGGCTGGCCTTGAACTCAAAGCAATCCGCCTGCCTCTGCCTCCCAAGTCCTGGGATTAAAGACGTGCACCACCACACCCAGCACGATGTGTGTCTCTTACAGGCTTTATTTATACACAAAATTATTTTCTCAGACACTTTAATCATTGATTACATAATTTCTTAGGGTACAATCTTCTTTGGTTACATAAGCATATAAAAGAAACAAAGTGAGGAAACAGCAAATTTCATGAGAAGTAAAAACTAGCATTATGATAAAATCAGTTTTCTTTTAACTCAATGTCTTTTTCCTTAAAATTGATGTTGTAAAGCCTTGTGGTTACAGAAATGTTAGACAGAATGTCTCTAAGTTTGACTAATAGATCAGAAGTTACTTCCTACTACCTGTTATATCAGGCTTATCCTGTATTATTTTATTAACCTAAATATTTAATTGTTTACGGAAATTCAATCTCTCAGTCTTTTGCTTAATTCTTCACTTTCCTCCTCTAATTTCCATTTATATTTAATATAAGACCACCATCCTTTGACTTTTAAAGTATTGCACAGCTTTTTTGGCAGCACACAAATGCTGCTTAAACAAGGGTAATCTTCTTTATTTTTCTACAATATCAGAAAAAGTTCTGATCTGACAAGCCTATTCAGAAAACCAGGCAGTTCACTGAGTCAAAATGTTTCTCTGTATCTTTGTCATAAACTCTTGTTTCAATATGATGCCAATCTGTACTACAACCCTGTAAAGGGTATAAAAGAACAACAGGATTTCTAAAACTGCTTGTTTTCCCTCCAGGAAGGTGTATCAAAGCTTGTCATTAATTGTATAATCAAAAAATCTTTTCCTGTTCATACGAGTTCCTTGTTTCTGAAGCTAGGCATACACAGGAAGAGTAATATGAAAACCTAATGACTTAGTTAGGGTTTGTCAGCTTCTAGATAATTTCCCTAAGTTTTTCTTCTTTAATGTTTTTTTTCTCAAATCCTGTGTTTAATGCTTACTAATACTACTTAAGTAATAAGTTTTATAGAAAACTGAATGTTTTTGCATAGCTGACTTTCTCAGGGAACTATTATCAGTTTTTTTTCTTATTAACACCAGCTTTTATAAGAATGGTTACACTGTCCCAGCCCTAGACTTTGGTGAAGGGCCCTTAGCAGCAAGGAATACACGTTGTGTAGCAATTTTCCACCAAGGGCCGTGAAGGGTCAGTCCAGGTCTTCCCAGCAGTGAAATTTTGTCAAACAGCACCTGCAGGATGCTCAGCATCACCAACATCTCAATCTCAAGCACAAAGCAGAGAAAACACACTGGAATTAGGAAAGGTTACATACTCTCAAAGCCTGACCTCTAAGCAAGACTGCAGCTCCTAAACCCCCAAACTGTCACCCCCCAACTGGGGACCAAGTGTTTAAGTGTCTGAGCCTATCAAGGACATTTCTCACACAAACCACCACACACTTATCCATAGAGAAGCAAAGATACGATTTACTTCTGACTTCCACTCAGAAACCATATAAGAGGAGAAGAGCAATGTTGGGGGAAGGTCTAATATTGTTTCTGATACATTGAATTCAATGCTGAGATCTGGTTACCGCCCCTTCTGAGGCATTCTCTTGATTGGTTAATAAAAGTCGCTTATGGCCAATTAGCTGGGCAGAAAGGATATAGGAAGGCGGAACTTCCTCTGATCAGCAGGAATTCCACACACAGAGACTCTCTGCCCTTTCCGCCGCGAGACACAGAAGGAAACAGACATCTGGAGAAGTCTGGAAGGTACTCACAAGCACGTGTTGGTTTGGGATTAATTTAGAGTAGCTAATTGAGAGTCTGCCCAACTAAGGGCTAAGCGTTAAAATATTAAAAGGTCTTGGTGTGTTTAATTATTGGGGAAAAGACTGCGGTGGCTTATAGACCCTCAATCCAAGCAGTCCCAGGCTGTTGGATTCCCAGACTCCCCTTGAGCCGCCGGTAATTCTACCGGCCTAATATAACAACTTATATTAATTAACAGAGTTTAGGTTATAGGTGGTGTAGGCCATCCTTGGTCCTGGGGCTCTTTCTCCAGAATAAGTTAGGCAACCGGTGAAGGCACTCAAGCCAGGCCGCCTGCTCCTCTACCAAGCCACCGGCTACTCCGCCGGCCTAATATTACAGTTTATACTTACTAATAACTACATTAAATAATTTATTTGCAGTTTTCAGGTGGCGCCCCACGTTGGGCGCCATATGTAAAAAAAATGCTAACTAAACTATTTAACCACTATTTAGATTATTGTTAATTAGTTTGGCAGCTGTTAATTCTCATCCAGACCTTATAAATGAGTACACACAGAGACCGCATGGATTTTACCAAGCCTTGGCCTGAATTGTGCAATCCTAGCCCATCTAAGCTAGCTCTTAATTCTATTACCCAAATATGACCCCATATATACATACGTCCCCTTGGACTGCCATTCTCCAGGATATGCCAATGTTCCTGGCCATGTGGAATGAGGTTCTTTTTTCTAACCCATGGTGTGTGCCTCCTTCCTGCTGCTCCTGCTGCTGGCTGGAATGCCTGAATCCTCTGTCTAAAGTGCAGGCTTCCCGTTCTAACCCCAGGAAGTCCCACCTTTCTCTGTCTTTGCCCAATCTCAGGCCTCAGCATTTTATTTAACCAATCATAGTCAATATAAGTAACAGACAGCAAACAGGACCAATTAACATTTAGAATGCTTAACCTTACCCCAACACAACAAACTAAAGTGTTGAAAGAAAAACAAAATAACAACAAAACATAAAACACTACATAGGATTCTGTTTCCAGCAAAACCATCTTTCAAAAGCGAAGGGGAAATATTTTGTCAGATGAAAATTGAGGGGATGTGTTGCTAGGACTGCTCTCCACAAGTTGTTAAAAGTTCCTCAGAGAAAAAGTCACTCAGATCCAAAACTCCCATTTACAGTGACAGGAGGAGCAGCCCTGGGGAAGGAATAATAAAGTGTTCTCTGTGTATGCCTGGCTGTCCTGGACTCACTTGTAGACCAGGCTAGCCGTGAACTCACAGAAATCCTCTGCCTCCTGAATGCTGGGATTAAAGGCATGCACCACTACACCTGGGCCCTTTTCCTTATTTTTAACTGATTTTACAGATTCCACCTTTTCAAAATAGCCATAATGTGTCATTATACCTGCCTGTGTATTTACAAGGCAAGTGTGAGTGAGTGGCTGACACTGGCTGAAATGGAGGGAGGACCAGGGCCCTACAGTGAACAAAGTATTTACTGGGTGGGTGAAAGAGGTGGACATGGGCCAGCTACTTACTGCCAACTCCACAGCATCTAGTAAGAAACGTGAAAAACAGAAGTATATGCTAACGCAGAGAAAGTGAAGTCACACGATGCTCAGTAGAAACCAAAAAGGCAGAAAGAAAGTAGAAGATGGAAGATTGGTAAGACAAAGAACAGACTAATGATTAGAAAGCAGTAATGAACATGGTAGCCATTAGAGGTAGTGGTACGCAGATGTCAGGCATGGGTCACGGGGCTCCTCTTTTGGAGTGCATGTTCTTCCCTGCTCAGGAGACTATCTCTCTTTCTTGATAAACTCTCTATTTCTGACCATGTGTCCTGGTGTAATCCACTGCCCTGGAATCTAAGAATCTGTGCACTTCAAGAGGTATCCCCAGGACACTGGTGGGTAACCAGGGATTCAGATCCACACCTGCAACATGAGCAGTGTCAGAAGGGCATTACCTACAGGAAGATACGTCTTAACATATCTGCTGGTGGGACTGCAAACTTGTACAGCCACTATGGAAATCTGTGTGGGCGTTCCTTAGAAAGCTGGGAATAGATTTATCTCAAGATCCAGTTATACCACTC
Source organism: Lophiomys imhausi (assembly GCA_907164525.1). Classification (NCBI taxonomy): domain Eukaryota; kingdom Metazoa; phylum Chordata; class Mammalia; order Rodentia; family Muridae; genus Lophiomys; species Lophiomys imhausi. The sequence goes on along the minus strand of CAJQZJ010032670.1, from coordinate 329,597 downwards.
TTGGGCATATACCCAGAAGACTCTATATCCTACTACAGAGATACTTGTTCATCCATGTTCACTGCTGCTTTCTATATAATAAGCAGAAATTAGAAATAGCCTAAATGTCCATCAACTGATAAATGAATAATGAAAATGTAGTACATTGACACAATGGAATATTACTCAGTTGTTACATGAAATTTGAATGTAAATGGATACTTGAAAAAAAATTATCCTGAAGTTAATCCAGACCCCAAAAGACAAAAATTCATTGTTTTCTTATATATGGATGTTAGCTTTTAAGCCCTCCATATGTGTGCTACAATCCACTTAACCACAAAGGTTAGGCAACTACTAAGGGATTAGAAGGGAGGAGAGGATCTCCCAAGGAAGAGGGGAGGAGACTGGAATGGGATGATTAAATGGGCAAGGTGATAGAAAAGAAGGGTGGGGGGATATGAGAGGGACAACTAACACTGAGGGCTATTTGAGGAACTCTGAAAATCTGCTACTACAGAAGTTTCCTAAAAATATATATGTACCGGGTAGTTTTATGTCAACTTGACACAAGATGAAGTCCTCTGAGAGGAGGGAGCCTCAATTAAGAATATCCAAATGATCAGGGGTGTAAGCAAGCCCATAGGGCATTTTCTTTATTAGTGATTGATGGAGGAGGGCCCAGCCCCCAGCCCACTGTGAGTGATGACATCCCTGGGCTGGTGACCTTGAGCTCTATAAGAAAGCAGGCTGAGTAAGCCACGGGCAGCAAGACAGTAAGCAGCACCCTCCATGGCCTCTGCATCAGCTCTTCCTCCAGGTCCAGCCCTGTTTGAGTCCCTCAGTGATGGGCTGTCACCTGGAAGTGTGAGCTTAAATAAGCCCTTTCTTTCCCAAGTTGCCTTGGACACAGTGTTTCATCATAGCAACTAAAAACATAACTAAGACAATACACATATATGAAAGGAAAAAAATGTTTAAAAACAGAAGGAAACATTTTCTCCATAAACTACAAGACATGCTGCTGACCTGCTAATGCTCTCTCTTACTGCTGTAATGTGAACATCAAAAGCAAAGAAAAAGCCGACACAAGAAACACCAAGAGATTCAAATGCAATGTCCTGTGGTATGGTTGTCTACACAGCAGTTTTCTTGTTTGAAATGGGCTGGCAGCACTGAAGGAACTTCTGAAGAAACAGAGAGCTAACCCTGCACCACCATCTACTTGAGTCTGTCCCTAGGGCAGCTGGCATACAGACATTATCCATGCTAGATGTCAACAGGCAAGCTTGAAATTCATCTCTGGGTGGAACCCTGTCAATCCATACCTTCCAACTGTCAGAGTGGCCGAGAAATTCTCCTTTGAGGCCAGTGAATCCTCTGAAGCAAAGTGAAGCTGGGAAGCCTTCCGCTCACTCTCTCTCACGAGACGGTCATCTAAAGAGAAAATTCCAAACAACTGTAGAGAACAATGGGGGCAGACGATCGCCAGGTTGCTCATGAGAGTTGACACACCTAGTTCCCTGATCCTGAGCTCATGATACAGGAAGGCTTTGGGGAATGGCAAGTATCATCCTGGAATGGTGCTCTGGTGGCTACCCTTGGCTTCCCAACAATGCCAAGAGGCTAGCTATGGCCTCAAAGCTCACTATCCATGAGCTGCTACTGGAACAGGCTGACTCCCCTTGCAGTGTGCACATGTGAGGTGCACACACATTTAACACATGCTTCTTCAATGTTTATTAAATATGCATGCCAGACATTGGAGAAGTCTGTCACATGAGAACACTAAAGGGTCTGCACAGAGTCCTCGACACAATGAGGAAGACTGACACTGGAAGTTTGCTCTTACAGGTGAGTCGTGGCCTCAGAAGGCCCTGCCCCAGAGTCCCTGGCGTCTCTTATATAGATACTTAAGGGTGAGACGCCCTTCCTCTTGGACCTCCCATTTTACCACAGCACTCATGTTGCACATGTGGTTAAGTTCCCATGCTACTTTACTCTATGGCACAAAATTATACAAAATAGTAAAAAGTGAGGAAAAAAAACCACAATGTTGCATAATTACTTTACATGTGTCTTCTCTGGACTAGGAGCACATGTCTAAGCTAAGCTCCTTCCCCTCAGGGGCAGTATGAATCCCTGGACTGTGCAGTCAGAACTCAAATGCAACTAAGTTCACCCCACCCCCACGCCACAGCCACCTTTCCTGGCAGCAGCATCCTCCCTGACCCTACTGCACCCTACAGCCCCCAGGGTACCTCTTTGTTTCTTTCTCTATAACCTACCCAGAGCCTCCCAAATTCCCACCTACAACCAGGACCAAGCTGCTCTGCAGGCCATGTTTCCTCTTCCAGCTTCTGCCAATCCAGGGCCTTCGGATACGACTTTTCCAATGACTCTGATATCAGTGATATCCCTCTGCTGTGTATGAAAATACCTCTTACATTCTTCCTATATAAACTGTATGATTCTGAATCTAAACTTTTCTGGCAAGTGGAAGGCAGTGATTTAAAACTCAAGAATCTCAAGACTACCCATAGTTGTAATGATTCTAAAAACAAAGCCAAACTCAACTGTTTATAAGTTACTTAAACAGTCAAATAAAGGATAGAACACAAGCACTTATTCCTTCCAACTATCTTCAAGTTAAACACAGAAATTCCAAGTATGTTTTAACTAAATAATGTGCTCTGGGCAGTTAGCCCGTCTGCCCCCAGGCTCAACACTTGTGGTCTAACAGTGTTCATGTCCCCAGGAGGTCCACAACACAGACTTATGGCTAGGAGTTTCATCCAATCTGAGCTGTTAAGGATATGGGGTCTCAACATGGGGACTGGAGGATTAGTGTCCGCACTCACAATGTGCTGGGGCGGGGCTTTCTGGGTCAGGACACAGAATGTGCAGGCACTCAGCACCCTGCAGCCTTTGGCCAACAACTGTACCTTGAGGCTAGAGACACACAGTCACCACTGCATGGGTAATGGCCTACCAGCCACAAATGAGACAGTCTGTCCACCATTGCTACTGGCCTAGTCTGCCCTAAGAGCTGAGCTCTTGTGGAAATGAACCCTGTTAAGGTAGAAGCCATCCCGTACTCAGGTCCTCAGTTCACCTTAGAGGACTGAAGGACATAGTTCCAACTGAGTAATTAAATAGGCAACTTCTGACAATAGCCACACTATAGCTGACCAGAGAGGACTGCCTTGCAATGACTCACTCACCCCACTAACTTACACGTTACAGAAGGACGAAACAAAAGGGACATGGACTCTCATGCTGCTCAGTTCTTTTGCTATCTCTAGAAACATCTCCCAGATGCAGAAAAAGGGAGTTTAAGGTGTCAGAGTACCATGTGCACATGAACAATCAGTTCATGGTCAAAACACTCTAACCCTCGGTGCTACGACAATACAGTCCAGACTGTACAGATGAACACAACTTGATGCTCACTCATGAAAGCTCCTGACCTACTGATAAACCCACAGGACAGGCTTACATAGTGCCCATCTCTCAGGGATGAGGAATGGATGTGTAAGACCAGTATGTAGGCTATCTATGGGAAGGCTGACTGACAGACAGTGTCTGTCATGCATTTATGTAGTAGGTATAAAACCAGAGCTGATTCAGAACTGGCCAACCCATGCCAGTCTACATATAAGGAAGGGTCAGGCAGAATTAACCAGACAAGCTTGTAGAAAGTCAAGCCATATCAGTCATTATGTTGCAACTTTTAGCCAAAAAATAGCATCTATTCTTTAAAATTCTATTTAAGTTATGTGTACATTTGTGTATATATGTATGAGTATGGGTACACAAGAGTCACAGAGGACATGTGGGGGTCAAAGGACAACTTCCCGCAGTCAGTTTTTTCCTTCTACCACGCGGTTCCTGGGAATTAACTCAGGTCATCATACTTGGTAGTGAGGATCTTGACCCATTTTACCCACTGGCCCAAAAATCAGCATCTAAACTTTACTTTTCCCAAGAAACTTTGAACGGTATCTGTGCTCGCAGGCATTTGCTATGAAGGAAAAGTGGTCTATTTTTCTAACATTTCTAATAGAACTTCAGTGGTTCTATTAGAATTTTAAAAATCGTATTACTTTGATGACCCTCTGGGCCGGAAGGGCTAAGTTTCCAATGACTATTATGCACAGAAGGTCGACACCAGTAACAAAGAAATTCCAGGAAATGTTTACAAGCTCTCTGTCTTACAAGAAACTATCCTAGGAACTTACAGATATTAACTCAGGAATGACCTTGTAAACTTGGCATTTTGTTGTTGGTGGTGGTGATGGAGCTGTGTGTGTGTGGTGTGTACTGTGTTTGATAGTGCATGTGTGTGTGCATGTGTGGGTCAAATGTAAACTGCCTTTGCTGCCTTTTCTCAAGTGCTGTCCATCTTCGGTTTTTGGGATAAGGCCTCTCACTGGCCCTAGAACCTAGACATTAGGTTGGGCTGGCTGGCTAGTAATAGTAAGACTGACCCCACGAGGATAAAGGATATCCCAGAGCTGACAGGGACTTAGGCCATTAGTGCAAAAAACAACTTTAGTTTCCAGCAGGGAACAGCAGCATAATCTATCCAGGAGCACAAAAATGACTCCACGGCATGAGGATGTAAATGTTATGGTTTCTCTGCCTACCTAGCTGTCGGAGCTTGGGGAGCATGTGCACCACAAACAGGCGGTAGTCAGACTCATTCTTCTCAACAGGGTTAAGCCGGAAGTCCACATCCTGGAGCTCTGTTAGGGAGTGGAGCCTACATACTTCTGCTAATGAAGAAATACAGTTGTAGTAGAGATTGAGAGTCTCCAAGGAGACCAGATACTGAATGCCCTGTTAATAAGAAAATAACTCAGTTCATTATGAAAAATAAACCATTGACAGGGGCTAACCAAGTTAAACACACTTATAATAAATACATACAATTACCAGAAAAGACTCACAATGCAGCATGTTCTTATTAGTGGAGTTCTATGTTCCATATAGGGCAGTGGCACTAAGGATGTCTGAATAGAGGCCTGTGAGCCCCAACAGTATAAGGCACAGCTGCCCCCTCTTGAATGCACAGATCAATCAAGTGACATAATTCACACCATTTCATTTGCTCCACACGTAACAAATTAGGAGGTTAGTGCTCAGGGCTTGAGAGAGGGGCCAACCGTGGAGCCTGTACCTGAGTCAGACTCTAAAACCAATGTCAGCAATGTTCTCTGTTAAGTACCATCTTCCCGGGCAATGACACCCTGTATTTTCTTTCAAGGCCAGGCCCTCCCCTCTGAACTGAGCCATAACCTCCCACTTGTGTCACCTTGGAAGACTTCCTATTTTCTCATCATGACTGGGCACCTGCATAAGCCTCAAATTCACCCCCTGCCATTTAGGGTAGAAGGCCAAATGCCAGGCCACAAACAGATGCGAAGTGCAGAGAGAGGAAGCAAAGCAGATGGACAGGGATGGGCACGCAAACTTTAGGCTCTGAGATCTTGTTCCCATTCCCTAACAAAAATCCATCTTCTTCAGAGAGCTATTACTTTGGTATTCAAAGTAGTTTAAAGATATAATGGGGTGGGTCAGACACTTAACTCTAGATAAACACTAGTAACAATACAGCACAATCTTTCTAAATGTATAAGCATTCTTTGTATAGTTTCAAAACATGTTGCATTTTTTTAGTCATCAAAATATGTCCCTCTGATACTAAGAGTGATAAATTTTAACAAACAAGCCTAAAACATACCTCAAGACTAACCAAGGAGTTACGTGAGAGGTCTAAGGATTTTAGTGCTGTCAAACGCATCAGAGAGTTCCCTAAGTGAGTAATCTTCTCTTGGTACGTTCCAGGAATAGATAATGATCGAAGCTCAGCTAAGGATAGAAAATTGTAAGATTTTAATCCTTTTTAAAATTTAAAATAGTATAAGAGAAATTTAATTTGAGGGAATATTTTAGAATTTTTTAGAAACACAGCAGATACTGACAGACAAACTGTTCAACCAAAGCGTAATCAGGCTTACAGACTCTATCCTAGGCCTATCAGTGTGCTGCTTATCAATCAGTTACCAGAGAGCCCCGAAAAGTCATTTCAGCAAGAGTCCCTGGCTCAGGGTCTGCTCACCTAACCCCTCAGCACACTACTTATCCTTCACCATCCCCAGGACCAAAGCAAGATTCTGCTCCCTCATGTCCTCTTAGTGACGTCCACCATGGACCCTGCTTCCCTGCCCTGCTTGTTGGCTAAAACGTCTATTTGCCCATGTCACACTGGGAACAGTCTTGTCTCCTCACACTGCAGAGTCCTCTGCATCTTGTGACCATCTCAACAGCCCTGAATAGTCTTTTTTAATGTTCTTGTTTGTTTTGAGACAAATCTAGGCAGCCAAGGATGGATCTCAAACTCCTGGGTGCCAGGATTACAGGCTTGCGCCACCACTTCTCAGCAAGTTCCTGGACACCCACAGCTACAGAGAAACCCTGTCTTTGAAAGAAAGAATACAAACAATCAAGCCTACTGAGCACTGGTACTCACTGCTGTCTGCTTCCTAACTGCAAATGCAATGTGAGCAGTCACCTTATATACCCTAGCCACTGTGCCCCTTCCTCACCTTGACTTTTATCTCCTTCAAAATAAACCTTTTCACTTTTGAGTTACTTCTTGTCAGGTATTTCTTACAGGAAATGAGAAAAGCAACTAATATACCCTCTTAGTAAATAACAAAATCACTAGACAGAAAATCCTTCTGACTGCATTGAATACCATCAGCCAATAAGATCACATTATGTGTGACTATGACAGGCTGTCATAATACTGACATTAACACTCCACTCAACAACACACTTTGCAAGTGTACTTGGAACACATTCTCCAATGGAAACCAGATTCTTGGTCATTAAACAACCTCTGCAGATTTAAAAGAACTAAAATCATACATAATACGTTCTCTGACCATTACAGAATTACACTGGAATTAACAACAGAATAACAAGAAAACCTCCAAAAGCATGCTTCTTAAAGAACATATTCCCAAAGTAAATATTTAAAAAGTGAGTAATTCCTAAGTAATTCATAGGACATTTTAAAAGCATGCTGAAATCAATGAAAATCAGGGTTAGTCAGGGTGGCAACCGCCTGCAATCCTAGCTATGTGGGAATCTGACTAAAAATCAAAGACCAGCTTAGGCTAAATATGGCGAATAATGTAGTTTTGGCTAAAACCACACTTGAAAAATTATAAAAGGTTAGTGTGAAGTCCCATGATAGTGCATGTGTTTAGCATATGTAAGGCCCTAGGTTCTACCTCCAGTACCACTGAAAACAGGAGGGAAATAAAACACTAACAAATGTGTATGCAACTTAGGGATATTTACAGAGAAATTTATAGATTAAAATATTTAAATTACAAAAGAAGCTTTAATTCATAAGGCTTCACTTCCAGAATCTAAAGAGTAAAATAAATGCAAAGCAAATATAAAGAAAATAAGTAGGAGAAAAGGTAAATTTAAAAACAGATAAGACAAATCAACCAACCTAAAAGTGGTATCTTTCAGTAACAACACGACTGAAAAACAAAGCCAGATTACCAGTGTCATTTATGAAAATAGGGATATCCCTACGGGCTCCACAAACATTAGTAAAGTAGTAAGAGAATGCTGTAGACAGTTCTATGTACATATGCTTGACATCCAAGAAAAAAATAAATTAACTCAGTAAAAAAACCCCAGATCACAGAAATTCACTCTGGATGAAACCACTGTAATTTTAAAAATCGAGTTTGTAACCTAAAAATTTCAACAATGGGAAAGTCTAGGGCTCCATGGTTTCACCGGAAGAGTCCGAGGGAAAAAAGAAAAAAGCACAAATTCTACACGACCTCTTGCAGAAAACAGAACGAGGCCCTGATGTCCAAACCACATAAAAACAGGCCTGCATCCCTCATAAACACAAACACAAAAACCCTCAACGCAGGAACCCGGGAAGAAAGAGAAGGGAGCTGCTGCAAAAGAGACTCACTCAGCCCGACCACCGCACCTCGGACACACCCGGGCCGGGCCCCGACACCCGCCCGGTCTCCCCGCCTCCCGGCCCACCGGCCACGACCGTTAGCGGCGAAGCCCATCCGCACTGAGGAAGAGCTGCCAGGCCGGCAGCCCTCCCCGTAGAAACTCCGGACCCCAGGTGCCGGTCGGTCGCACACGCACCCAGGTCGCGGCGGGGACCCAGGCCGCTGCGCTCCTGGACCGTCTCCTCGCTCAAAACCAACCGCTGGCTCAACGCCATTTTTTCAAACCGGACGCTGGCGCGCGGAGCCTGCGCACTGCGGCGCACTGGAACGGGCGGGGCGGGGCCAGGAGACGGGGCGGGGCGGGGCCAGGAGACGGGGCGGGGCGTGGGCTGTGCGCTCACCCGCACGCACCCAACCGGCTGGTTCGGTGTGCAACCTGGACCTTCCCCCGGACGGCCCCAGTGGGCGCAGTAGGCTCTGCTGTAGCAGCTGCTAGTGCCCGGGGCAGTCGTGTCTACTCTCACTTCCGTTCATCTTCCCCTACTCCCTCCATGAGCCTTCCCTCCTCAGGTTCCCTCCTGCTTCCCACCAGGGCCCCTCCCTCACAGAGAGACTTCCGTAAGTCCTCACCGTGTGGTTGGAGAGACAGGCTGGGTGCAAAAGTTTCGCAGTGTTCTCCCGTCCAAGACACGTTGAAAGTCCATTAAACTCGGGGTCTACTGAGTAGAGCTTTGTTCATCTTAGGAGTCTTCCAGGCAGTGAACAGATAGATACTCAAGCTTTTTGGAAGCAAAATAATGGCTTTCGTGGTTGCCATGTAAGAGAAGTGGCACGTCAGGGCAGCACAGGCATCTTCATTCTGTTTTGCCAGGTCGGAGTCCAAGTGGAACCCTGGGGAGAAGAGTGGTCTGTCTGGGACAGAAACCCAGGACCAGCTTTTTACTGTAATGGAAGTGCCAGCAGAAACTTTGGAAATAACATTTCTGTTTACTGAAGTTTTGCATTTTCACTGAGTAAAGAGGGACAAGGATTAGCTATGCATCTTGCAGAGATGATTCCTACAAGCCTCAGTAAGAGGTTGTGCTAATGATTACTACTAAGTACCCTTCAAAATGGTTTATTGAATGCCATCTGCAATGGTAACATTAGATTGTGAGCCAAACCCAAATGAACTTAAGCTGTCCTGTGTGCCTAACTCTATTTTTAAGTGAACATCTAATTGGGTAATGTCCTTAAGTTCCATTTGAGGTGTTTTGGAGTAAACCAACAATACTGGAATTAGATTTGGTGTTGGGTTGAAAACACAGAGCAGGGAACAGTGTGACACAGAGATAGAGATGGTGGCCAGGCTGTGTCACATCAGAAGCTATCCAATCTGCTTTTTAACTCATAAAGGTTTCCAATGTAGACCTGAAGCTTCCTTAGCAGGAACCTTCCTTATCTTGAAGCTCACCATGTGGACTTCCTACCACCTGGAGAATTGGCAGGCAGCTCTTCTACCCAGGGCACTGTCTTGATCTCACATACACTTCTCTCCCATGCTGTCCCCAATCTTGGCATCATCAGATGTCTGAGACAGGGTAAGAAAAGCCCCTGTAACCATGTATAGAGCTTGTGAGACCTGCCTCTTTCTTTATATGGTATCTCTGTAGGCAGCGCCAAAATACATGCTGCTTATGACCCACAATCCAGGCCAGCTGGACATTGGTGGGGGTGGAGGCCTCTCTGACTCTTCCTACCTGATACGCCTTGCAGTTTTCTAAGATCTTCCATGGAGGCTCTCACTCCCCAGTCTGAATCCTTGAACCCGTGGGCCCCAAAAATATAGGGCCAGTCATCCTAAAAGGACAGGAAGGAGGCAGAACACCTGAGGGTGACTCGTGTGCTAGAAGAGAATACAGGTTCAACCTGGCCCTTGAGGCCCTGAGACTGTCTTTAGCCATAAGGAGGAAACTGTGGTATTGACTGAGACTTTTAGATGGAGGGAGGGATCATCCAGGATCCCCTGGCACTGTGTCCTCAGTGGGCCTCATAGAGCAATGGGTAACATGACATTGTTGGCTCTCCTTACCCTGCTTGTAGGGGCAGTACTCTAATATGATTCAAATTAGTTAGCTGAGTTAGATCTTTCCTTCCTGCCACAAAAACTGGGCTTGTGTGTCATCACAGGGAAGTACACAATACTTCCTGCTAAAGTCAATCCGGAGCCACAGCAGCCTGCTGACAATGTTGAAAGGGACCCTCTCATGCTTACAGGTTGCCTTCCACTGGCGCAAGGCATACAGCTGCTAGAGGCTCTGGCTCTGACTGTGTCTGCCCAGACTAGTGTTAGAAACCAGTAGCTATGGGCAAAGGGTAGTGAGTAGGCAATAAGAGACATCAGGAAGAAACTCAAGCAGGGGCTGCATGAGGGAATTGTAGAGCTGCAGCTGAATGCAGAACACCTGTCGCCTTTGAAGGTAAAGGCTGTTACTATCTCAAGGAGTGAAGCAGGAATAGGGATAGAGGGGGCTTCCCACCCGGTTCCCATTACCCTTCCTCTTGAGGAGGCTCTGATCCAGGGCTAGCTCCCTGGTCTGTTGCAACTGTGTTTTTTTTTTTTTTTAGGCTATCCTGGAACATGCTTTGTAGACCAGGCTGGCCTTGAACTCACAGAGATCCACCTGCCTCTGCCTCCCAAGTGCTGGAATTAAAGGTGTGTGCCACCATACCTACCATAACTGTTCATTTTTAAAATGTTAAATGTTTGACTGTGAATCTCTGCACCTTTTCCCATTGTCTGCTGGAAGCCTCTCAGATGGCAGTTATGTTATTAGGTTCCTGCCCAGTTCCCTCTCTCCATCCAATGTCTATTTTATCCCTACTTTTGAGGGATTCCAGCATCTTCCCTTCAGCCCTCTTTGTTACTTGGTTTTTTGGGGGGGTCTGTGGATTGTAGCATGGTGATCCTGTACTTTATAGCTAATATCCACTTGTAAGTGAGTATACACCATGTGTGTCTTTATGCCTCTGGTTTACCTCACACAGGGTGATATTTTCTGCTTCCATCCATTTGCCTGAAAATTTCATGATGCCCTTGTTTATGATGACTGACTAGTGCTCCATTGTGAAAATGTACCCATTTCTTTATCCATTCCTGGGCTGAAGGACATCTGGGTTGTTTCCAGTTTCTGGCTACTACAAAGAACTGTTCCCTTGGCTGTATCTCTACCAGTGAAGATCAGCATCAGTGCTTGGCAGTTATCAGTGTATCCCAACCTCCCCCCCTCTACATGCACACACACACACACACACATGTACAGAGATGCTACACAAGGCCCTTCTCATGGCTACTTTACAAGAACATGATTGATGTGGACCTGGAGGCCTGCATCATGATATCTTACCATACCCATTAGTTAAATCCAAAGAGGAGGGAGACCACACCCTGCTCTTACACTTTGCCCACAGTAGCATGGGGGAACAAACAGTTCAGTGAGGAACATGAGCAGGAAGCAATCTTTAATATACTGTATGGAGAAACTGTGGGGTCACTGGGACTCCCCCTCCCCCTCCTCCCCCTCCTCCTCCTGTGGGGAGGGGGGAGTCTGTCTGGGCTGAGCTGCAGTTTACTTCTCATTACATTTAGAAAACACCTATGGTTTGAATTCTACCCTGTTTCTGAAAAGGTGAGAGCTCCAAATCAGTGACCCAGGTTCCACTAACCAGAGCCTATAAGGTCAGTTGAGGTCAGGCAGCAGTCACTTCACCTCAGGAATTCCTGAAACTGGACAACTGTCCAGGAGTTTGAAAACACTTATCTAGTTGCAACAATGGTGAGGATGAGCCATTGGCACTGTCCTGCCCTAGGGACCCAAGGCTGGGCCATAGTAGCTAGGTTACCTGTAAGACCCAAAGTCAATCTGTAAGCCCTACCTGGTAACTTCCTGGAATGCTGGGCGTTGTCGTTATTGGAAAATAACAAAGCCACATGGGAAATATGGTGACCATGTGGTTTTGCCCTTCATGAAGCTCCTACAACGTGTGACTTGCTGCTACTTGCTGGGATTCCAGAGAGTGGACCTGACCAGAGTCCACCCTGGTCAGTATTTAATTAAAGCCTGCTTCAATCTGGCTCAGAATCGTCGAACTGGGTTTTCTCTTGTGAATCTCAGGATTAACAATCCAAAGGCAGTGGATCTGGGCCACACTAACAAGAAACTCTAAAAATCCCCCATGGTCTCACAGTCCAGAGCCAAGTCACTCCTGTCCAGGACTATACAGTCTTAATAGCTATCTAGCGCTGGGCCTGAAGGAGCTAGTTCCCAGCAAGTACGTCTAAGTGAAATGTCTCTACTTCCAGTTTCTACAAGTCTGTGAATTCTGTACCACAACAACAAAAGTGGCAGAGGCTCCTAATGTGACCACCAGACCCAAGATATAAGATTCTTCCTCGGTGGGCTCGCCAATGATGCTCACCAGGTGGTGATCCTCATAGGCATGGTTCCCTGATATGGGACTCTCATGTGATCTACCAGACTGTGAGCCTGCAGTCCTGACTTTGCCGGTAAAGACTCCCCAGGAATGAGAGTCTGTCCTTTAGGCAGAAGTCGCCCAGGGCCTCACCCCTTGAGAAAGAACGTTTTAGGTAGTGATCTACAACGTGGAGACAACCCAAATGTGACCCCAGATGGTGATCTCTGAGGCTTAAACGATCAGGCATGCCCCCCAGGTGTGGTGCCACAGGTGGTGGTACTTCACGGGCAGTGACTCCTATATTTGGGACCTTCCTGGTGTGACACCCTTAGGCAGGCAGCTGCTCCATCTCTGTGCTCATTGACCCCTAATGCTAAGCTATGACCTTCAGAGAGGAAGATCAGGTAACTAGGCAGTATCCACACTCTGGAGCTGTATCTGCAACTCTCAGACAGTAACCAACTGGAATGCTGGGATGTCTGAAGAATTCTGTGACACACAACACCCCAAAAACACTTGTACCCATGTCCTCATCAGAACTACCCTAACCCACCCATGCCTTTCTCTCAACCATCCACTCAGACAAACTATCTATACTGAGGCTTGCAGATCGCAAGAAGAGGCAGAGAAAGAGCCAAGTCTAAGTGGGGCAGGCACCTTCTGAAAGGCCCAGTCCTTCTGAGGCCCAGGCCCACTCTGTCTAGAGGAGCCCTCCCTTGCCTACAGGCTCTGAAGTTAGAAGCTCACTCTCCCTCTAGACAACGTGGTCCAAGTAGCCAGGTTGTAGAAAGGCTATGGCCTCCTCCTATAAGTAGGCGCTTACACCCAGCCTCTCCTGTTAGCATCAGACAAACTTACCTTCACTCAGCAGCCTTAGTCAGCAGGCCCAGACCTGTATGCCAACCAAATTCTGTTCCCTTGGTACTCAGGGTTCCCAGTGTCAGCCCTGCCACCCCTGGAGTGGCATTCTCATTAAGCCCAAGGCTATTATGAGTTAACACTCTCCGAGTGTACTGTGAGGACCTGTGTGAGCACTGCCACCATTTCTGTTCTACATTTGTGTACCTTGATGTGACAGCACAAGGCAGAGAGCACAGGCCACAGTGTCCTCTCATGTTGAGATTGTGGCTGGGGCTAGAGCAAGGGTCAGAGGGCAGCTTGGCTTTATAGCACATCAGCATATCATCAGGGTCCTAAGAGTGGGAACTCACTTTTGACCCTGAACTGGCTTCAGTTCAAGCCACAGTTTCTTCACCTCAAAAAAAAAATTGTAAAAAATAAAAGCTTTATTCAGGGAACTAGTGGCCCCTAGCTAACCCTCTCGGCTTTGCCTTTCCCCATCACAAGAGAGGATATCTATCTGTCTCTTACAGCTCAGGGAAACAAGTTCTGACTAGTGGGGTGTGGGTATGATACTACAACGGCATTTTAAAGCTGAGTTTCTGGGTGAAGAGTCAAGCCACATACCTTCTCTCTCTGCTTTGAACTGTGATATCCAGAGCTGTATCTGCCACCTTGGAACAAAGAGGGAGGAAAGGGCATCACAGTGGCGCACAGCAGGGATTCTAAAGTGATGTCACTACCTACTGACTGTAGACTTTGCCTTGAGGAGGGGAGAAAAGACTAGCACTGCTTCACTGCTGTTAAGGCTGATCCTGAGATTGGCCGAGGCTTTAGAGTCCGATATATTTGGCCCAGGCTGCACCACAGAGCAGGTGTGTAGCCACAAGACATGTGACTATGAGAAGTTATCAAGGAGTCTGTGACCCTGAAGAGAACTTATGTTCTACTTGGGGGACCTGGAGATCCAGTACCTGGAGCTTGGGGATAGGAGGGAACAGGGAAGAGTGAAGAGCTAGAGGTCCATTAGAAGTGAGATGTGAGGGGACGTCACACCCTTGACAGGGATCTAGCTGGCTGAAGTGGGCAAGTGAAGGTGGATCTGGGAAAATCACAAAGAAAAACATGGAAGTTGTTTACCTGGCTTCCTAGTTGTCTAGACAGGGAGTAGTTGCAGGGCTTCATTTTGACCTTTATCCTTTCTAATCATATGTTGACTTAATCATTTGGATGAGACTCCTTTTCCTGAGCTGAAGGATGTATGAATATAGCATCCAGAAAAATAAGACAGAATTTTGCTTTTAGAAGCTCTCAGTCAAGTGAGTGATGTGCTAGGGAAGGTTCTTTTGTTAGACTAAAGCATGTTTTGTGTTGTGGATAGCATATTTGTAGTCCCCAGCCCACACACTAACATGTTAACCCCAGTGGAAAAGGATTAGATCCAGGGGCCTTGGGAGGTGGCACAGTGGAGCCTCACAATGGGAATCAGTACCTTCCAAGAGACATCAGCAAGCTGTTTCCTTATTCTCTGTCAAGAGAGGAAGCAGGGAGACAGGTCCCCAGTAATGGAACTGACCAGACCTGACCCTGGATGCCAGGTCTGAGAAAGGAGCAGATGCTGTGGCATTTCACAACAGCATGAACTGCCTGAAATACCATGAACAGTGCTCACATGGTAAGTGTCACCTCATAGAACAGAAGACAAAGTTTCCCAGGGATCTTGAGGTGCGTTTGTTCTGCTTATTAGGCTGGTCCAGGTGCAGTCCTTGTAGGCGTCAAAAGACACTCCCAGGAGGAGCCAACTGAGGCTGAAGCAGAGGAAGAGGTGAGGCAACCCTGGTTAGAGATCACCTGGGGTCATGGGAGCTGGAGTAAGCCTGAAAGACCCTCCCTGCGTTTGCAGAGGGAGCCCAGTTCTGCATATACCTCTGTGGGACTCATGGCCTCCAGGGCTGTGAGACAAGAAGTCTGGGTTGATCCAAGGGAGCAAGTCTTTAGTAATTTCGTGAAGCAGCCACAGAAACAACACATACACACCCTCGCCAACCTCAACAACAAAAAGTCTGTAAAGACTCCACTGTGTTCGGAATTGAACACCACAAGGAGACCATGTAAACCATGTATCTGAGGCATATTCAGGAGATGAGACAAAAGCTTTCAAAGGTAAAGTGAAAAGCCTGCATGAGTTGTTTTGAAACACCACTAATCCTTGGCTATCAGGGTCAGAAACCTGGATGTCAATAGCCCAAAAGTGGATAGTCAGTTATTGGCAGATATTTCCTGTGTGAGGCTGGGGTACTTTTTGCCTGGCTCTGACTCTGGCAGCATCCTAGTCCATCGCTGTTGCTAATCAGGCCCATGAACATGAGAGTCTCTTCTCCACAAACTCTGGACATTTTCAGTTTATTCTGGTTAGTTTTGATACAAATGACTCCATTTGATTTGACAACTTTTATACATTCCAAATCCAAAAAAATGTAATGTTAGAATTAGGTCCTAACACAGAGAACTCTTCACAGATGTTCACTATCTCTTCAGAAGCTCCAGAGAGGGCTGGTCAGGTCTCACTACAGTTTGCAAGGACTGCTGTTGTGCAGGGTTCTCACCCACATCTCTAGTCTGTGTCAGCCCTGAGCATGCATATGGGGAGACTAAAGATGGCTGGAGAGTTCTAGTCCTCTCTGAATCTCCGAAGCTATGTCCAGGCAGAGCTCATGTGGTGCTCACTCACTGCCCAGCTGGCTCCTGCTGTAGCACCCACCTCTGACCCTCCCCACAGGAGCACCTAAGGGTGATAATACCCAGACACAATCATCCTAAGAGGCACCAAACCTACCAGACACTCTTCACGTTTGAGAACCTGTTCCCCAGGACACCCGAGCACAGTAGCCTGCAACTTCACCTTTTGGCTGTTTGGGTGCAGGAGCATTCTGGGTGCTATCTAAATTGAGAGCTCATCTTACAGAAGAGTAAGCCAGGAGCCAGGGAGCCAGGGAGCTGCCTATCTGCAACCCAGAACCCCAGAACCCATGCAGAAAAGCCCAAGCTTTCATCTATTAGACACAGGGATCCCTGGGAGGGCCTACTCCCCCATCAGCCTGCTGTTTCTATTGGTACATTCTTGCAGGGTTCTCTGTGCTCTTACTGGAGTACCCCAAGGAAAGACCAAGCTGTCTTTTGTGGACTCTGCTATTGTCTGGGCTTGCTTGGTCTCAGACAGCCATTTCCAGAACTACTCAGTCCTTTTCTTTCTTTTTTTTCCCCTTCCTTCCTTCCTTCCTTCCTTCCTTCCTTCCTCCCTCCCTCCCTCCCTCCCTCCCTCCCTCCATCCATCCCTCCCTTTCTTTTTTATCTCAGGTGCCTTTTAATATCAAGGATCAGGAAGCACATCCTTTAAAAACCAATTAGCCATAAACTTTTGCTGGCTAAATGCATGTTTTACTTTGGACTCAATTGATTTTTTTTTTCAGATATATGGAACAATGGGCCTGACTCACCTATTTGAGCTCATAACCTCTTTCCTGCCCAAGACCTTTGAAGTCCTAAGTCACCCACACCTGGTCCACCAGCAGGGCCAGCGGCACACACCTGAATTCCCAGCAACTTCAAGGGGTGTGTTTAGCAACTGGCTCTTGATCTGCCGACATGACTGATGTCTTAGAATCCCAAGGTGGGTAGCAGAGTGTGACATGAAGTCACAAGGAAAATGGGGAGTCATGCAATGAAGGGATGCACAGGAAGATCCAGCTGGCAGGGGGTCGTTGTGTATGTATGGTGGGGGGTGGAGGGAGCTCATTACCAGGGGTGCTTACCCTTGCCGACTTCTCCACCCAGTTTCAGGGTCCTGAGGAAGCCTCAACCTCTGCCCCTTGGCCTTGTTCCCTGACTGCTATCTTTCTTGGCTTCCTGTGTTCTGGGTCAGAGCCCAAGAACTTTCTTTGCTAGCTCACTCCCAAAGAAGGGCTCATCCTTGTGCCCTCAGGTGTGTTGCAAACCCCCAGGCTCTAGGTCTAGGATGGGAAGTGTGCAAAGTCCTTGAAGAAAAGCAAATGACAGACAGGATCACAAACCTCAAAAAGCTGTAGGTCAGAATGAGGCTGAATGAGGTAGGGCAATACAGGCTGACCAGGGAGGGTACTAGGGACTTGGGGGGGTCATGCAGCAAAGAAGGACTCGGGAAACTTGGTAGCCACTACCACACAGACTGGGGGTCTGGATACACACCTGTCTTTCTCTTAGCATATGCTGCCATTACTGACCATTGCCGAGTGAGAATCCAGGCTCCACTCTTTCTACCTCATGTTTCTTCTGCTTGGGATTATGTTCCAGCTGATCTCCATTAGACTCATTTCTTTGTCTAATGGCTGCATTTTGTCTTTCTCTACTTCTGTGCCAATCTGCACTATCCTAAAGCAAATGGCAGCTATGCCGCATACTTTATTTAGTTTTATTTTGCTTTTCAAGATAAATATCATATTAGTTATGCAATGCCTTAAATGACTAGTTTAATAACCTTAAATAGAAACCCTTAGGGATTTGAAGAAAAATTAAAGATTCAGAGTGGAACTTCAATGAGGTAGAATGGGCAAGTAGTCAAAACTTGTGTTTTTAAAAGGTCCCATATTAATTGATTTTGAGTAAGAGCCACGAAGTAAAGAACTCATCCTCTAGTTCTTTATGCGAACCTTCTAGTCGTGTGCCAGTTTCTCTTTGGGATGAGCTGTTTCCTTTTGGGTAAATCTGAGGCAAGGCTTTGCTATCTGTCTTGTGCACCGTTTTCCCTTTCTTCTCTTTTGTGTTCTTTCCTAGGTGCATCACATTATTGTTTTAGAATTTTTTCCTTTGTGGCGAACAATGCTGAGCATCTTTTCATGTTCTTTTGTGAACATATTTTAATCCTTCTCATAAAAGATGGTACTGAACTCTGAGTTTGTGATCCCTATGTGCTCCCTGCCTATGAGTAAAGCAGAGATGAGTCTCTGCTTGTCAACACTGGGCTTTGGGGCCTTGCCTAGCTAGTTCTAGCAGGGCTAGTCTCATTGCTAACTCCTTGGAATTAAACATCAGACAAATGGTTTCATTTCCTCCTCTGCAGCCTGTGAGCCTTGGGTATCTCTTGTTCTGTGACACCAGCTAGAGTTATTTCTGGCATCGGAATGTGTGATAGACAAGGGCAGACCTCCTTGTGACAGCCCTTGGAGGAGAAAGGGTCTAGTTTCTACCACGGTGAAGGGCAGTGTTGGCTGTAGGTTTTTCAGTTGATATGCTTCCCTAGGTTAAAGAAGTTCTTTTCCTAGTCTGTTTGCTGAGTGTATGTAGGGTTAAAAATGGAATCTTTTCCTTTTCTTTCCACTTGCCCTCCATTCACTCTCCTGCCCCACATTCCCTCTCTGATCAGTCTCACTAAAGGGTTATAAATTTTATTTATCTTAAAAAACAAAACAAAACAAGTTGCTGGCCCATGCCTTTGATTCCAACCCTCAGGAGGCAGAGGCAGGTGGATTTTTGAGTTTGAGACTGGATTGGTCTACAAAGTAAATTTCAGGACAGCCAGGGCTACTTAAAGAAACCCTATCTCAAACAAACAAACAACACTTTCATTTTATTGATTTTCTTTCTTTATTGTCTTTGGGTTTTTTGTGTGTTTTGTTTTGGTTTGGTTTTTCAAGACAGTGTTTTCTCTGTGTAGCTCTGGGTGTCCTGGACTCACTTTATAGACCAGGCTGGCCTCCAACTCACAGAGATCTGCCTGCCTCTGCCTCCCAAGTGCTGGAATTAAAGGCGTGTATTGCCTGTTTTTAATTCCATTGATTTCACTTATGTTTATTATTTCTATCATTTTGCTTGATCTCAGTTTCATTTTCTCCTAAAAGTAATTTAAGATGGAAACTTAAACTATTGTTTCTAAGTTTTCTGTTTCCAATATAATCATTTTTATATTTACTCTCTAGTTAAATTCTACTAATAGAGACGATTAGTTTTATGAAATTCCCTTTAAGTACTATTTAATTTGTATAAGTTATATTTTTTATGTTCATTATGGAAAATGATTTTATTCCTCTTTGGGCCTGATTATTTAGAATAATAATCAATTTCTGCATTTAGGGGTTTATCAGAGAAGTTTCTGCTACTGATTTCCAGTTTACTTCTGTGTCAGGTTTGCACTGTGACCAAAGGTAGGGCCTATCGAGGCAAATAGCCCCTGAGTACTTAAAGGTAAAAGTGTATTGGTCTTCATTGAAGAGATCCCCAGACCAAACGTGTCTCATGGGTACTCAGTACTGATGATATACTCTTCCCTCTGTGTGGAATTACTGAGGGGATGGGAAGGGCCGATGTGCGCTAGCGTCCCCACTATGAACTCTGAGCCCCAGTGTGACTCTGTTTAGAGATGAGCTCTGAAGAGAGGCAGTGAGTTTTAAAAGAGGGCTAGAGGGTGGACCCCGACCTGCTAGGACAAGGATCCTCATAGGAGGAGCA
>CAJQZJ010032670.1:285830-296787 GCA_907164525.1 Lophiomys imhausi | reverse complement strand
ACTTCAGAATTAGAAAGGGAAGCAAGGGCTGGGAAGATAACTTGATGGGCAGGAGTGTTTGCTCTGCAGTCCTCATGAACTCCAGAACCCACA
This sequence comes from Lophiomys imhausi, assembly GCA_907164525.1. Taxonomy (NCBI): domain Eukaryota; kingdom Metazoa; phylum Chordata; class Mammalia; order Rodentia; family Muridae; genus Lophiomys; species Lophiomys imhausi. The sequence continues at coordinate 296,694 of CAJQZJ010032670.1, read as the reverse complement.
GTGGAAGGAGAAAACTGACTTCTGAAAGTTTTCCTCTGATCTCCATGCCTCTGTTGTGACACATGTGCCTGTACACACACATATACATCACACACACACACTCACACACACATATACATCACACACACACACACACACACACACACACACACACACACTCACACACTCACACACACACACACACTAAATTTTAAAAGAAGAGAAATTCCCCAGAAGATATCCTGTAAAGTCTTCTGAGTATATTTAGTGAGACTTTGAATATACCAAATGATGTCCTCTAGTGCTACAGATGACATAAAAGTGGAAGCTGAACGGTCATTCCAATGGGAAATAATGCTTTTTGTAACACAAGTGGCTTAGCAGATGACCTGGAGTTTTCATTGCAGGTGGGTAGGAAGGTAGAAGCAAAAGGCTGAACAGAACTGAAGACAGTGAGGTGTGGCTTGTTAATAAGGCCGGCACAAACTGTAAAACTTGGCTTATCTGCTAATTTAAGTAGTGTGGAGACTTATGTGCTGACGTCTCCATGATTGGTGGGAGGTATTTCCTTGGGAAAGTCTTTCTGTAGTCCTTATTCTTTGATACTTTGTTGGAATTTGTTGCATCTAGAGATAACTGGCTTAAAGATTGGGTTTCTTCATCTAAGAATAGATCTGAACATAAAAACGAGTACCCATCAGGGCACCTCAAAAAGGGGCTTAAGCTGAGAGATGAGTGAGGGTCTGTATCAGCAGCTCTCAACCTGTTAGTCCTGACCTTTTTGGGAATCGCATATCAGATATCCTGAATAGCAGATATTTACCTTACAATTCGTAACATTATTAAAAGTACTGTTACGAAATAGCAACAAGATAATTTTATTGTTGGGGTCACCACAGCGAGAGGAACTGTATTAAAGGGTCTCAACCTTCCTAAGGAATGGATCAAAACAAACAAACAAACAAACAAAAACTGTGGTACATCTACACAATGGGACACTACTCAGCTATCAGAAACAAGGAAATCATGCAATTTGAAGCCAAATGCAAATGATATTGTCTTGCTCATTCTATGATGTCTTAGTTAGCATTTCTATTGCTATGAGGAGACACCATGACCACGACAAGTCTTGTAAAGGAAAGCATTTAATTGGGGCTGGCTTACAGTCCAGAGGTTTAGTCCATTATCATCATGGCAGGGTGCAAGGTGGCATGCAGGCAGACATGGTGTTGGGGAGGCCGCTGAGACTTCTACATCTGGATCCACAGGCATCAGGAAGAGAGAGTGAGTCATTGGACCTGGCTTGAGCTTCTGAATCCTTGGAGCTCACCCCCAGTGACATACTTCCTCCAACAAGGCCACATGACCTAATCCTTTCAAATAATGTCACTCCCTATGAGCCTATGGTTCTAATTTTCACTTTATCTAGCTCCATCCATTTACCTGAAATTTTCATAATTTCATTTTTTCAAAATTTATTTATTTATTCAAGTTACATCTCAATCACAGCCCTCTACCTCTCCTCCCAGCCCAACCCTCCCACCCTCTTCCCCCTCTCCCTCCTCTCCTTCTCTTAGGGTGAGGGGGACCCCCACATATCAACCCCCCCAGTTCATCAGTCACATAAGGGCTAAGAACTTCTTAGACAGGGGCCCGACTTGGCAGCCCAGCTAGGGTAAGGTGTTCCACTAGTGGGCAACAGAGCCCATGACAGAGATAGCACCCCACTCCACTTGTTAGGGGATCTGTATGAAGACCAAGTTGCCAATCATCTACATATGTGTAGGGGTCCTAGGTCTAGTTGTAGAATGGTTAACCTGTATTATATGGCTAATATAAATTATAACTGAGTATACACCATGTGCATCTTTCTGGGCCTGAGTTAGATCACTCATGATAAGCTTTTCTAGTTCCATCCATTTTGATCTAGATGAACCTCGAGGAACACAACTGGTAACGTTACCTTCCAGGTAAGGCAAAACTCCTGGCAGTGTTTTGACAGGTCACTGTGGTGCTAACTAGTAAGGGCTACCTTCCTCTGACTGAGGTCTCCAAAGGGAATGAAGGTGGTATTTATTTCCCAAAGATATAGCTGTAGACTGAGGGATATGGAAAATAAGGGAAGGACTATTATAGCATTGAAGATATGTGGGGAGATCAATCTGAAGAATAATTTTAATGACAAATGTTGGGGTATTTCAAGGTGACTTTTTAGAGAAGACTTTACTGTTTATGGGTTGATGCCCCATTTAAACCAGAGAAATATTGTTTATGGTTAAGGAGGGCACGGAAATACCTTAATCTGATTGTAGTTGAAGTGTCTGTGATTGCCTGACCTCCATGGTATTAGCCCATATTTTGGGCAAATAGTCATATAAGTAGTGAATCATTGTCCCTTGAAAAGAGGTCATCGTGGACATTATTATGGATGTTGCAGGAGGATATCGTGCAGGGACCTAATTAAAAGAAATTAAGGTTGAATGCTTCCATTTCTTCTACCTAGGTCCCTGCATGATACAGGGTGAAGGCATTTAGGCATGACTAGAACAGTATGGGAAACTAAACTGTTATACAACACAGAGGAAGGCTGAAATATCTGATCATAGGTGTCCCACTGATGCCTATTACCTGACAAGAGCCACTGTCCATCCATCTACCATCTTCCTACCATCATTCCATGAATCCTTTCATCCACTTACCATCTATCCACCATCCACTATCACTCCATCTATCCATCCACTCCCCATCCACCCATCCATCCATCTACCATCATTTCATTTATCTACCACCCACCCACCCTACCCCTACACTCACTTATTTACATATCCAATTATGCACCCACCCATCCATGGATTGTGGCACCAAGCCTCCCATTGTGCTGATTTAATAAGCCTCTGGCAGCAGAGTAAGTTCCTAACATTCGAGTGTAGACACATTCTGTAGCTGAAACATTTCATTGCTTCTGCCATCTGCCTTCAGAAAAGTCCTAGCTTTTCTGCTTTCAGAAATGACCTGACTTGGCCGCCTTGCTTTTGACTGAGCTTGGATGGACACTACTCTCACTCACTCCCATTACTGAACATATGATGTGTCCAGTGCTGCATCCTTCCACCTGGTGTCAGCTCTTTGAATCTCACCTGGGGCTGCCTTCTCTAGTGTTTATCTACAAGTTTCAAAGGGTACCCATGGCAGGAAACTCATGATAGTCAAGTGTTTCAGTCAAGGATTTATGAAATCTCTGGGGAAAGTCAGATTTTACCTGATATTAAATCAGCAGAAGGAGGTAGGAGTAAGAGGTGGGTGTGGTGGTTTGAATAAGAATAGCCTATTTGAACGTTTAGTCACAGGGGGTGAAATTTGGTAGGATTAGGAGGTATAGGAGGTGTGGCCTTACTGGAGTGTCATTGGAGGTGGGCTTCGAAGTTTCAAAAGCCCATGCCAAATCCAATCTGTCTCTCTGTCGGCCTATGGATGAGGATGTGGCTGTTAGCTACTGTTCTATCACCAAACGCACTGCCATGCCCTTCACCAAGATGACAATGGACTAAACCCCTGAAACTGTAAGCAAGCCCTCAATTAAACACTTTCTTTTATAAGAATTGCCGTAGTTATGATAGCAATAGAACAGTGACAAAGACAAAAGTTGGTACCAGGGAGTGAGGCATTGCTATAACTGGTCTGGCCATGCTGTTTGTTGTAGAAATATAAAAGACTTTGGGACTTTGGACTAGAAAAGCAGTTGAATGATTTAGTGCTTTAGTGGGCCATCCTAGTAGGAGCATGGAAGATGGCAATTCTGAGAGTGTAGATTATGTATATTATATTCTGAAACCCCTTGAGCTGGGCCATCATAATATACATATGATACCTTCTCTTTACTCCTGTCCCCACCACCCCCCAAAAAATGCCTAAGGCTAAGGCAAATTAAAATGTTTTTGGATTAATGATGTTGGCAGAGGAGATTTCAAGACAGCCTGGTATTGATTTTATCATGTGGTCATTGGTAATAACTCTTATGCAGATCTATAATGAAAAGGAGAGAGCTGGACAAAGAAATATACAAAATGTACAGTTTGGGGAGAAAAGGAATGCCAGGAAGTATAATGGAGTCAAGTCCAGTGTTCTTGGAGTTAAAAGTTTAAACAAAACTCTGAAGCTAAATGGAATAAAGGGAGTGGTGACCTCAGGACAAGACCCCACCTAACTAAGCTTCCAACTTGGTAAAAAAGAATTAAAGGAAAACCTTAGAAGCAAGGGAACTATTAACAATAGAAAGTTGATGAAAATATAATTGAACAAAAGGCCAAGTTCAAGCCACCTCAGGCAGCAGAACTCGGCAGCTTCAGTCACGTGGCTCTGACTTAAGATTCAGAAATTCAAGAAGGGTTGTGGAATGTCCTCCATAACTAAAGAAAACCACTGAGTCTAGGTGTGTTCCTGAATGGAAGCCCAGAGAGTCCATTGCACACAGCTGTGAATGTGAAGCCTGGATTGTGCTGGAGATCCCAAGGTGCTGGAAATGTTAGAGTCATGGAATACTTGGCAAGGAAAGCTGCAAGACTGGGTGTGGAACCAGCTCAAGGGAGAGAATTGATGTATGGTACAGTCAGCTATTATGGGTAGAGATGCAAAGACCATTCAGCACAGCAAAGTCTGAGTTGAGAGTCTGTATTGAGCCAGAGAAAAACAGTTCTCACAGAGCACCCACGAATGTATTTTACAGGGAGCTTTTAAAGGCAAACAGTGCAGAAAATTACATCCTGGTTGGCAGTTGCAGGGAGAAGTAAAGCAAGCAAGCATTTTTTTTTCCCGAGACAGGGTTTCTCTGTGTGACAGCCCTGACTGTCCTGGACTCACTTTGTAGACCAGGCTGGCCTCGAACACACAGAGAACTGCCTGCCTCCCTCCCGAGTGCTGGGATTAAAGGCGTGCGCCACCAAGTCCGGTTGCAAGCAATTTAGCAGAAGCCAAAAACATAGAGTTAGCTGGAGTCTTTCGACTCTGAGTTTTCTAGAATAGGGTTAGAAACTTTCCCATGGGACTTTTCATGGTAAGAGTTGGAAAAGAGGGGGACAGTTTCAGGTTAAATCAAAGATGGCTTCAGCTGAGACAAGATGGGGGGAATCTTTGCCCTGTCAGACAACAAAGCTGAAAGGAGCAGGAGTTCTGAGATCAGCATGAAGATGCAAAATTTGGAGTTTTGCTTTAGTCCAGTATTTCCTCACTACCCTCCCTTTCTTCCCTTTTGAAATGGCAATGTATATTCTATACCATCTTATGTTGTAAGCATGTAATGTGTTTTTTAATTTTTATTTTACATGGGAGGGGGGTTTACAGTTAAAAGATTGCCTTGAGTCTCAGAAAAGACTTTGAACTTTGGACATTTAAACAGCGTTGAGACTGAGAGACAATGGGGACTTTTGAAGTTGGAGTTGGACTGAACACATTTTTGCATTATGGTATGATTGCAAGCCTATAGGGGTCAGGGAGTGCAATGTGGTAGTTTAAATAATAGTCTTATGTATCTGAATGCTTTGTCACTGGGAATGCAACTCTTTGAAAGGACTAGAAAAATTAGGAGGTGTGACCTTGCTGGAAGAAGTGTCACTGGAGGTAGGTAGACTTTGAGCCCATGACTTTTTTTTCTGGTCCAGTCTCTCTTTCTCTTTCTCTGACTACAGATCAGGATGTAGCTCTCATCCCCAGCACTGTGTGTGATATTATGCCATGATGTTAATGGATTCAACCTCTGAAGTTATGAGCAAATCCTAATTAAATGCTTTTCATATGGTGTACAATATGTAACTGGGATGTCAGAGTTGTGAGCTAATGACAAAATAACACCTCAGGAGGCACCAAGGTAAGGAAGCCATGCATAAACACCACCTTTCCTTCAATTGCTGCCATGCTTGTCATATTTGCCTCATCTGTATTTGTGGTGAGATGATTTGTGTCAAGGGAGAGACAAGTTATTTTGCACCTCAGTGATTCAATAACATTGCTTGAGAGTTGTACTGGCTCCCTGTGTCACTCAACACACCGTCACAGTTTAGCACACAGACCTTCTTTATCTGTCATTACTTGTCCCTCAACACACCGTCACAGTTTAGCACACAGACCTTCTTTATCTGTCATTACTTGTCCCACAAACACCTCACTCTGCTGGCTTCTTTGCCTGTGCACTGTATCTGTCATGTGTTAGGTGGTGGATTGGTCTTATCCATACACAAAGGGGGATCAAAAGGGAGGGCTCAAAACAGGATAAGGAGTTAAAGCCTAGCAAAACAAATGTCCTGGGGTGTCGTAGAAACCTGAGGAGTTGAGCTCTGTGGACACCGTTTGCTGAAGCCCCTGCACAGTAGTGTTGGCCTGAATTGAGTGTTATCTGAAGTTTCTCTTGTCTCATGTGGTGCTACTATTAGAGGCAAAACCCTCGATAAAGAGTCCATTAAACCCTGCTTCTTCATCCCCTGTTATTTTATGTGACAGCAATAACTAATCTCTGTAGATAGGTGGCCTTTTATCTCCCAGGACAGGGAAGTGGGCAAAGGCTTTGAACTCCTGCCCGGAGGAAGTGGCCTGCTGCTTTGTAGGGAGATGTCTGAGATGGCAGGAGACACAGGCTGCCCAGAACAAGGCCGGGCCTGTGGTCAGTAAAGGGGAGGGTCTGGGCAGAGGAGGGAGAGCCAGCTGTCCCTCTGAGAGCTATAGAGCAGTTGGGTATGTGACTTCCTAGATCCGTACTGCCTGTTCAGAAGCTCAGGTAGAAACTCGGCCTTGTGAGAGCAAACTTCCCAACATGTGGAAATGGGAATCCAACAGCTTGTGCACCCTTGTTCTGCTGGCCTGGCTGGTGGGAACTGCTCACCCACAGGCACTTTCGGGCCAAGGTGTGGGGCCAGAGCTTCTCCACCCTTGGAATAGCAGTGGGTTCTCAATGGTCAGTCTACAGTGGCTCTCTGTGCAGGCTCCCTTCCTCACCACTGCGTGGACCTTGGTGGCTCTTTTCTCTGTCCTAGGTAAGCAGCCTGCAATGGCTTGAGTTTTTTTTTTTTTTGTTCTATGTTCACTAACAGAGCCTTTTCTATTTTGTGCCCTACTTTCTAGGCATCATGAATAATCTAGTAGTCTTGCTCTTTCCATACAGGAATGGCTTCCAAAGCCCTGGTATGCATTTATTGGCCCTAGTCACTCGGTGATCTCCCCAAGGCTTCACAGAGACCCAGGTGCCCTCCAGTCTCTCAGTCCAAAGTATCTCTCAGCTTCTCAGAAAAAAAGAGGCTGGATTTTAAAGCCTGTTGCATTTTGAGGGGACACTGAAGTGAAATTGATTCTGACTATGATGCGTTGAGTAGCTCCTGAGTACCTAAAGATGCTGCACAGGAATCCCTTCTCTACAGCTGGGGAGAGCCCCTGTGCGTGTCTGCTGTCCATCTGTGTACAAGTTCCACAGAGAGAGACATGCCCTTGCATGTGATCAGCTGTCCCATGTAAGTGCTTGATATCTTCCTAAGATTTTATGCTACCTATAGGAAGAGACTGAGGGTTAACATCATTGTTTGTACCAAGCCATATACTCAATGGACAAAATCATACGTAACTGATAACTTATCTCTAAGGCAGAATCTGATCTGGGATTGTTATATCCAGTTAAATGAGAGGTGACCATGACCTGAAAATGACCAAATTAAGATGAAGAACACAGAATGCTGGGGACAAGAGTACGCCCTTTGTTAGGAGGAGCCACTGAACTAGGACACTTCTGGGCAGTCAGTGTTGGTCACTCTTATTGGAAGATGATCCAGCCCCACTTGGCCACTAGGGTCATTGACATAGATTGAGAGGCGTATGAAGAAATGGCATGTCAGGAGGAAACCTGACTGGCATCTTAGCTCCTTGCCGGAAAAGTTGTCCCCATGACTGGGGCAGCCCTTCTCCTTCCCAATCAAAGCATCCCCAGCAACCTTGCATGTCATACATTTGGGGAAAATGAGTTCACAACACAGAAGGTAGCAAGTGATCTCTCCTTCTTAGGAAGAGGGAATGTCCCACGACTGGGGGCATGGCTCTCCATCCTTTTGGACTTCCATATGGGTGTGTGGGTGTCATTTACCATAACCAAACAAACCTAAGCCCTCCTTGTCCCTCATCTGCCCTTTTGATACCCAACAACCCTGAACAGTTTTTCATACCTTGGGTGCAAAGCCTGGGTGAACTAATGCTGTCTTTACTTCTTGTTTGCTTTGAATACTCTCAAGTGAGCAAGTGGGGCTCCTGGTATCACAGTGTGCCCACTGGTTTGAGTGACACGTGGTAGAGCTCAGGGATTGGGCGCATTAGAGTTAACATTTAGTGAAGTGTTCTCTCAGCAGAGCATTTACAGGAAGAGCTGGGAGATGAGACTCATTAGAGAGTAGACCTTGCCCCTCGGTGGTGGGAAGCCAGAACGATACAGCAGGCTAGAGCTGAGGTCCACTGGTCCTTAGGAAAGTGGGACACTTGGCAGGAGAATCTAGCTTCCAGTACAGACAAAGTAAACATGTTGAGCTTGAAGCCCAGCTGATAGCCTTCCAGAGCCTTGGGCATCACCTTACACTCCTCCCATGTTTCCCTTGTGTCAGGTTCTCACACCCTCCCATGGTTTCCATGTAATATTGTCTCAGGTTTCATTTGTGCCTAGGTCTCCTAACTTTCCCCAGGGGCTCTGTGTGCCAAAGACTCACAGCCCTCTGTGGTCCCTGCTTACTAAGGGACCATATACTTCCCGGAGTCCCTGTGTGCCAAGGGATCATATCCTTCTCAGGGCCTTTGTGTACCAAGGGCTTATGGCCATCCTAGGGACTCAATCTTGTCTCAGGGTCCCTGTGTGCTCTAGACAAATAGATCGCCAGCTCTTGACTACAGAGACCCCTGGAGGGAAGGCAGGCCGCTGGTGGAAGGTCATGGCAAGTGGGGAGCTGGTGAAGGGCTCTGAGAAGCAATTGAGCCTCCGTTGAGCCTCAGAGAGGGCTAACTGGGCTGCTGATGGCTTTGGGAATAGGAGACTAGAGAGTATCTCATAGGTGGAGAGACCCAGAAGAGCCCCTGAGGCCACCCGCCCTCTGGGCACTGTGAATTGGATTCTCCATGTTAGGAGAAAGCTACTGAGCAAGAAGTACTCAGGGAAGTTGTGGGGGGGGGGAACCTGGCCTGATTCCCCCCCCCTTGAGTGAGTCTGTCACCACGGCAACCCCGTGGGGCTTGGTGCTCCACTCTCCCATGCTCATCTTTCAGTTTCGTGCAGAATTGTGCTGTCCTACCCTGTACTATCACAAGTCCTCAAAGGGTTGCACATTCCTAACCATCCTGTCTTCTGTCGTATTCTGGATTATTGGGAGGGGCTTGTGCAGGTGTGTGTTCTGTCTGGAATGCGTTCCCCCAGTGTGGCTCACACCAACTGAGATTGCACTGAATCATCGGTGAACCTATTCTTTCATTATCAAGTCTTCCCTCCCAGGAATCTTTCACAGTTTGCACCTAGTAAGGCCCCTGCTGGAATACAGGGCCTTTAGACTAACCTGCTTGCTACCAGCTTTCCTCCCTATCTCATTTCCAACAAGGAAGCTCTAATTCTTAGGAGTAGATATGGAGTGGAGGGAGCTTCACCCAGCCCTCAGTTATGTTCCTCTCTCTAGGAGAAGTCTCAGGGCTGAATTGGATCATTTAACTTCTGTTTATCCAACAAATGTGCGTTGCTCATCTTTAAAGTTTTGCTAGTTGTTGGGTGGTGGTGGCACATGCCTTTGATCCCCGCACTTGGGAGGCAGTGGCAAAGGCAGGCAGATCTCTGAGTTCAAGGCCAGCCTGGTTTACAAAGTGAGTTCCAGGAGAGCCAAGGCTACACAGAGAAACCCTGTCTCAACAAAACAAAACAAAACAAAACAAAACAAAAGTTTTGCTAGTCAAGTTATGACTAGCAAATTTCTCTACAAGTTTCAGTTGTGGAAACTGACTGATTTTACCTGAGTGATGCCAGCTAGCCACGTATCATCCATCTCTCAATGTCTTTCATCGTAGGACACACCCCTCCCTCCTCTGTCCCAACCAGAGACAAAGCCTCTGGCCTGTCATTACCTGATCTCATTTCCTCCCTCTGTGTCCTCCTCCTTCTGCACTGGCTCCCCAGAGACTCCTTCATCTCTCCTTTGTGGTGGCAGGACATGACTAGCAGGGACAGGGTCGAAAGTCAACAGGGCTCCTTTTCAGAAGCCATTCCCATTTTGTACTGGAGAGATAGTTCAACCAGTAAGACACTTGTGGGCAAGCATGAAGACCTGAATCTGATCCACAAAACCCACATAAAAAGTTAATGTGCTCTTGAGATATCATGGCCAGAGAGGTACAGTCGGCCGATCCCTGGGGCTCACCAGTCAGCCAGCCTAGCCTAGTCAGAAAGCTCTAGGCCCCAGGGAGAGACTCTGTCCCCCAAACAGGTGGATGCTGTCTGTGAACAATACCCAAAGCTGACCTCTGGTCTCCTTCATGCTCATATATGTGTATATATACCTGCACATATATAATAAAAACTATGATCAAAGCAGCTCAGAGAAGAAAGGACTTATTTCATCTTACAGCTTGTATCTATCATCTCTATCACCCAGGGAATTCAGGGCAGGAACCTGGGGGCAGAAACTGAAGCAGAAGCATGGAGTACTGGTGTGCTCTGGGTTCCTCAGCTTGCTTTCATGGACCATCCAGGACCACCTTTCTAGGGGCACCACCCATGGTGGACTGCCTGGTAGACTTGCTTGTCAGTCAGTCTTAAAGAGTCCCCCTTCCCAAATGACTCTAGCTTGTGACAAACACACACACACACACACACACACACACACACACACACACACAC
>CAJQZJ010032670.1:270395-283993 GCA_907164525.1 Lophiomys imhausi | reverse complement strand
GGGATGTCTTGTCTAGCCATCCCAGGGGAAGTCAGGGGAGGCCATGTATGACCAGGGCTGTGTGTGCTCCAGGGCTTTCCACACTTTGTACCTTTTATATTTGGCCTCTTGGGCTCTGGCCCCTCAGGGACAGAACTCTACATGGAACCATACTCACTTTCTCTTCCTCATCCCACCCTTTAAGCCAACTGGACACCAACATTCATTTGGGGACAGCCTGGAATATCAGAGACCATCATCTTACAGGTGGTCCCAGGTCTGGTCCCCACTCCCAACTCCCCCTCCCCCACTAAGGAGGAAGGACTGGGTTTGAAGGGTGGGGACTTCTCTGAGGGCTCTTACTCACCTACCTTTACTTGAGGTCCTCAGAGGCTCTGAGAACATGAAGCAACTCCTACTCCCTACACAACTCCCTTAAGTTATTTTGTTTTTATTGACATGTGTTAAGTATACACGTATATACATGTGTTAGTGGTATTCTGTGTGATATTTCCACACACATACACAGTGTGCACTGATCAAGTCCATCCTCTCTTCATTCTTCTACCTTTGCTTTGATCTCTAATAAACCCTTTTCTACATCCAGATTAACGTTTTAGGCTCCTCATAAGTAAGAATAGGTAGCATGTATATCTGGGTCCTCTCCTGTTAACATATCCTGCAGCTTCATGTATTTTACTGAAAATGACATTTTGTCCTTCTTTATGGCTTAGTAATATTCCATTTTACACACACATATGTATATATCACATTTTACTTATCCATTTTCTATTGATGGACACTTACCTAGGCTGATTCCATATCTTGGCTCTTGAGAATAGTACAATAAATGGAGTTATGCAGGTGTCTCTCTAGTATGATGACTTGATTTCCTTTGGATATGTGGGCAGATAGTAGAATCATAAGGTAGTTCTAGTGTATGTGTTTTGGGGTACTTCCATAATGTCATCCAATGGCTATACTAGTTTACATTCCAGGCAATCCTGTGTATAGAGTTCATTCTGCATGCCCTCACTAGTATGACTTTATATACCAATAACAAAGTTGCTGAGAGAGAAATCATAACATCAATCACATTTACTACCATGAAAATGTGTAAAATAAAACCAAGAATAAATTTAACCACATTTGTGAAAAACCTCTACAGTGGCAATTATAGAATTATAGTAAAAGAAAGCCAGCAAAAGAGTGGAAAGGCCTCCTGCATTAGTGGATTGGAAAAAATGCTGTTGCTAAAATGAACACATTACAAAGCAGTCTGCATATTCAACATACTCTCCAATAAAAGCGCTAATGACACTTTTCACAAAACTAGAAAAAAAATCTTAAACTCATAAAGCTGCTCAGATTCAGAATGGCCAAAACAATCAATCCTGAGAACAGTAGTGTCAAAGATATTACAATTATCTAATCTCAAACTACATAGCAGAGAAAGAGTAACAAAAACTATGTGGTATGGTATAAGAATAGACATTTAGAGTAATAGAACAGAACGGAGAACCCAGAAGTTGCCCACCAAGCTAACTGAGTCTCAACAAGGGCACCCAAAGCATACATTGGTAAAACAGCCCCTTCAACAAATTATGCTGAGAAACTGGGTGTCCACATGTAGAAGGCTGAAACTTAAATGCTATCTCTCATCTTGCCCAACAAACAAACAATGAACCAAAAAGAAGAAGAAGAAGGAGAAGAAGAAGAAGAAGAAGAAGAAGAAGAAGAAGAAGAAGAAGAAGAAGAAGAAAGAAAGAAACTTCGTGATCACTAGAGGAGAACATAGCAAAGGGTTTGAAGATTTGTACAGGGCAGTGGAATTGAAGCAAGAATTGAAGATGGAGTTGCATCTACACTAAAACGTCTCTGTACAGTTTAAAAAAACAATTGGGAAAATTGTCAAGTATTCTCATATATAGGGGATTAACATCCCTGGGGGCTGGACAAGAGTGTTGTTCAGGGCTGGGGTTTGTGCAGAGCATGGATCTGTGGGTGACTGGTACTTGCGCAGGGGAGGGTATCTGTTCAGGCCTGAGGTCTGGGTCTATGCAGAGCTGGGTTCATGTGGGGTGGCGTCTGGAAGCACTGTATCTGGGGCCTCAGTACACATGTCAAAGCCTGTCATATTCTCAGCAAACTACCTGTGTGCGGGCAACAAGGGCACACTCCCTCCCTCCAAGAGCCTTTACTATGCCACAGCCAGCAGGGGGCAGGAGTCACCTCTTCAGGGTCACCAGCTGGGAGCTCAAGGGGACTCTGCTCTACTAAGCGATTTTGTCTTGAGATCATATATGCTCATTTTGTTTGTTCCCCTCTATTTAATTTTTATCAGAAATAATGATTAGAAGTCATTTTCCACCACAGCTGAAAAAAGAAATCACCCTTGGGAAGGGTGGAACAGGTTAGGGATGAAAGCCTGCTGCCTCCTCAGTCCCATCTCCCCATGCTGTGGGCAGAGGAAACAACAGAATATGACAAGCTAGGGCTTCTCAGCCCTTCTGTCTCTGTGACCCCTGACCCCCACATAAACCCACATGGATGTAGCTGCAGTCGCCAGGGTCTGTGCTGTCTCCTGCACCCAGGGTTCTGCCTGGCTTTTCAATCTGTGCTGAGAAAGAATATGCCTCTAGGTGCCACACTGAGATGGAAGCTCATCTGGCCCTCTTCCGTCACTCCCTGAGTGACTTGTCAACATTACTTTGATGTTGGAAACTTTTCTAGCACTGACAAGTTTCTAGGTTGGTGTCAGAGACAGTGGAAAAGCAGACGGGTCCACAACTTAGCCCTCCAGCACAGCCACAAGCTGCGGCTCCCTGCCCTCTAGGACTACCGGACACTAGCCTGTCTAAGAACCCTGTGGTCCAAGCTTCAGCCCAGGGGGATCTTAGCACACTCAGATCTATTCCCCCCACCCCCAAGGCCCCGCACAGAATGTGGCAGGGCCAGAAAGTATGTTCACACTGGTGTGAAGTTCAATCTTGTGACCATTCCTATCCTACTGCTACCAGCCAGGCCTGAAGGGGTCTGAGAGGTTGCAACCTTCATTCTGCTCAGGAACCCTGCAGAGAGAAGGCTGCCCCACCACAGGTTTTTTTCCCCAGTGTCCCAGGTCCAGCCTAGTCTAGCAGGAGGCTGGCTTCTAGGTTGGCTGACACCACTCTAGAGACTTGCCAGTGCTAGAAAAGTTTCCAACATCAGAGTAATGTTGAAAACTGGTACAAGGTCTCAGAGAGTGACAGGAGAGGGTTGGATGAGCCGCCTCCTCAGCGTGGCACCTAGAAGCACATGGCTTTTTCTCATACAGATCCTGAAACTGTTTTTACCCTAACATCATGAGGAATTTTGTTGTTATTTTGAGTTTTGTTCTTGATTTTTGGCCATTTATTTACGTGTGTGTGTGTGTGTGTGTGTGTGTGTGTGTGTGTGTGTGTGTGTGCACATGAACAGGTATGGAAGCCAGAAGTTATGTGGTTATATGGGGTATCTCTCTCTTTCTCTCTCTCTCTCTCTCTCTCTCTCTCTCTCTCTCTATGGTTCTCTATCTTAGTTTCTGACACAGGGTCTCTCATTGAACCTGGATATTACTGTTTGGCTAGACTGGCTGGTCAGTGAGCTCCAAGCCTGACTCTGCCTGAACTCCTGAGTACCGGGATTACAGGCTCATGCCAGTACAAACAGCTTTCACATGGGTGCTGGGGATCTGAACTCATGCCTGCCAAGGCAAGGGATTTACTGAATGAACCATCTCCCCAGCTCCTGGACCTCTGCTCTTTTGAGACAGTCTTGCTTTGTAGCCCTGGCTGGTCTCAGACTCAGTGTATAGTTCAGGTTGACTTCAGACTTGTGGCTAGCCTCCTTCCTCTGACTCCTATGTGCCAGGATGACAGGAACATGCCACCATATTGGCCATACCATTTGCTTAAGACAGGAGCAACTGCAGCCACAAGCCAGATTTTATGCTTCCCATGGTCCTGCATGGATAGATGGAGCCATTCTCAATTGAACTTAGCCTTTCCCACACATTATACTGGACTGGTAATACAGGGAGAGTGGCCACTGATCACATGTTTCTGTGTGTGCAAAGAGCCCCTATCATTGGGAGTGGGCAGAGGTTTGGTGGGAGTTTAGGTATTCACACCTAAGGGTCAGGTCCAGGAGCCTTGGAGTCTGGGATTCTTTCAGCATGGCTGGGCATCTGAGCAGAAGATCTTGCCTCCTTGCCCCAAGCAGCCAGTGGATGCAAATACTTCCAGAGGCCCTACCGGTTTCCTAACCTTCAGGGAAGAGACAATTCCCTAAGGGTCTCATTTTCTAGGGGTAAGCCACCGACTTCCCCAGCTGCAGAGAGTTAAGATATGGGCCCTGAAGGCAGATTACCCAGTTGCCATACCTGCCCTGTGCTAACTGGAATTGCTGTGCTGATTATTCAGGAGATAGCAATGTGTGGAGGCAGCATTGTCCCAGGCTTCTGGAAGCAGGGCCTCATAGAAGTGCAAGGTCACCCGGGGAGGTGGCAACACGTCATCTCAGAGCCCACTCCGGTATTTGTCTTCTGTAATCTCCCAGGCACCCCAGAAGAGGCTGGCTCCTGAGTTTCTTTTCTATTTATAGTTATCTTGTTCTATGTTGAGGATAATTTTATAACCTGCTTGAAATTCCTCTGGGAAGTAGGTAGGGGTGTATACCCTAAATAAGGTGCTTTGTGACTTGGTGAAAGGTAATATTCGTTTATTTCCCCTGTTGTAAAATGATCTACAACACGAGTTAAGCAAGAGTTGACAACCTGGGAGATACCAGAGGAGGTGAGAGCAGCGCCTGGCATACAAAGCTCAAATGGGCGGAGGATTTGTAGGAAGAGTAGAGCGAGGCCAGATACCCCTGTTGCCCGGCTTCCAGTTCTTCCAGCATCTCTGGCAGCTTCTTCAGCTCAGCATGTGAAGAATGACCAGGGACCCCAGGGGGAAGGGTGGTCAGAGGGCGGGTCCACCTCCCCAGATGACATTATACTCACTGCCATCGGCAGCTTAGCTTACGTTATTCTATGCTTTCCCCTCCAGAGCCCAGTCTCCTCCCTCCCTGATGGATTCTTTTTCTCCTGCTTAGGAGGAAAGATGTAAAGATTGGACCACTAGGACAGGAACGAGTGGACATTCATTTTGCTAAGGACAACTGGGGCTGCCTAGCACTGTAGGTCATTTTTTTTAATGTAAGAACTAACATAAAGTCCCTTAGTCACCCACTTTTAATTTAACAGCTTTAGTGAGGGGCAATTGACGTACAATCAACCCTGTAAAGCATCAATTCAGTGCTCTGACATGTGTCTCCACTGGAGAAAATATCACCATAAACAAGATAAGAATTGTCTCCATCACCCATAGGTCCTGTGTCCCTTGAAGTTCCCTCCCTGCCCATGACCCTGTCCATCTCAGGACAGGCCATCGGACCCACCTTGTCACTGATTATCTTTGTTCTTGCAGAACCCTTACAGAAATGTGAGTGCGCACTGCTACTTTTGATTCTTTTGTCTTTCCGCCCTCACTCAGAAGAGCTGTTTTGAGACCCAGCTCTGATCTGAGGCACGGCCTTTGTGCCGTTCACCTGCCAGTTGTGATCCACAGTGTAAGTGTCATGACCGTTCACCCTTAGGGTGCTCACCTGAATGCTTTCCAACTTTGACATTAATTTACCACTCTCACTTTCTTTGACTGGGACCAACACAGTGTGGTTTTCCTCCAAGACTTTAATTTTAGCTTAACTTTTGTCTTTATACTTTGTTTTTCTTTGTTTTTTGTTTTGTAAGAAGCAGATAACTGGGCCATTGATGCCCTCACCTCCAACCTGGCTCTCTCTCTCTCTCTCTCTCTCTCTCTCTCTCTCTCTCTCTCTCCCTCTCTCTCTAATTGTAGTGTTTAAACCATTACCTTTAATGTGATTGTGTTTAAACATGAATTTTTTGTTTTCTATTGATTTCATCCACTCTTTGTTCTCTTTTGTTTTGTTTTATTTTTTTCTATGATTCCATTTTATTTACTTTGGGGTTTGGTTTTATTTTTGTAGTCTTAGAATCTCTGAGGCACATCTGTGATTCACTGTTGTCTACCTTCAAGTGACAACACTGAACTAAGGATCTTACATCTCTTCCCTCCTGTCCTTTTGCTGTATCTGCCACACACTTTCCTACACATGCTGTAATGCTATTTATTACACAGTAATTTCTTTCTTCCCACATCTTAGAGATCATGCTACACAATGCCTCATGACTGGAGGCCTGAAAACTTTTGATTCATGTCTTATTTCTTAGTCTTTATTTGGTTCCGACCCCTGGTAGTGTAATCCTTCTCTTAGTTACTCCTTCTTACTTGGAAGGGGTCCCAGCTAAGATAGTTGATAAAAACAATCTTTCAAAATAACTTATTCTAAAAAAAACCAACTTCTTTCTTCATTCCTATGTAATCTGTGTTCAATGTGAAAAGAAAAAAATGAATCTTTAAATAAAAAGTAAAAATTAATAAAAATAAGTAAAAATGTATCCTAAGCCTCAGCTCCCAGTGTACAGTAAGGCCAGACCACATGTCTTCCCAGACACTTTGCACATACACATCACATAGTTTTCCGTACCCTTAAAATCCCACTATAGTATTCCTTATTTAACTTTGCATTTTCTGGGTTCACATAAAGGCCCCTGCTGACTGACAGGTGCATGGGCTGATGTGAAAGTAGATCAGGAAAGATCTAAAACTCTAGACATAGACGACTAGCATGTCACAGAAGTTGCACATAGATATGTGGAGATTGGATCACTTTCCTTAAGGTGGTGTGGTTGTCAGTTGGCCTTTATGAAAAGATTAGGCAGGGACCACACTCCATTCCTTCTGCCCAGATACACCATATGGCTATAGATGTGTGTACCATCATTGGATTGCCAGGATGCTTTGCTCTCTCCTTTTCTAACAATTTGTTCCCTCTGGAAAACACACCTGAGTCTGGGCACCCACCCTTTGGGACCTGCGGGAACTCCTGCTGCCTGGGGAGGTGCTGCTTCGAGTTAACATGTTCCTGGACATTGACCAGGAGCTTTTCCAGAGTGAGCACTCCATCTTTTTATCTCTAGTCTCCACCATCACCAGAGGTCTGCCTACTGCTGAGCCTCAGCCTTACCGCCTGACAGCCAATCACTCTGGGCTGAGGCTGTCAGACTGATGTCTAGTAGTGTTTGTACTAAGCCTGGGGACATGAACTGGCTCTAGGGTGTTAAGAAAGTGAGGCCACCTTAGTTGTCTGTCATGCAAAAGAGCCTTGTGTCAGTGACTCTAATGCTTAGTCTGTGAAATACCCTAACCCTAACTCATGGCAGCTCCCTCCTTAGGTCCTGCGGCTCTTTGGAGGCCCCACAGCAATGTCTCTCCTACCTCTGAGCTGGTCTTCTTTCTCCCTGTGGACTGAGATCCCTAGCTGAACTCTTGGGAGTCTCTCACCCTTCCACACAGATGGAAGTCCTAACTGTTTGTACATGAACACAGCTATACATAGGAGCCCTGCTCTAAGCATCTAGAGGGCCTGGACCTGAGGAGGCGGGCCACACAGCCAAGGGGACTTTCTTGCCTTATTCATGAACAGGAAGTTTGTGTGACTGTCTGAGTGACAGGAATAATCAGATGTCACAAAGTCCAAACCTTGTAATTCTGTGAACTTTATTAGTAGGAGTGGCCGTCTCCCCACATGCTTACCCCATCCTAAACTCATTCAGGCATGAGCATACGGTGTTCCAACCCAGAGCAAGGCTGTTGAGTGCATGGGGCTCTGAGCCTTGGCCTCCAGTAGGGAAAAGGGCAAATAAGAGTGAACAGGAAGGCCTTGAGGGCCAGCTCCCTGGGACTGCGGCTGCTAGTGTAGGGGTCCCAATGAGACAGTATCGCTGTGTTGTCACCATGTGACCCATGGTTCCACCCACACAGCCATACTTCAGACTAAGACCCCCAGCAAAATCATAGAGTTTCTTTAATGTCAACATTGGGGTCATACCAGGACAGGTGTGGCCTTGAGTGGACTTTCCTCCTGATAAGCCCCTGGCAGCTATTCTTGTCTTGGCAGGGGCCAACAAAGTGACTTTTCTCTACCTCCTCCTTCCCGGTATCTTCCCAAAGCTGTCCAAGCTTTCCAGGAACTACAGAGACCTGGACAAGGGCATAGATTTATGGCTCTGGGCCTACTAGATGACAAGGGGTTTACAAACTAGTTCAAGCCACAGGCAAGACTCTTTAAGCACCATAGATACTGCACATGGATGGGGCTACGGAGGGAGGGTACCTGGAGCCTGAGGACTTGGCCACAGTTGTAGTCCAAGGTCTTGACTCAAGAGGGAAAGAGGCTCCTTAATTGGCTTTAATAGAAAACTAGACTTCTACCTCAGCCCTGGAATGAAGTAATCTGGTTATCTTGGTTTTGCTAGTAGGTAGTCCAAGGAACTCACTAGCCTTGAAGTCAAGCATTGAGTGCAGGCCCTCTGACCACTTAGGCAGCTAGCCAGTGATGACCACTGGTTATAAAACTACTGAGATACTTTAAAACTATAAACTATAAAACTGCTTTCAGTGGTGATGACCTAGGGCATGGGTGATCAAGGGAAGGGATGGAAAAATTTAGGATTAGATGGTAGATTTGCTTGTCTGAAGAGATTATTAGAGCATATTTTTCACGTCCCAACCCTAACCCTCCACCATGAAGCAGAACCTTTTACCATAAGGCAACCCTGTGTGCCCACAGATGGCATCATACATGGAAGAGACACGTGGGCAGCCAGTGAGGAGCTTTGAACTATCAGAGGTCCATGTTGATCAGGGTCCCTCACTAACCAAGACTGGTCAATGAGCCAATCTGACTCCTAACCACTGGGGACTAACTCTGGCAGGGATCCCCAAATGGCTACACTTTTAGAGAGATAGTGTTGGGATTGGGGATTGATAGTGTAGCTCAGCTGATGAAGTGTTTGCTATGCAAGTAGGAGGACCTGAGTTTTATTCCCAACATCTGGGTAAAAAGCTGGATGTGGTGGTGTCGGTTTATAATCCTAGCATTGGGGAGGCAGAGACAGGCTGAGGCTCTCTAGTCAGCTAGCCTAGTGTATGTGGTGAGACCCAGGGCCCAGTGGAGAGGTCCTTTATTACATGAAAAGGGTGGACAGCTTTTGACGAATGACACCTGAGGATGACGTCTGGCCTCCACATACATGTGCATACACACACAGGTATACTTGCATATATACAAACACACATGAAATACATCAGAAAAATAGAGAAAGAGTTAGAGGCTAGATGGGAAAGAAAGAAAAGAAAGTCTGGAAAGCTAGATGTATCTGCAATCCCAGTACTTGGGAGGCTGAAGCTGAAGATTGTGAGTTCAAGGCCAGCCTAGGTTACATAGCCAGATCATGTCTCAGAAAGGCAAACAAACAAAAGATAGGAAATAAAGATAAGGCCAGTTTATTCATTTATGGTTTGTTTGAGGGTTTGGGATTTTGAGGGAATACTGCAATAATCTCTTTGTTCCAGAGTTTAGAGGCAGAGGAAAGCATGGTGACAGGACCAGCTGGCTGTAAGCACACAGGTTCCTCTCCTTTGGTCTGTGGACAGACTCCTTTGGTGTCTTTTGGGCCCTATCTAGCTTGTGTGACAGCTGGAACTTTCCTTATGGCCTAGCTAGACAGAACTGGCCAGTTAGTTTCTCTCATCCTCTCACCACAGTTTTGATCGTATAACAAGAAACAAATGTCTTTGGATGACTGTTCACTGCTTTGTGGCTCACCAAAGGGTTCTCTTAGCACCACCAAGAGAATGTCTGTGGGAAGGGGGCTGATCCTCAGGAGGAATTCTAAGCATCTGTCTCTGTTTTCTCTCTTGTCTTGGGTCCAAGGGCCCAAAGCCCAGCTTGTGATTTCAGTCCAGTTGCAGGGCACACCACCCTCTGTCTCCACCCATGCAGTTTAAAAGCATATAACCCCAAATGAGGTGAGGAAGTGGAAGTGAGAAGGCTCCACCCCCTCTTGGTCTCCATGTAGCACTGGCCTGCATTTGGCAGACCTGTTGATTTCCTGGCCCTTCACCTTCTGCCAGTGAGGATCGAGAATAAAGGTGAGGTGGTAGAATAATTTCCAGTTTCCTGACATTCCTGATAGTAGCCCTGCTGAGTAGGAGTCCAGGTAAGACTGGACATGGCTTTTGAGAATGGCCCAGTTCCTGGAAGGGAAACATTTCTCCTTAACTGATTAGGACTCAGAAGACCTTGAAAGGCTTACAGAGGTTAGACCAGGAGCCATGGGTCTCCTCTGAGCCCTGGAAGGGACTTTTGGGGTAATTATTACAATAATTTCCAATCACAAGCTTCTGTCTCACACTCAGGCTGTATCCTGAGCTTCTACCCACCTAAGAAGGTGTAGGAGTGAGAGGATGAGAGAAACTAACTGGCCAGTAGTAGGGTCCTCCCTGCCCTGATTCCCTCAGAAGGGGCGGATCAGGGTGGACTTTGCATTTCTCAAAGGGTTACAACAGGAAGATGATCTAGCCTACTTTAAAAGAACACCTAAGCCTCCTTCAGGGCTATAAGGAGCAACAGGACTAGCCACAAGGGTCATAAAGCAGTTGTCCAGAGTTCCCTCAAAGACAGGGCACACTGGCTTCTCAGATAGCTCTCAGCTCCAAGAGTGTCCATTGTGATGGTAACTAGTCAGGGCCACTATCCCTTGAGCTTTGTGATTAGGGACCTGAAGGAGAACAGCTTTCATGCCTCCAATATCCTAGCAGTCATTGTGTGCTATGTTCCCTGGTTCCTTCCTCTGGCAGCCTGGCCCCTCTCGCCTCTGTCAGAGAGTCTCTCCTTCTACTGCCAGGTTCAGCCTCCCATCCAGATCGTTGAAGCTTGGGGTTCCTCACAGAGGCATGGTGTTGTATTTCCTACTTTCTCTCTTCTTGGACACTGTGGATGGCATCCACTCTACTCCCCATACTCTCTTCTCATTTCTCTCAACTAGACAGCACCATTACATGCCACGAGGCCCCACTGTACCTGGAAGGACCCTTCATCTATGTTGGTGCCTTCTTGAGGCACACCATCTCTCCCACAGTCACAGCAGGACCACCTTCTCTGTGTTTAGGGTTTGTTCTATAAGGGACCTTGGGAAAAATGAACATTCCTGACCTCTGCATCCTCACGAGGCTACTGTATTCCTGGCTGTGGCCTGCCTGCCTCTACTTCAGGGACTTGAGCTTGTTCCTCCATAATCCAATGACTATGTTGTCACATGTAAGCATATTTTGTGTCTTTCCCCCTGAACACACACACACACACACACACACACACACACACACACACACACCAGACCCTACACCCCCAGACACTCCTACAGCTCTGAGCCTCTGTCTCCTTGCTGGAAGGCTCACTTGGAACCCTGAGCCCAGTCCTTTTGGCACCTACTTTCACTCCTGTTGAGCTCAAGTCCATGGAGTATCCTTGCTACAGTAGCATTGCTGAACTGGCCCCTTTGTATAACTTTTCTGTTCTGGGGTCCAAGAAGGTCAACTGAGAGATCTGCTACCAACTTTAGGGCTGAGAACTGCCCACACTTAAAGATGTATCAGGCTTGTTATTGGAAAGTGTAGAGAGCTGCGAAGTGCCGCGCCCTAAAGATGGCGCTGGCCTCCGCCTTCCACCAGCCCGACGGTGAGTGCTCTTTTTGATAATAAGTTCATATTTGGCAAAGACTGCTGACCTGGCTTGCTTCCGCATACGCAGACCTCTAAGATAGCACCACTTGGCTTTACTTGACTGGTTGTCTAATTAGTATTTAGCCTGTGGGTTGGGTCTGCCCCTTTATTCGAAAGACTGTTTTCAAGGGACCTGAATAAACTGCAGGAGAAGAGCTTTTGTGAGTTGCGTCATTCCTTGCTGGACAAGGGGGGACGCGACAGGAAAGCAGATCTCCAGGGTGGATGGCAGATCCCAGATGACTATTTGAGATTCTGGGTCCTCTCCAAACTCAGCAGGACTGGGTAGAACCAAGGTGGCCGTGGGACACTCATACTGTGCTCATTGCCTTACCTATAGCCAACAGTGTTGCACCCTCATAAAGGGGGATGCCTGCTATGCCCAGTCTTGACCCTGCTAGAGTCCTGGGCCTCCAGGCCCCACCCACAGGCCTGATGCAGCCCAGAAGGGGTGTTGATGAAGGGGTCTGGGCACAGAAGATGAGAGGGGCCCAGGGCTAGAAGACAGTAATGGCCCTGCTTCCAGAATGAACCCTGCTCTGGGCTCAGCTTCTCCGTAGATAACTGTTTCCCACAGAGTGTAGCTATCCAAGAGATGAAGTCCACCACTGGTCCTTAATTTGGTACCAGACCCTCAGCAGGGACAGGCAACAGACAATGTAGTCATGCGGGGAGGCAAGGGCACAGTTGCCCACAGACTTAGACCTTCTGGATTCCCTATGAAGTGATAAGAAGCCTGGAACAAAGTCCTATCCTCTGAGTTCTGTCTGCATCCAACCAAAAGGTGTGTTGCTCTGCAGTATGAGGAAAAAGTTTGTCCAGAAAAAGTTATTTGGATGGAGCTCTGCTTTGATGGGTATACATGAGGTCTACAGAGAGACACCCAGGGTCTCTGGTTTTCTGTCCCATTCCTTCCCTCCTTTTATATACCTGATGCCCTCAACCTAGCATGTTTTGTGAGCTGGAAGAATACTAGGAAGCTAGGATGGAAGAGTCTGGTACTAGCCCTGTCATAAAATATGACTGACTACCACAGCCTAGCTCTGCCAAGACAGGGTAGACAAGTCCTTCATAATT
Organism: Lophiomys imhausi; assembly: GCA_907164525.1. NCBI lineage: Eukaryota > Metazoa > Chordata > Mammalia > Rodentia > Muridae > Lophiomys > Lophiomys imhausi. The sequence continues at coordinate 271,169 of CAJQZJ010032670.1, read as the reverse complement.
CCTGTTTTACAATTAATGTCTTTCAGAGAAACGGGGCCAAAAGGCAGAAGATAGATGCTCCAATGTTATAGAGAGAAATTGGGGACTGTCCAGGCAGCCAGGTGTCTGTCAATTCTTAGTTTTGGAAGCTGCTGGCTCTGTACTTCCTATTTATTCAGATATATTTATCCTTCTCAAGTCTCTGATGTGGTTGAAGACTAGATAGTTATAGTCTCAGTTAAATTTTAAGTTGTTTAGGAATTAAAAAGATGTTCTAGGTCTAAGAAGATGTTTTTAAGTTGGTAATGCAAGTTAGGATGGAAACTGAGTTAGGTATAGAATTTTAAACTCATCGAGATAGATAGATAATAGACTATTAATATCAGTTTCCAAATACATATGGACTGGACATTGGGAATGTATGTTATACCTTATAATTTTCATAATTGTGGCCTAATTATTCTTATTGTTTTGTATTGTATTTATTGTTATAAGAAAAAGAGCCATTTATTGAACTAAAAGGGGGAGCTGTTGGGAGAAAAAGATATACCTTAAACTTAAAAAAACAAACAAACAGATAGGTTGAGGGGGAAGAGGGTAGGAGGATGGGAGCAGAAGGGGGAGGAGAGAGGGATTATGATTGAGATGCAACTTGAAGAAATAAATAAATACTTTAAAAAAACATAAATAAATCAATAAATACATAAAAATTATGATGGACTATATGGACAAATTACAACAACCTCAGAGGTCAGCCACAGATAGGTTTTACCCCATCCTGGAGACACGGACTGG
>CAJQZJ010032670.1:162711-266692 GCA_907164525.1 Lophiomys imhausi | reverse complement strand
ACACACACACACACACACACAGAGAGAGAGAGAGAGAGAGAGAGAGACAGAGACAGGCAGAGAGACAGACAGAGAAACAGACAGAGAGACAGACACACACACACACACACACACACACACACGAGAGAGAGAGAGAGAGACTCTGGGTTTGGTGTAAGCTTTTGAAACTTCAAAGTCTACCACGATTGACACAGCTCCTCCAACAAAGCCACACCTCCTAATCCTTCTAATCCTTTAAAATATTGCCACTCCCTGGTGATTAAACTTTCAAATATATGAGCTTATGGGAGCCACTCTTATTCAAACCACCACATTTCACTGGCCGGCAAAGGCTTGTAGCCATATCACAAGGCAAAAATGCATTCCGTCCAACTTCAAAAGTCTCCATAGTCTCTTACAGACTCAACATTATTTAAAAGTCCAAAGTCTTCTGAGACTAAAGGCAATCTCTTAACTATAACTCACTGTAAAATCAAAATAAAAAACAGATCACCTGCTTCCAACATACAGTGGTATAGACTATGTAAGCATTCTAAAATGGAGGAAAGGGAGCATCATGAGGAAACATTGGGCCAAAGAAAAACCATAAACAAGCAGGGCAAGATTTCAAATTCTGCTTCTCCATGTCTCATTTCAGAGTGCTCTTTGGATCTCCAACTCCTTTCAGCTTTGCTGACTGAAACATAGTTCTCTCCCTTGGGCTGGTTTCACACCTAGTCTGCAGCTTTCCTTGGATCTTCAGCATCTTAGGATCTCCAGTACAACCTGGCATCACTTTCACAGCTTCATGCAGTGGCCTTTCTGGTCTCCATGCAGACACACTCCTGTCACACATCTGTCATCAGCAATTTTCCTTAGCCATAGAGGGAGATTCCACAATCCCTTTCTTGTATTTTTATTTATTTATTTATTTATTTATTTATTTTCGAGACAGGGTTTCTCTGTGTAACAGCCCTGATTGTCCTGGAACTCACTCTGTAGACCAGGCTGGCCTTGAACTCACAGAGATCCTCTTGCCGCTGCCTCCCGAGTACTGGGATTGAAGTCTTATGCCATCACGCCCGGCCCTTTCTTGTACTTTTGACAAAGCCAGAACCATGTGCTGAAGCTGCCTAGTTCTGCTGCCTGGCAGAGCTGGAACTTTGCCTCTTGTTCGATCACGTTTGCACCAGCTTCTGTTGTGGATGGCTCCTTTCACTGCTAAAGCTTTTCTTTAATTCCTTTTCACAAATTGGAAGCTTAGCTGGGTGGGGCCTTGCCCTGAGGTTGCCATTTCCTTTATCCCTTTTAGCATTAGGGTTTTCTTTAAACTTTTTATTTCCTTGAGCACAGGACCTGGCTCCAAGATGATCTTTTCTGGTGCTCCTTTTATCCTAAAACTGTACATTTTGTATTTTTCTTTGTCTAGCTTGCTTCTTTTCACTACAGAGCAGCCTAAGAGTGATTACTAATAAACACAGGACAGGGTAATACTAGGCTCTCTTGAAATCTTCTCTGCCAATGTCATTAATCCAAAACTCTTCAACTTATTCCCAGGAAGATTTTTATGAAGGTCAAAAGTAGCCACATTCTTTGCAAAAATATCACAAGAATAGTTTCTAGGCCACTTACTAATATTCTTTTCCTCTGGAACCTCTGGAGCTGGGCCATTATAATTCATATCACCTCTCAGCACTATTGTCTTCCAGCCTCCTACTAGAATGCTCTATTAAATCCCTACTTAAAGCATTAGACCACTTTTCTAGTCCAGAGTCCCAAAGTTTTCTATATTCCTTCAAACAAAAGCATAGTCAGGCCTGTCACAGCAACACTCCACTCCCTACTAAAAACTTTTGTCTTAGTCACTGTCCTAATTATGTGAAGAGACACCATGACCAAGGCAACTATTAGGAGAGAAAGGACTTAACTGGGGGCTAGCTTACAGTTTCAGGGGTTTAATCCATTATCATCATGGCCAGAGCATGGTGGCATGCAGGCACTAGAGCAGCAGCTGAGTCCTATATCCTGATCCACAGGCAGAAAGAGAGACTCTGGGCTTGCATGTGCTTTTGAAACCTCAAAACACACACCCCACTTCCTCCAACAAAGTCATACCCCCTAATCCTTCTAATCCTTCCATATATTGCCACCCCCTGGTGACTAAGCATTCCAAACATATGAACCTATGGGAGCCACTCTTATTCAAACCACCACAGTCTGAGACCAACCAATGACCAGCAAAACATTGCCATCACAGCTACTGGGATAAATAAACCAACTCATTGGCCTTGCCATCAATTTCTCTACTAGTGTGCTGCCCCTTGTCTACCAGGGTGGGTGTGTTGTTCTTTCAAAGCTCCATATTAGCCATGTTCCTGGAAAGTGATTTTGTGGACTTGTTACATACAGACATCTCTGCCTGTAGAACACCATCATAGAACTCACACTCAGGGTACCATTTACCCATATTTGCCTTCACTAAGCCTGAATTCTTGACTTTTTCCTAGAGTAGGTAGCTTAAAACTTGTTCTCTCACATGGCAGATGTGGTATAGATTCCACAGGCCTTTGTCATGAACAGAATCTTTGACTCTTAGTGAGAATGACCAAGACATAAGCTGCGGAGGGTGGGCATCTGGGCCGGATGGGTGCAGAGGGTGGGCATCTGGGCCAGATGGGTACACAGTGGTGGCCCTCTGACCCTGTGGCTCTAGGTGGGCCACCAAAGCCTTCAGCTTCCTGGCTTTAAAATGGGATTAGGAATACAACGTGAATGCCAGGCCAGCCTGCCTTCATGGTTCCCAGGGGTATCAAATGAAACCCAGGTGAGGGTACATAGGGGGATGCCAGCTAAAGGCTGTTGTTGTTTTTCTGTGTGTATAATACCAGTCTCTAAATAGGGAAACTCATAGACAGAACAATGAGTGCATTCATGTGCAGACAAGCACAAAGCTTTGGCCATCCACGTGGCCTACTACAGGGGCCCACAGCAGCCAAGGCTGTGGGAGACAGGGAGCAAGCACTAGTGGGTGTTCAGCTTGAAGAGGGCACATTCCTTCCCAGCGGTCCTTCATCTCACACAGTCTGGCAGTGCCCGTGAGGACAGATGCTGGAGAGGGACCCTGAGAGTCACCCTTAGTAACCCTGAGTGCAACACACCTCATCAGCTGGGAGCCAGAATCTATGCAGCATGTGTTCGGACACTCTGACACTAGGACAGTGTTGCTTGGGTAGGAGTAATGTGTCAGCATGCATCTAAAGCTGCCAAAGGGTCACTTCACTCAGGGAGGGGAACATGCCCCACACCCATGTCCAAGGAAAACACCCTTGTTTTCACAAGCTGAAATAGCGGAAGCATGAGATTGATCTTTGAAAATATTATTCCTGAAATATAAACTCACAGCTGGTGTTCCTGGCAGTAAGACTTAAAATCTGTTCACGGGTACCTTTCTTCCCTCAATTTAAGCTGCTGGGAGAGGCATTTATGAATGATGTCTTGCATTGGCAATCTTGAAAGAAGACTGTTCCTCCTCTCACTCCAGGCTCCCCTTGCTCAGGTGGGCTGCCCAGGTCGGGAGAGGTTCCCACACCCTCTCCAGGGCCACTAAATGGTGACTCAGATGGTGCTGGCAGCCTAATCCTCCCTCGGGATTACACTCCATAAACCCGCAACTCCTGGTTCTGGGAAGAAGTCAGGGTTTATGCCCAGCACGGCCATGTCTCCTTTACAGCCCAATTGACCTAAACCCAGCCAGGGCTGGTCCAGGACAGCCTGTACCCACCTGGGGTGAGAGTATGGATGAATTCCTCCTACAAGGTTTCACGTGGGGCTGTAAAGGTGCACTCATGATGGAACAGGTCCCCTTCTGGTGGAGAAAAAGCAGGGGACTGGGGGGAAGCAGGGCCTCTGGAAGGGCCAGCTCTAGCCTGGGCTGTGTACAGGGTTCCTGTACAGGGAAGGCTGACTAGAAGCCCTCTTGCTGTCCCCTGGAATGGTTGGCTCAGGTGGCATTCTCCCCTTTTCTCCACTTGATTTAGTGCCATGTGTATAGTGCCTGGATGTGGTGACAGATTTAAGGGGATATTCTGTGGGGTTGGAAGGAGCCAAGGGGCCCTCATGTGCTGGGACACTGAATCGTGCCCCAGAAACTGTTCTGTGTTACCATGGTCTGGCATGAGTGACATTCCAATCTGGAAGGCTAATGCATGCAAATGAGTTGTGTTCTGGCTTCTGCCTAGGAATTCCCCATCCTTCCACAACTGCAGACATTCCTCTCTGAAAAATTTCCACCCTCTGTTGAGCAACTTGGATGCTGCCCTACTTTCAGGGTACAGCTCTACCTTTGGTTTAGGTGATGCCTTTTCTCTTCTATATGCACAGAACCACTGATAGCAGTGGTCAGGAAAACGAAGCTTGGGGTTTCCCCTGAGGACTTTTGTCTGTTGTCCTCTCTTAGGCTTTTGGAGTGCAGACCTGGGTCAGAGACTGTTGGTAAAAGGCCCTGAATTCCTTTCCAAGTACTCAAAGAGACCCTCCAAGCCAGGTGTGTGGCCAGATTCCTTTCTACTCTGATTGCTCTGGACTTGGTGGGGAACCAACTGGCTTCTCATTTTGCTATTGTGGCTCCCAGTAATCCAGATAAGTGTATGTCGAAGGCAAAACAGAGAAGGTGAAAATGACACCTTGCTGTACCACAGCAGTCAGCCCCTACCTGAGCTTCTGATGGAGAAGTGGGGTCCAGCTGGCTTCCCCCTTCCCGAGGATAACTTTATCACTCCAACAAGTTCCCCTGGTACCAGGGGCAGTGGTCTCAGTGAGGGCTCTCTTTAACTTCTGGTCCCCTGTGGATTTGCAACACAGTGTGATGTGGAAGACTTTAGCCTCTGCTGGAGCTTAAGAATGCCACTGGAGACAATTGCATGAGCATTTTTACAGCATGCTATTGGGATCTCTGGACTTGATCCTATGAACAAAAGTGTCATTCATCAGTGAAATCCCCCTGTATTCTCAAGAAAGTCTATTAGGCGTGATTCTGCAAACAAAGCTGTGTCTGCTTGTCATGAACAGGGCTCATCCTGACAGTCAGGGTTCCTTGCTGGTCCCAGAGGGTGGGATCTCTGTATGTGCACAGTGCTCCTGAGGCAGCAGCACCCCAAATCCTTCAGCATACACCATATCAGACATAGACAAAGTCCAGCAGCCTTCCTCTGTTGGGCCTATTGTCATCCATCTTTTCAAGGCTTAAGACCATTGATCTCTAGACAAGGCTGGGGCCGGGGCCCTTGACAGCTGGGACAGCTGCACTTTTCAGGCCCAAGAGGACCCGGTCATTTTCCAGCACCCTGAGTTGTTTCCTTCTCTGGAGCCTCCTCCTTGACTGATAAGGGAGCTGCATGTAGTTCCCGCTCAGGAGGTCTGAAGTACAGGTGGTAGGCTGGTACTGCCTGCTATGGGTCATGGTTATGTTGTCAGGGATCTTCAAGCGGCTAATAGAAACACAGAGAAGGCCTCTGGGTCTATTTGCTGCTGCTCACAAAAGTGGAACAGGTACATGGGGCAGCTGACGCTGGTGGGTAAAATCAAGTATGCCTCCCTTTCTGATTCAAAATGGAAGGTGAAAGCAGAGCCAAGGGGAGGTCTTAGGATGTCCCTGAGAGGCTGAGACTGGCTAACCAGGTGTTCCGTTAACAGAAGCCCACCAGAGTAGAGAGGTTTGGCTTGTAGTAGTGACCCAGTGCTGGGCTTCCCAAACTGGTAAGCTGTCTGAGAGCAATTGAGACAGTAGGCTAAGCATGCCACAGCACACTCAGGCTGGTATTCAATAGTAAACCCCATGCAGACGTCCTAGTTAAGGACTCCTCATCTTACAGAATAGGAAATGCAGAGAGGTGGGGCATTCCTGTGACACCCCTTCCTGAGACACCAGGGCTGCTTGTTCTCAGTCGCTCCCACCAGCTACACTTGATTAAAGGTGTTTCTAGGGTCTCAGCCAAACCTACAGTTGAAAGAGCTGCATGTCTTCAGTTGCCCTTAGTGACACCCCACTCCAGGGAAACACAAGAAAAAAGATCAAGTTCATGATCTCTGGAATGAAACAAATGCACAAACCCAGCCTGCAAGATTGTCCTGCATCTGCTTAGACACACTCCAAAGATCCTGAGGGACTCAGAGGGAGTCAGAGGGGGATATCTGGGTGATCACCCAAGTGTGTGGCCTGAGGAACATCAATTCCCACCATGTTCTGTGTGAACAAGAACTGGAACACAGCAGTGCAGAGAGGAGTGCCAACTCAGATGGTTGAAGGTGGACATTTGGTGTTCCGCAAACCTCACAGTGTGCCCACACCAACTAAGCGTAAACTGAGCTCACTAGGCCATATAACCTACGACCTCACTATGGTGTATTGGTCCCCATCTAGGTAAAATTGTGCCTGCACGGTGGTGATTCGCCTGAGAGTTCTTTGGAGTTTGGTATATACCCTTCCTTATTCTCAGAGCCCAGTTTTCAAGCAGGAGGTTGAGCTGAGACCCCAGGATGTGAAGACAGCCGAAGGCCCCTGCTATGTCCCCGGCTCTCATGCTTCCCCTGATGCTGATAGTCACCGGTTCATCTTCCAGTTGTTTGGTTGGAGGGAGTACTACTATTTTTTTTTTTCCAGTTGCAAGTTGTCCTGCCTTCCTGCCCAGCTTGGCCACAGCTTCTTGCGTTTTTCATTTACTGAATGTAGTTGGTGACTTTGTGTCCCAGTTTAGCCTACAGAATATTTTAAGCCTTGTTCTTTCCCATAGTGGTTTGCCTGGGGACAGTTGGACACTCTGCCATTTGAGATCAGCTTGGGAAATACGGTTCCCAGGCCCATGTGATCCTTTTCTATAAGGTCCCCAGAGTCTTGGCTGCACTACACAGCTTGTGCAGGATCTTTTGGGGCTCTCTCTCAATAGGGGACCAGACAGGTGGGGACCCAGCCCAGGGGGCATGAGGAAAAAGAAGGGCACATAATAATAGCCTTTGTACTGAGGCACCAAGTGTGATCCAGTCCCTCTGGGAATTGGATCTAGTGAGGAAGAGAGCTGAAAACCCCATGGAGTGGACCAAGGACTAGCAGGCTTCCTAGAAAACATGCAGCCTCACAGAGTGGGAGTAGGTGGGTGACAGGTGACACCCGGAAGATGAACAGGTGACAGGAAGAGCAGTGCAGGGTAGGAACTGTTAGAGTTGTGGACTCTGGCAGCCTACGTGCCTCGAACCCTCACTTGAGAATGTTGTGCAGCAGAGCCAGGGCAGCCTCCACCTCAGCTCCACCCACTGAGAACCATCTGAGATCTGGCAACACCACAAACATCCTGTTGTCATGTTCTGCCGCTGAGTTAGGGTATGATGTGCCTAGCCCGATCAGCTCCAAAGTTTCCCAGGGTCCAGAGCCACAGCACACACCCCTGTGATACTGGCCTGCCTGTCTGCTGCATGGGATGAGATCCCAGCCTACCTGTCACGGCCTAGCACCTGGTGACTCTTCTGCAAGTTCCAGACTGTACAAAGGACCAGGCCTGAGTAGGAAGTGTCAAAGGCACTTACGGGCAGATATAAAAGCAGGATGCTCATCTGTTTTTAAGTTGGTAATGCAAGTTAGGATGGAAACTGAGTTAGGTATAGAACTTTAAACTCACTGAGTTAGATAGATAATAGAATATTAATATCAGTTGCCAAATATGTAGGGACTGGAGATTGGGAATGTATGTTATACCTTATAATTTTCATAATTGTGGCCTAATTATTAAAAAAATTATGAGTTCTGGGAAAAAGGGGAGAGGGTGGGAGGGTGGTTTCTGGGAGGGGTGGAGGGAAGGCACTGTGATGGAGATGTAACTTGAAGTAATAAATAAATAAATATTTAAAAAAATAATTTAACCCCCCCAAATAAGCCAAAAAACAAAAAAGTATAAAGATCCCAGAGCATTCTTAACAAGGAAAAAAAATGCAATTTGCAATTGTATACTAGCAACAAAAAAACAAAACAAAAACAAACAACCCCAACCAACCAACCAAAAATAAAAACAAACAATGTTGCCCTGAGTGGTGATTTTGGTCTTGGTTCCTGGAAGAGCACCCAGGTGGACTTCTAACTCTTAAGTGCTTGGCACCCAGTGGGCACCTTCAATACACAGCCCAAGAAAGATGGGCAATACAGCTCTGTAATGAATCTTCTATCCCCGAGCACAGCTACTATGGTTGCTGTTCATACAGTTTTCCAGATGTAGGTGCCTTGGCTTGGCGGGGTGGTACAGGCTTTCTAAAACCATAGCCTTGCAGGGAAAAAAAAAAAAAGCCCATGAGAGCTACCTGCACCCTGGCCCCAGTCCACTGATGAGATACAACTCCACATGCCTGTCATGACAGTTTCTGCCGATGGCTGGTGTCCATGACCATGGCCTCCCTCCTCTCAGTCACCAGAGTGTGGCAACACTCATTGCTGGAGTCTTCTAGCAAGCCTGGGGGTATATGTACATTCATTCTGAAGTGTCTACAACCCTTGCCACACAGGCAAGCTCTCACCTGAGCAATGAGAAATGGGTTACTCAGGTGCCCTGCTTTTACTTGTGACATTGTAAGGACTCTCTGCTTTCTCTCCCTCCATTAGACATGCTCTGCCTTGTCTTAGGCATCTTGTAGTAGGTGGCACATCACACTAATGGCTGGGGATGGGGCCAGTGTTCAGCTTCTCAATTGTAATGCTGTTCAGGTTCTGCTTGAATTGTGTGGGCTCTTCGCTGCAGGGTCTCAGGTTAGGAGGCACACATAAAACCCTTAAGGGCCATTGGACATCATGGACACACTATTGTCACGGGATCTGGCCTTCCCATGGAATACAAGGGGAGCATCCAGAAAGTATGCCCCACCTGAGGCTTTACCCAGGAGCAAGACTATTCTCATTCTTCTAACCTTCCTCTGGGACAGAAGGCTGGAAATGTGACTGGAAACAGTAGGTTCAGATCAACCATATGAACTAGGAGCAATTCCAGCAACTCACCATACAAGATGCCCAAGTAAGTACCAAGATTACAAGCCTGGTGGCCAATTACAGGGTTATGTTCTGTGCCAGCCCTGTGACCGGCTCAGTCCAACCACCCATCCTCTGCCCCAACATTCATCACCCAACCCTACCATCCTGCCATGCCAGCCAACACCCATCAGCATAAAACAAGGAGACAAAAATAAAGCCACTCAGCCTAGTCCTTCTCCTGGGAGCTCAGACACTAAAAGATGAGCCTGCCTGTCCTGGGTTCAGCCATCAATCACTTATCCAGTCAGTCTCCTATCCACTCATTCAGTATTTCATTCATGCTACTGTAGACTTGACACTATTCCAAGTCCTGGGGAGTCAGCCACGCTGCTGCCACAGCCCCTCACCTACAAAGGAGACATTCCACAGAGGGCAGCCCATGGATAGACAGTGGCTGATGACTGAGCTATGCTAAGCTGAGGAGCAGAGCTGTCAGGGAGTCAGGAGCTCAGTATCAAACACTAGACACTACAGCGAGACCTCAGGGAGTTCAGATGGTGAGAGAGGAGGGGCGCTTGGAGCCTCAGAGAAGGGTGTTGCCTACCTGGGCAAGTAAATCAGCAAGGGAGTGTGGTCTGAAGATGGACTGAATCCAGGGAGAACCGCATCTATCCTCTGGGTTGGGTATTCCAACAGGAAGTCCTAAAGGGAAAGTTGAAGGGGATCTAGCCAGGGGCCTCCAAGGATTGAGTGAGATTGGTAAAGCCAGGGGCTGTGGTTGTAGGGTGGGTGTGGAAGGTAGAAAGGGGGTGTGGAGCTGGGCGTGGTGGCGCATGCCTTTAATCCCAGCACTCGGGAGGCAGAGGCAGGTGGATCTTTGTGAGTTCAAGGCCAACCTGGTCTACAAAGTGAGTCCAGGACAGTCAAGGATACACAGAGAAACCCTGTCTGGAAAAATCTAAAAAAGAAAAGAAGGGGGGGGTGGAAAGTCAGCTCTCATGGGAGCTAAGATGCACAAACGACTACCTAGATTCCACCAAGGAGGGATTCTAACACCTGTGGGCATGAAAGACATTGGAGGACAAGGGAGTGTGCCCCGTGGTCACAGGCCACAGGTAAGGACTGCTGTCATGGAAGGGACAGACTCCCAGGCCACAATGGCTGGAGACACAGCACCTGCAGCCTGACAGTTCTACTCAGCTGAAATTGGTCTTCTTGATGGTGGCACAGAAAGAGTTTTAGAGAAAGTCGGTGTGAAGCAAAGCTGGAGTGTATTAAAAGGTTGTGACGGACTTAGATATAGGGGTTAGCCGAAAGAGGCACTCGGGAAAGGACAGAGTGTGTGTAAAGGACAGACGTATAAAGGGTAAGTGTATGGGTAGAAGTGACCCCCTGAGAAGGGGTCACTCAGTGAATTTACAGTAGCCATGTATTCAGTCTTGATGGTGTCTTCTGAAGTCACATCTTAAAGAGTTGCTAAGAAAATTTTTCCTAAATGATATTGTAGGGCAGGTTCTAGGGTACACTAGAAAGGATTACAGCTGTTGAGGTAAAACCATGGATCACAAAGATTGTGCAAGGGGGTTAAGACACAGTTTTTTGTGTGTCAGAGTCTCATGTATCCCAAACTGGCCTTAAATTTGCTGCACATCCAAGGTTGGCTTTGAACTGCTTCCCCCACCTCCCAAATGCTGATTATACAGCCATGGACCTCCACACTGACTATGATAATTTGTTTTTTTCTTGTAAAGTTCCTAATCTTATTTGTGAGATTCCCAGAAAACTGCAGGCTTATATCTGGGAAGGGGACTAACGTCATATATGCTTCGGCATTAAACATAGTTCACTGCCATTTTAACATTAAAAAATATTTCCAGCCGGGCAGTGGTGGCGCACGCCTTTAATCCCAGCACTTGGGAGGCAGAGGCAGGCGGATCTTTGCGAGTTCGAGGCCAGCCTGGTCTACAAATTGAGTCCAGGACAGCCAGGGCTATACAGAGAAACCTTGTCTCGAAAAACCAAAAAAAAAAAAAAATATTTCCATATAAAAGGAATACTGCATGCATGCAAAGTTTACAGCAATTTTTTTTTGTTGTTGTTTTTTGGTTTTTTGAGACAGGGTTTCTCTGTTTAACAGTTCTGGTTGTCCTGGACTCGCTTTGTAGACCAGGCTGGCCTCGAACTTGCAAAGATCCGCCTGCCTCTGCCTCCCAAGTGCTGGGATTAAAGGCGTGCGCCACCACCGCCCAGCTAGCAATTTTTAATAGTGACGGAATTCTTGACTCTCACTTGGCCGCAGGCTTGAGGATACTCTGGAATGAGAAGCCCCGGTCCCCCTAGTTTTCCCTATATTTCTATCCTGCCTCAAGTTCACTTGGATGACATGGTGTGCCACCTGTGTATCCCGGCTCTCGGTGGTGAGGGGCCTGGCTGCGTGTTTATAGCGGGGCACAGAGCGCACAGCGTAACTAGCGAAGCCATCTGCGTCCGACGGGGCCGGCGAGGGAGAAGCAGGTCCCGGCTATCAGGAGGAGGCGGCAGTGACCAGCCCGGTCGCGCTGCCTTCCGCGGGAGGGAAGCTGGTGCCAGTGGGCTGGGCGCCGATCGGCCTTGGGGACCAGCGACCTCGAGGCCCCCGAGATCCTCGTGTCCTGGCTGCTGGCTCAGGAGCCCGCGGCGCCCAGCGAGCCCAGACGTCCGGGCAGGGGCCCGGCCAACTGGGTGGGCGTGAGCAGGGTGGGCCGGGGAGCCTCTAAGGCCGGACGGGCGCGTCCACGTGTGCGCAGCGGGGGCGGGACGGCCCCGCCCTGGCGCGGGAGGGGGCAGCGGGATTAAAGGCCACCCGGCCGGCCGCGGACCTGCCAGCCCTGGGATCGCGCAGAGGGCTGCGAAGGAGGAGAGCGCAGCAGGCGCGCGCCGCGGTATGCGTGTCGGCTCCCAGAGCTGAGCGGCAGCGGCGATGTGGCACCGGGCTCTGGGACCAGGCTGGAAGCCAGTGCTGGCGCTGGCGCTGACCAGCCTGCGAGGGGCGAGGGGAGCAGAGGAGGAACCGAGCAATGGGAGCTTCCAGGTGGTCACCTTCGAATGGCACCACGTCCAGGATCCATACATCATCGCGCTCTGGATCCTCGTGGCCAGCTTGGCCAAAATCGGTAAGCGGCCGGGGTTGTGTGGATCATGGCATCCCATGGCTGAGTCGGTCTGTACCAACTGCCTTTGCTGTCTCATTTCTACCCCTTTCTGGGTAAGAGGCACATCCAGCAAGAGTTGGTGCAGGAGTTGGTTGGAGACGGGCTGGCCCCCTGCAGTCTCACGCTCAAATCCTTCTCTAGATGCTGCCCTACTTGGCACCTTGGGACTTGATTTTGCACTGTGAGAACTTGTAAAGTGGCATTGGAGTGAAGTCTCCACTGCGTCCAGAGCAGATAAATAAGTAAATAAATAAAATATCACTTATGATTGAATCCAGGGAAACTCATGACCCGTTGTCTGAGGAAGAGGATGAATCTCCTCTGTCAGCTGGCTCAGTGAATCTGGGAGGTGGGACTGAAGGAAGGACTCCTGGCTAGGTGGGAGGACGGTCAGAGCTCTCAAAAATTTTAAGATCAAAGCTTCATTATCTTTCTGGAGGTCCCTGTGGAATTCCTTAGACCAGTATTCAGGGAGAGTGAGCCCAGAAGCACAGATCCCTAGCCTGCCAGTTTCCTTTAAGGTTCTGGGATAGAAGAGCCAGAAGAAGCCTTCCTGTGACCCTGGAGGGAGCTCACCTCTTTAGCAGGACAGGGGAGGAGTGAGCTATGGAGAAAACATCTAGAAAGCTCAGTGGATCTGGTACTGGACTCTCCTTGCATATGCTGTCTGATTGGGGTTTTCAGTGAGGTTTGTGCTGTGTGTTACTGTGACGAGACAGTGGTGACTTCTTCATACAGTGTGTTCGGGAAGGGCCAGGGAGGTTCCAAGGGTGCCCTTCCATCAAGCTTGCTTGCTTCTCCCTGAGCTGCAGCATCCCAGTGTGTGAAGTGAGTATGTGCCGTCTTTGTTATCTGGGAGCTTCTCTCCCTATCCCTGGAGTACAGATTTGGAACTTAGTATGTTAGCTCACTGGCAGCCAGGTTTATCTGCCATGCTCTGTGCAGGCCAGCACGCTGACCGAGGAAGTGCCAACCTGATCCCCAAGGGCTATAGCTCTGAAGATCTCCAAGGGTCTTGAACTTGCTCCAAGAAGTGCTGGCCACCAGATTCAGTAGCAACTCTCACCAATATTAGTCAAGAGCATTGTCAGTGGACAGGCTACCCTGCAGAAGGACCTCTTTGTCTTAAGCATTTTAGAGAGCCCAGGTGTTCCCTGTCATTCAACTTTACCTCACTCTTGACTTCTAGAACTTATGGAGATGATCCTTCCCAGGTCCCCAAGGCCTCCTGGTGGCTGAGTGTGACTCTCACTGATCCAAGTATCTCCATCAGATCCTGCTTTGTCCCCCAACATCCTTCCCTGCTTAACCCTGCAGGAGCTAGCCCTTCTTGGTCCACTCCCTGCACTGCACTGCAAGTCACCAGCATGCTCAGTTAAGAGCCTGGCATGGGGCTCTTCTACCCAGGAGTTTCCCCAAGTAAAGCCGCATTCCAGACATCACAAGAAGACATCTCCCTACCTTTCAGATGCCATCTGTGCACAAGACCCTCTTCACTAAGGACCCAGACTGCTGCCCCTCAGTTGCCTCCCTTTCAGCCCCAACAATAGGCAGTTGCATCAAATCTTTACCAGTGCTAGCTGTTGAGGCAGATTCACTCTAATCAGACCCTACCAGGCACCCATTGTCCACCCGGAAGACTCACTACAGAAGCAAGAAGGGGGAAAAGCTGAGAGAAGTAATGTGCAGGTGAAGCTCTACCTTGCCTGGCTTTAAGAACCAGTCTCTTGGTAGCAGGGACTCCCCCATACCTAACCCTTACTTTACAATTCTTCCCTCAGATGTGAACTCTGGATCTTTTCAAATCCTTGCTGACCTTGACCTGTTCTTCAGAAGCCTCCCAGACTCCCTGGCTGTACAATGAGCTTCAGAGGCCCCACCATGACCCTCATGCATAGCTCTGTGGACACACAGCTGTGATGTATACAAATCTGGGTGGTATAGCTAACTCCTCCACAGCTCCCATACAAGGGAATGGCTCTCACTGCTTATGCCCCACATACTTAAAAAATGTTTAGGACTGTCCATTCTACTTCATCCTCAAGCTGTACAGGGACTACCTTCCAGGAGAAGATAGGAAGGTCTTATGCTGACGGGATTCATGTTTTCTTCTGATTGTTTTTAACTCTCAGCCCAACCTTGTGGTTAGGAGGTCATAATTCTTCCAGGAAGTTTTGACCCAGCTGGGGAGTAAGACATGGACCCTGGAACACTGGTAGTGTGGTTATTGCAGTTGGGACTGAGGAAGGCCAAGGCCAGAGATGTCAAAGCCAGGATGCCTTTCTGAGAAGCCCCTGATTCTTTACTGATGAGATTCAGTTGGGGGTTGGTCACTGTTACTGCCTGGATCCCCTTCACTGAAAATCCCTGGAGGGCCTGGAAGATGTCATTTTGTCCCCTACAATGACCTCCTCCCCTCCATCAACCCCCAAAGGGCTTGCCCCCGTGCTTGTGAAGCTCAGGGTCTGTGAGTGGGGCCTATGTACAGAGGCAGGACAGTAGCAAGGACCCAAAAGCTGTGTGCTATAGCCTCACCCTCCCAGGAAGTCTGGGCAACCTCCTCACCTCCCTTCTCTGTCCACACACTTCCATTTGGGAGTCCCCAGCCTTCAGCCATAATGTTGGGACTCAAGGCTGGGTAGGTGGTAGGTAGGCAAAGCAGGGGCAGGAGTCTGAAGGGATGCCAGGGGAGTTGGTGAAGAGGTTGAAGGAGGCCAGGGGGAGGGTGAGGAGAGGCAAGGAGAAACTTGTGGAAAGGCTGAAGAGAGGTTGAAAATAAACTGGGAGAGGTCAAAGCAATGGTAGGGGAGACTGAACCAATTCCAATGCAAGCCTTAGAGGACTTTGGTCCTTGCTGAATTTGTGTAGCTGGTGGGCCTCAGTCATGACCGACCTCTCAGACCACTGCTTTGGTTGCAAGACAGAGTGTAAGACTAGGGAGGCTATGGGGAGAACAACCAGAGCCTCTGGGCTTCAGGGAGGTGAGGAGGTTGCTCAGACTTCCTGGGAGGGAGAGGCTATAGCACACAGCTTTTGGGTCCTTGCTACTGTCCTGCCTCTGTACACAGGCCCCACTCACAGACCCTGAGCTTCACAAGCACGGGGGCAAGCCCTTTGGGGGTTGATGGAGGGGAGGAGGTCATTGTAGGGGACAAAATGACATCTTCCAGGCCCTCCAGGGATTTTCAGTGAAGGGGATCCAGGCAGTAACAGTGACCAACCCCCAACTGAATCTCATCAGTAAAGAATCAGGGGCTTCTTAGACAAGAACAGAATGGTCAGTCAGGCAGAGGCAGTGAGAGGGGCCGTCTAGGGCCAGGCTATGGAATAGAACTCATGTGGCTGAAGGGATTATCTAGAATCTGCTAGGAGGCACTGAAGGTATAAAATCTTACTTTTGGGAACCCTGGACAGTTGCTTGAGCTGTAAAGTCATGCAGCATTTGAAGCTAAAGCATCCTGAGAGCAAAGGTTAGGAAGTGTTGTAGCATTGCAGGGATGAGCCCTGAATAGCCCTACCTGCTCACACAGGTGACTATGGCAGTCTGCTCCTTCTGCTGTTTTCTAGGAGAATGATTAGGCCTTTTGGGACTCTTGTCCTGGGAAACCTCACTGTGGGGGACAGGTACCCTGAAAGCCCTCTACAGTCTTCCCACCATAACAAGCCAGGCTGCTGCAGCGCTCCTCTGGGCCCTGATAACCTAACATTCAGGTGGCTGCAAGTCATGTCATGACTGTGGGATTCTGATCTGTCCCTATAGGCTGTCATATGCTGGAACTTCCCTTTCAGTTTCTTTGGGAACAATAGTCTGAGCTTGGGGTGCTTTAAAGTTAGGGTTCCCATGGGTGTGTATGCTCCAAGTCTCCCATGGGGTCCTCAGTATGTTTGAATGAGCCTGCCAAGTTAGGATTAGCTCCTTTCTCCACCCAGTCCCAGGGTTTGGAGCTTCTCTTAGAGAAAGGTTTTGTACCTTGTCTGTTGTAGGATATAGCCGCCCCTGGGATCACCGTGGCATATCTTCTAGGGCTCAGGGCACCATATTTCAGGGTTGCCACATCTCAGGTGGGTGTGGTCTCTCTGATCAATGTGGGCAGCTGGCAGTACCTCCCTAGCGTGAGTAGCTCAGCAGGCTCAGCTGCCAGCCCAAGGTGTCTGTCCCGTGTGCTCCCCAACTCTCCTCTCACTCCCTTCTCTCTCTGCCCTTCACTAGGCCTCCAGCGAAGGATACAGATAGACAAGCACTGGCTAGTTTAGGACTTTCCTCAGCTCTTCCTGACCTGGCCCTCCTTTGAGGAGTCATTAACTTGGGGTCAGTGGCCAGTACAGTAGAATGTCATCAGCGAAGGACAAAAGGGACTAAGGAGAGGGCTTCCTGTGAGTGTCTCATGGTTCTGAACTGGGTGCCAGCTGAGTTCCAGATAAGTCCAGTTCCAGCTGGAGCCCAGACTCTACCTCCCTCACTCCCAGCTTTCCTCACTCAGCTTCCTACTAACCCACCTTTCCCAGCTTAGAAATCCCTCGGCTGCCCCAGATCCTGAGGATACCTTCTCTAACTCCAAACTCTTTTGATTCAAGCAAATATGCAATTTTGTTCTTATTGAGTCTCTGGTGGCTGACCTATCTGTATCTAGCAAGGCTTCTGCAGGTCTCAGGGTGAATGCATGTGAGGTTGGGCATGAACAGCTATTTGGATACACCGATATGCACATGCATAGATGAGTGAATGAAATGCTGGTGAACCCAGTGGCTCCCACCTTAACCTTCAACACGGCTTTGGTTCTGGATCCAAAGAAGAGATTCCTAAGTCCTTAATCAAATTCTTCCCAAAACTGCCACCCAGTTTCCTGTGCTTGGCATCCTGGTGACAACACATTTTCAGGTGTGGCAGGCAAGGGGTGTTCCCATAAGCTTAGAGAACTGTGGGTGTCACAGCTGAGTGTCAACCTAGCAGTGGGACAGGTGAGGTCTGTCAGGCTTGTGTACACTGGGCTTTCCTTCTAGCTGGTTGATCTTCTTGTCCATGTCTATCACTGAGTGTCATTTCTCTAAGAAGGATCTCCCATCTGAAGGAGAGCCCCGCAGACTGCTGGCTACAGGGAGCAGAGTTCAGACTGAGGGAGTGAAGAGCTGCTAGAAAATACAGGAGTAGCCCATCTTGGACACAATGAGGAGAGCTTTAGAATAAAGGTACCGGACACCAGCTCATGCCCTAGAGACCCAAGAAGTGGGGACAGGTGGGAGTAAATTCTGGGAATATCAGGATCATGGGAGCCGCATCATTGGTTGGAGAGGGTGTGGTCATGGACAGATGCAGGAGGCTCCTTCTTGGGTAAAGATTACAGACTTTTTCTGGGCCCCCCTGAAGAATACTCGGCCCCTGGAAAGAAGACTGTAAGGAGCACCTGCCAGGCTCACGTCCTTAGACGTATATCCTGAAGGCTTTGTGTGGGGCCAGCAGTTCAGTTCTGGGAGCTATCCCTAGACAAGGACAAAACAAGCATCATTTTCAGGTCGGATTTTCAGGCTCTCCCAGAAGAGGTAAGTCTCCAGTGAGGTGGAATGGTCTGGTCTTCTCTCTCCTCCTCCCGCTGGATTTACCACCTGCTGAGTTGATGTTCCAAAGTCCAATTAGTTCTGAGTTCTCTCCTAGGAAAGAGTTTCTTGCAAGTCAAAATGGGAAAGTTAAAAAGCCTGTTTTCATGGACTTTTTGAAGAAAAGAAGGAGTGGAAAATCACTAGTTTCTGAGGGCTTTGTTTTTAGATTTGGCTGGTTTTTGTTCCGGGGATGTGGACCTGCAGCAGTTCTCTTGCTGTTGTGGGGCTGCTTTGGGTCCCTCAAGCTGAGCTCACAGAAGTTAGCATCAGCTAGACTTTTCTCCTAAGCCCTCTCTGGGCCTCCTGAGTCTCCAACTTTGGGGAAGCTGCCCAAGAGACAGTTGCCTGAGGAGGCCATACCATGAAGCATAGTCGCTCCTTTGAAGGTGAGGAGCTTGGAGCTTGGGGAGCCCCACCTGCAGGGTAGAAGCAGTGTGGCTTATCTCAGTCACACAAGGAAGACTGACAGAGATGGGGGGTGTAAGGAATCACTAGATGTGGAAGAGCCAGCGAGATGTGGTTCTGGAAGTGCAGAGGCTTCTTAGGAAGTGTGTCTGCGTGTTCAAACAGCATAGAGCCATTAATGCTTTGCTGAGTGTGTGGGTGCACACACAGCCACCTGTGTGTGTATTTTAAGTGTGAGTGATTTTGCACATGCACACTCAGACTGTACTCTTGTCCCCACATCCAGACCCTGCTGAATGAGTGTGTAAGCATTTGTACAGGTAATGCCATCTCTGGGCCCCATCTTGTCATCTCATCCAGGAGGCTAGTGGTTCCCCCGTCCAGGTCAGTCCATGGAGGTGACTCCAACCTCTAAAATTAGGAATCATGAGAGGAATATGGGACTGAGAGGAGTTCCAGGAATTCAGGAGGGACATATGAAGATGGATGATGGTATATTCTCCAAGGAGGCACTGTGTACTCAGGGCTCCTGGAAGCACACACATCAATGAAATGCCTCCCACAACTGGACTTGGACATTCCTGGTTCCTACCTGTATATGTTGCAGCACCTGAAAAACACTCACGGAAGCCTGGTTTAACTGTCTGTACAGGGACAAGCTCCTATCTCCCCAGTGCCTCAGGCTCTTCACAGGATATGATCCAGCTTCTGGATCTCTCTATGAAGTCAGCAAACAAGGTACTTACAGGATACCTGGCATCTGAGAGGGCCTCAGCACATACTGGCAGACCACAAACAATGCCAAGATAGCCACACATGATAGAAACACCATTCCCAAGCTGGGCATTGTGTATGTGTGTATGCTAAGAAATGTTTGTGCAGGGCAGAAAACAACTCGTAGGAGTCGGTTCTTTCCTTCCGCTATGTGGGTCCTAGGGGTTGAACTTAGGGTGTTAGGCTTGGCAGCAGGCACCTTTACCTAGCCTGACTTAAAAAAGACTGATCACCTGAGTTTGATTCTTGGGACCCACATGGTGGAAGAAAAGATGACTCCTTTAAGTTATCTTCAGACCTCTACATGCATGCCCTAGTACACACACACACACACACACACACACACACACACACACACACACAAACACACACACACAGAAACATAACACATACACATGCACACATACACATATATACACACACAGAGACACATATACACACATGCTCATACATACAATGAACAAATAAAATGTAATAGAAAGTATTTCATACTTTTTAAAATGTGTGTGATGGCACATGTGTGGAGGCCAGAGAACAGCTCTTTAAAAAATGTTTATTTATTACTTCAGGTTACATCTCTATCACAGTGTCCTCTTTCCACCCCTCTCAGTCCCACCCTCCCACCCTCTACCCCCATCCCTTCCATCCCACTCCTCTGGTGTGGAGTGTCCCTACATAACAGTCCCCCGCCCCAGTTCAGCAGTCGTATGAGGGCCAACAGCCTCCTCATACACTGGGGGCCTACAAGGCAGCACCACTAGGCAAAATGTCTCATTGACAGAAAAAAAAAAGTCTATGTTCATGTTCCCTTTGGTGCATTGGTTGTAGCATAGTTATCCTGTCCTATATGGCTAAAATCTGATTATAAGTGAATAGATGCCATGTGCATCCTTCTGAGTCTGGGTTAGCTCACTCAGGATGAGCTTCCATTTGGCTGCAGATTGCATGATTTCGTTGTTTCTGATGGCTGAGTAGTATTCCATTGTGTAAATGTACCACAGTTTTGTTTTTTTTATCCATTCCTCAGTGAGGGACATCTGGGTTGTTTCCAGTTTCTAGCTATTACAAATAAGGCTGTTATGAACATAGATGAGGAAATGTCCTTGTGGTTTGGTGAGGAATCATCTGAATGTATACCCAGAAGGGGTATGGCTGGGTCCCAAGGCAGAGCTATTCCAAGTTTTCTAAGATATTGCCATACTGACCTCCATAGTGGTTGTACAAGCCTGCAGTCCCACCAGCAATGGAGGAGGGTTCCCCTTCAGAGAACAGCTTTCAGGAGTTGGTTCTTTCTTTCCCTTACGTGAGTCTCCAGAATAGAGCTCAGACTCTCAGGGTTAGTAACAGGCATCTTTATGTGCTGAACTGACTTACCAGCCCAACTCTCAGTCTTTAATTCTGTTCTTTGACATATAAAGGTGAATATGGGTATTCACAAAGAGCAGATGGGCTTTGAGGTTAGTCTCTTCCTGAGGCCCCAGTACCTCCCACATTGTGCTATTCCTGGGTGCTCTGGGGTGATTCACTGTCTTGAGTGCTCACTGTGAGAACAGACAAGCCCCTGATGTTCTAGCAGAGGAAGGGTCAGGGAACAAGCGGCCTCTTGCCAGAGGGGCTGCCTGTGAGAACCACAAAGCTGTGCTTGGCTGTTTTTAACCCAACCTCACAGCATGGGGTCCTGACCCCAACTATGGGAAGGTTAATTTTTTAGTTTTAAATTCTCTCTCCCTCCCTCCCTCACTCTGTCCCTCCCTCCCTCCCCCTCTCTGTTCCTCTCTCTCTATGTGTATGTGTATGCGCATGCATGCGTGCCATGAATGCATGTATGCTTTTGGTATTTGGGGCTGGATACATGTGTACATGCCACAGTGCATGTGTGGGGATAGAAGCACAATTTGCAAGAGTCTGTTCCCTTCCACTGTGTGTTCAAGGGCTCAAACTCAAGTCACCAGGCTCCCGTGGCAAGTACTTTTACCCATGGAATCACTTTGTAGGCTCCAATTGCAAGATGTTTAAAAATTCACAGTCTTGCTTTGGAGCATTTGGAGCATTCAGCCCTAACTGGGATGCGATTATCATGTCCTTCCACTCAAGGTTCAGGGATTTAGGCAAAGGAGTATGCAGAGGTTGTAGCTGGGCTGATGCTCATATGAGCTCACCAAGACTGTAACAGAGTGCATAGACCCGCACAAGTTCAAGCCAGACAAAATCCCAGCATGGAGAAGGGGAGAAGTCTCAACCTAACCAAGAAGCTATTTACAAGTGATAGATGCTGGGAGATAGGAAAAGAGTTTTCTTCAGTGAAGTGACCCTCGTCATATCAACTACACTCCAGGGCAGGCCTCATGGTCAGGAGTAATTGGCTAACACACATGGACACTATTTTGTTGTTGTGGTTTGGTTCACTTTTTTTGAGAGAGAGAGAGAGAAATAACATGAAATTTGGTGATATGGAGGATCTTGGGAAGTTGGGAGAGGTTAAAGAATATGCTCAAAATATATTGCATGAAAAACTTTTAAAAATGAATTCACACTCCCCTGAGGACAAGGATAGGGACAAGCTGGCACCCATCCCCATCATCATAGAGAAGGTAAAGGGATCTTCTGCTCAGGGAGCCTGTCTTGTGGCCGTTGTCTCACCACTAGAGTTGCTAGGGTGGCCCTTACATCCAGCCCTCTTAGAATGCACACACATGGACACTGAACTGTGGAGATGCTTTTGTGGCTGCTGTGGGAATGGCATCTGGTAGAATGTAAGGTTCATGGAAAGAAATGGCTTGCAATGGAGGAAAGTATGTCTTATGGAGAGCGCACGCAGTCACAGTGACAATCACGACATCAGTGGTGTCTAGGGATGTGGAGTTAGGCCTTACTGGGCTAGCTGTAGGATCAGACAGCATTCCTGCCCTGTGCATATGGCAGCCAACCCTGGGCCTTTCTATTTGCCTAATTCCTCTGTTGCTGCCTTGGTCTGTACCTGCAGAGGCTGCTGTGCTCACAGTGGCCAGGGCTCTGATAGAGTGGAGACAGGGAAGGATTTCTAGTTGTGAACGGCCCATGTGATTTCTACATCCAGGCATGCTGCTGTGCTGTGTCCGTCTTTGACCCCCAGAAGGGTTCCCTTTTCGGAAAGTAAAGACAACAAAGTGAGATGGACCGAGGATGGCACAAATATAAAAGGTACCCCTGGATTTGTGATTATTAGGGCCACTAGCAGCTTGATTCTTGGGACGGTGCTTCTCTCTGCCCATACCATTCAACTCATTCCCTGAACATACACGCCCATACAATGCCAGGGCACCCAACATATGTATGCTCTCTTTTGACCTAGGAGTCTGAGGAGGACACTATCGCATGACCCCCAGCTCACCTGTAGCCTTGGAGTCCAGCCTCACAGCCTTTGCATTCCTGTGGGCTGTACTCTGCAGATGTGGTTTTGGCTCTTCCTTTTTGGTTGCAGGGGAACCTCCTGGGCACCAACACCTTTTCCCCCCTGTAACTTTCTGGTAAAAAGTGGAATTCTCATTTGCTCTAATCTTATTAAAGTCTTCAACTCCTGTTAGTACAGTGGGATCATTGTAAATGGCTGGGATGGCATGAAATTACAACTGTGTGTTCACACCTAGGTAAACAGCAGGGCACTTAGCCCATTCTCTGAGGTGGTCTGTCATCCTAACCTGGCCTTTCACAACCTGTGCTATTCAGGATCACCCAGCATGGCTTCAGTGAGGCTAATTCTTAAAAAGCTAACACACTTAATTTTAAAGTAAAGTTTTAGATTTGGAGAATAATCAATCAGCTGTACAGTTGATCTTGTCTTTGTCCAGCCTGCCTCCTTCTCCTGTGGTTAAGGATATTTTACTAGAAGCATTCTTCGTCATAGTAACACCAAATTGTTGCCTATTATTATCTTGAGTCCCAACAAATGCACAACATGCATCCGTCGTTGTGCTACATCGTTGGCCTGCTTTAAAACTCTCTTGACCCCAAATACTCGCAACCCCTTTTTTACACCCACCGTTTACTGTCTCAACAGCCTAGTCTTTTCCAGAATGGAATCATGGTGGTCTGAGATCTTTTTAGACTGGCATCTACTTAGTAACATGTGTTTAAGATAGCTTTCCTTTAGTGGCTTGACAATGCAATTTTTTTTTTTAGTGATAAATTAACTCCATTATATGGATGTACTACAGTTTATTCATTTATCCATTGGAGCACTTAATTTAAACTGGGGCAGTTTTGAATAAAGCCAGCATAAAGATCTGTGTGCAGGTTTTTGTGTGGACATAGTTTTCAACTTCTTTGGAGAACACCAAGTAACATGGTGGTTATGAAAGCAGATGCTGTGATACATTTAGTGGTGGAAGAAGCAACCGGCTGCTTTCCCAAGTGGCTTCATTGTTTTGTAACCACAATGGCGAGCGTCTCTCACTCCAATTCCTCACCAATACTGAGTGGACAGTAATCTGGAATGTTGCAGTTCTGGTTGGTGTGCACTGGGGCCTCATGTTAACATTTGAAGTTTTCCCTTGGTAACAAGTAATGTGAAAGATGTTTTCTTTTTCTTTTATATACAGAATTTTTAAAATCTTTTTCCTTTTTATACAGAATATTTTTTATGCGTTGACAATCTCACACATGTCTACAGTGTATCTTAACTGTGTTCAACGCAAATCTTCCCTCTCATTTCCCTCTACTACCTCCTTTCCCACCTTTCTTTTCTTTACTTATTAAAAAAAAAAAAAACCTTTTTAATAAGTCGCCAAGTCCGGATAGTGCTGCCTTCAAGCATGTGGTTACAGAGCCACCCACCAGAACATGGCTAATTTACTAGTGGCCACACCCCTGAGGAAACATGTCTCTCTTTTCCCAGCACCCATCAGTTGTCAGTTGGTCCTCAGTCAGTAGATGGATGCTCCGGAGCCCCTGTCCCCTTCAGTTGGAATGTTGACAGGTTTCTCTTGTGCAGGTCTCATGCAGGTGACATATAGCTGCTGTAAGTTGCTGAGTGCAACAGCCACACCATGCCCAGGAGTCAGCATTCCACAGCACTCGTGCTCCCATTCTTCCAGCTCCTACGTCTTTTCTTCTCCCTATTCATGGGGGAGTATCTCTTCATATGCTTTATTTCACATTTGTGCATCGCTGATAAAGGTTCTGTCTTGACATCTGACTCATTTTTAATTGAGTCATTTTCTTATTAATTTTAAAGAGTTCTTTTTATGTTTTGGAGAGAAGCCTTTATCAAATATGTGTTTTACAAATATTTTCTTCCAGTCTCTATTACCTTTTAATTCTCTTAATGGTGCCATTTTCAGGACAAAATATTTCATTTTAGCTGGAAGCAGTGGCACGTGACTGTAATTCTAGCACTTGGGAGCCTGAAGCAGGAAGATGATGAGTTTGAGGCCAGCTCGAGCTACGGGTAGAGAGAACCTGTTTCTTTAAAACAAAAGTTGTTAATTTTCAGATTTCTAGATAACTGTTTCATTATGGCATCTTTACACATGTGTATTATATACTTGGCTTACCCACACCCGATTGTCCTCTCTTGTGCCCTCCAGCCCCACCAACAACCTTCCATCTATCTTCTCCTTACTGACCTTATTACTTCTGGGTCAGAAAAAAATTCTAGAATCTGTATGTATGAATTAGTTATTTTTCACATTTCTGTGACAAAATGCCTCAAAACAAAAATAGAAACAACTTAAAGAAGAGGGTTTATGTTGGCTCACAATTTGAAGGCGCATTCCGTCACAGTGGGGAAGGCACAGCAAAGGTAGTGTAAGGCAGTTGGTCACATGGCACCCACGGTCAGGAAGCAGAGAGTAAAGCTGATGCTCAGCCCACTTTCTCCAGCCCTTGGAATGGTGCTCCCCATATTTGGGGTGGGTCTTCCCACCTTGGCGAAACCTCTCTAGAAAGACCCTCACAGACTTACTCAGAGTTTTGCCTCCTAGGTGATTCTGAACCCTATTAAGCTGAGCATCAAGACTAACCTTCACACCACATACCAGATAAAAGATGCTGTATTTGTCTTTGGCGTATTTTGTTTACTGTGATGATCTGTATTTATATTTATTTTCTTCCAAATGATATAACTTTGTTCTTTATGAATGGAACTTTATTCGTTTATATACTACATTTTTGTGACTGCCAATTTTACATTCCCACCAGCAGTTTATAAGGGTTTCTTTCCCCCTGACATCCTCTGGAGTATTTCTGCTCGTTTTGTTGATTACCATTCTGACAGGAGAAAGATGGAATCTCAATGTAGTTTTAATTGCATGTATGTGATAATTAAGGATGTTGAACATTTTTCATGTGTTAGTATTTATTGACCACTTGTACTTCTTTTAAGTTCTTTTGGTGTATCAGATTAATAGCTATAGACTTTCTCCCAAGTTTTTTTTTGTTTATTTATGACTTCAAGTTACATCTCCATCACAGTCCTTTCCCTCCGCCCATCCTGACCCCACCCTCCCACCCTCTCCCCCTCATCCCAGAACTCATAATTCTTTTTTTAATAATTAGGCCACAATTATGAAGATTATAAGGTATAATATACTTTCCCAATGTGCAGTCCATACATATTTGGCAACTGATATTAATATTCTATTATCCATCTATCTCCATGAGTTTAAAATTCTATACCTAACTTAGTTTCCATCTTAACTTGCATTACCAACTTAAAAACATCTTCTTAGACCTAGAACATCATTTTAATTCCTAGACAACTTAAAATTTAACTGTGAGACTACAACTATTTAGTCTTTAGCCACATCAGAGACCTGAGAAGGATATAAATATATCTGATTATACAGGAAGTGCAGAGCCAGCAGCTTCCAAAGCTAAGAAATGATAGACAACTGGCTGCCTGGACAGTCCCCAATTTCTCTCCATACATTAGAGCATCAATCTTCAGCCTTTGGCCCAGTACCTCTGGCAGCCATTAATTTTAAAGGAAAAATTATGAAGGACTTGCCTATCCTGTCTTGGCAGAGCTAGGCTGTCGACTTACCTGCTTCCAAATTTTGTCCTTTTCAGACAGCATTCTGTCTACAGTTGAAGCAAGGGGTTTTTCTTGCCCAGTGACAGGCTTGACACTAATTCAACCATCTCCAAATGGAGATTCTTTGATGTTCATTGTCTACTTGGAGTAGAATAGGGGGAGCTGTCAGGAGCTGACATGTCTCAATATCAAAATATCTTAAGAAACCTTCTTGGAATGCCAAATTCTACAGATATCTTGAGGTTTTTGAAGACCATCTATCTCCGTATAGTTGGATAAGCAAATGTTGCTTGTCTCTCAGCAACTTGATTTCCATTTAACTTAGAAAACATCTGTGATAGACTATGCTAGTACCTAACCAAATGACATGTTTGAATGACTATTGGTTTGCATCTCTTAATTATCCTAAACAGTTTGTGGCAGTTGCTATCAATGGGCCACAACTTCACATTGCACTTTTTTTTAATAATTTATTTTTTATTTCTTCAAGTTACATCTCAATCACAATCCCCTCCCTACTCCCCCCTCCAGTCCCACCCTTCCACCCTCCTCCCCCTCAACCCCCCCATCCTCTTCCCTTCTTTTTTTTTAGTTGAAGGTATTTATTTTTCCCCCCAACAGCTCTCCCTTTCAGTCCAAATAATGGTTCTTTTTCTTATAACTATAAATACAATACAAAACAACAGAAATAAATAGGCCACGATTATAAGAGTTATATGGCTTAGCATACATTCCCAATGTCCAGTCCACCTGACTTTAACATTCTACTATCTAACCATCTCCATGAGTTTAAAGTTCTATATCTAACTCAGCTTTCATACTAACTTGCCTCATAATTTTAAAAATATCTTCTTAGATCCAGAACACCCTCTTGATTCCTAAACAACTCAAAATTTAACTATGAGACTCTAGCTATCTATTCTTCAACCACCTCAGAGACCTGAGAGGGATAAATATATCTGATTATATAGGAAGTGCAGGGCCTGCAGCTTCCAAAACTAAAAAATGACATACCAGTGGCTGCCTGGACAGTTCCCATTTTCTCTCCATACATTACAGCATCAATCTTCAGCCATTTGGCCCCATTTCTCTGACAGACATTGGTTGTAGAGCAGGAATTATGAAGGACTTACCTACCCTGTCTTGGCAGAGCTAGGCTGTCGACTTACCTGCTTCCAAGTTTTGTCCTTTTTGGACAGAAGTCTGTCTACAGTTGAAGCAAGTGGTTTTTCTTGCCAAGAGAATGGCTTACCACCAATTCAATCATCTCCCACTGGAGATTCTTCGATGCTCATCTTCTACTTGGAGTAATATAGGGGGTGCTGTCAGGAGCTGACATGTCTCGATATCAAAAAATCTTAAGTTAAGAAAACATCTTTGAATGCCATATTCTGCAGATCTCTTGAGGTTTTTGAAGATGCCCTATCTATCTCTTATATTTAGATAAGCAAATATTGCTTGTCTCTTAGCAACTTGATTTCTGAGTAGCTTAGAAAATAACTGTGATAGACTGTCATAGTAACTAACAAAATGACACGTTTTCATGACTATTAGTTTCCGTTTCTTAATTATCCTAAACAGTTTATGTCGGTTGGTAGCGAGAGGTCAAAACTTGACATTTCATTTTTAAGTATTACTACGAACAATACCTTTAAGAAGCGTTACCCTTAATTTTGTATCAATATACAAAGATCAATACTAATGTGGCCAAATATAATCTTAATTTTGTATCAATATACAAAGATCAGTACCGATGTAGCCCAATACAATCTTAATTTTACATTAATATACAAGGGTCAATACCATTGTGGCCAAATATAATCTTAATTTTGTATCAATATACAAAGATCAATACCGATGTAGCCCTATACAATCTTAATTTTGCATTAATATACAATGATCAATACCAATTTAGCCAAATATAATATTAATTTTGTATCAGTATACAAAGGTATAAGGCTATATTCAATAATCTGTCCTTTTTTCTTGTTCTTTCCTATACTATGTCTATGTCCCATTTTTCTCAAGTCTGTTCACTCCTATATAGGAGAGAAAGGAGGATACAGAAAAGCAAAAGAGAGAAGTCCCTGGGTCTAACCTCCAAAACCCATTTAACAAGACCATTTAACAGCTTGTAGTCTTTTCCCTAAATAACAAAATTTTCTATTATCTATCAAATAACCAAAGGGGGAGAACACCCTCCCCACCTTCTGGGGATGGGACGTTGCATCACCTAGGTACAATACCTTAAAAAGGACTAACCTTAATTTTGTATCAATATGCAAAGATCAATACTGATGTAGCCAAATATAATCTTAATTTTGTATCAATATACACAGATATAAGAACATATTCAATAATCTGTCCTTTTTTTAAATCATTCCTATATCCCATTTTTTAAAGTCTTTCCACCCTTACATAGGAGAGAAGGAAAGATAGAGAAAAGAAAAAGAGAGAAATCTCTGGTTCTAACCTCCAAAAACTATTTAACAACCATGTAGCCAATCCCCCTAAATAACAACAAACATCAAATGACCAAATGGGGGGTGGGGCACCCAAGTTTTTTAAATAACAAATTTGTGGGGGGCCGCTAAGAGATTGAACTCAAGGTTTAATGTCTACTAAGCAGGAGCTTCTTCAATGACTGAAGTTGTATATTTTAATGAAGTCTAACTTATCCATTCTTCTTTTACATTTCATTCTTTGGTTATTTTATCTGAAGATTCATCATTAAACCTGAGATAATCTAGACTTTTTCCTCATGTTATTTTCTTTCTAGAAATTGTGAAATTTTATGTTTCACTTTTATGCCTTTAGTTCATTTTGAATTAGTGGTTTTGTGGGTTTTTTTAAATGAAGGTTGTAGGATCTGTGTCTAGATTCATATTTTCACATCTACATGTCCATTTTTTTTGTTGAAAAATAATCTGTCTCTGTTGACTCTCCTTGCTTCTCTGCTTAATGTTATAGTTGCGGATCTCTCCCTGCTCTCAGGCTTTGGCAGTGATGGGTCTGCTCCCCCAGCACTGGGCCATTTCAAAAGCCCAGCTGCAA
Organism: Lophiomys imhausi; assembly: GCA_907164525.1. NCBI lineage: Eukaryota > Metazoa > Chordata > Mammalia > Rodentia > Muridae > Lophiomys > Lophiomys imhausi. Next base: position 237,681 of record CAJQZJ010032670.1, on the reverse strand, counting down.
CAGATCTGGCTGTTGTGGTGCCATCTTAACTTGTTTTCCCTCCGCACTGAGCATTTCTTTCCCGGCTTCTGCCTCTCCAAATGAACTGTAGACCACGATGTCTGAATCCACAGAGTAACTTGCTACAATGCAGTGGGCAGAACCAACATTTTGACAAAATTCAGAGTTCTAATCCATAAACATGGACCATCCTAATTTATTGTTATCTGATTCATTCCATCAAAGTTTATGGCTTTCATAATGCATACCTTTCATTTTTGGAGAGGATGATTTATGCATCAGGTTTGTGCTAAGGTACATAGAAGAGTATTTCAAATGTCAAGTGCTATAGTTCTTTTTCTGGTCTGTAGAAAAGCAGCTGTTGCATTCTGTAACCTTGTTACAGTCACTCATTAGTTCCAGAATGTTTTGTTGTTGTTTTTTTGGACGTTCTACATTGACAATCATATCATGTGTGACAGACTCTCTTGATATCAGCAAACGGGGCCTATGGGGACTTGGCTGTGGCCTGAGGCTCTGCTGGATATTAGGTGGTTTAGTGTATTGCGGCCAAAACATCACATGTGAGTTTTGAATGACAAGTTTTAAATGACTGATACTCTTTCCTGGGAAGGAGTTTTGAACATGAGCCCATGAGATAAGAAGCTGCTGTTTACAGAGATAGAGGAAGAGAATCTGGCCAAGAAATATACAAGATCTGGGGTGAGAGGTGTTGGAGTCAGAGGTGCACAACACAGTGGGACATAGGAGAGGACACAGGACAGTGGGAGCCATAGGAGACCTTGGAGTACTGTGGTCACCAGAGGAAGTGGCCTGCTCTACAGAGGGGACCTGTTATACCCCCTCCCCCACTAGGCCTTTCTCTACTCTGCTCTACACATTTGTTTTCCTTGCCTTGGGTCTTTATGGGTCCCATCAAGCCTTCAACTCATGACTGCCTGCTGGGTCCTCCTTGTGCCACATGTGCCCTCAGTGTAGGAGAGGACCCAGAGTCAGGGAGTAAACACCCTGCATCCTGCAGCTCTCCTCAGCTAGCAGAGAGCTGCTGGCACATGGCTGCATCATCTTTTTTCTCTCTTTTGGCCATCAGCTCTGAGACTCAAAACAGTTCTAGAATTTGTTTGGGAAGATGCAGCCTCTGCCACTCCATCCTTGTCTCTACTGCCCAAGATGACCAAGTAAGCTTAGAGGACAGAGTGTCATGTCCAAATGTCCTCCTGCCCAGGCTGATGCTGGAATACTCCCCTGACGCCTCGCTCAACATAGTATGACTATGTTCTTGGGTCTGCTGTGTCCCACAACATTGCAGGGTTGTAATCGCTGTAGCTGCAAAGTTCTCTGCAACATGTAACCCATACACCTGTGTTCCACTGCCCATGTAGTTTCCTGTTTTGCCTAAAGCTCTTAGGCCCCTTTTTGTTACTGATATGATTATATGTGTGTGCATACCTATGTGTGCATGTGCTCATGTCATAGCATGTGTTTGATGGCCAGAGGACAACCTTCAGGAGTTCGTTCTCTCCTTCTACCATGTGGGTCCCAAGTATCAAACTCAGGTCGCTTGGCTTGGTGGCAGCTGCTTTTACCTGCTGACCCATCTTGCCCCCACTGTTGGTACCATTTTCTATGTGCTTGTTACGGAATTTTTGCTCAAGCCATATGTTGCTCTGCTTTGCATAAGCTCTGAGATTCTCTTGTTTTCTTCTTGAGGGATTCAGCTTTGCCTGGTCCCCTGAAATTATCTCTGGTGACTTGGACCATCTTTGAATCCTCTGCTTTTGTACTGAGGTCACTTCCTTACATGTATTTTCTTCTGAAGCTTTCTGTTATCCTTCTGAGGGTCAGGGCTGCAGGTTAGGGGGCAACCTGGTGGCTACTGATATGTTATAACTTGGCCATTCTGGGTACAGAGAGGTGCAGGATGTTAATGCTTTGCTGTCTAGAGTTTGAGGCATTGCTTGGTTTCTTTCGTGTTTGATTTCTGACCATGGAAGCCTTCCTCAGCATGCTCTGTACAGGGATTCCTCCCTATGATGTAGGAGTGATACTGTTTAAAACAATATCTTGGGGGCAGGTCTACTTGCCTTATGGAGTCATGTATTTTCTACCATTTAGTCTAGAAGCATGGCTCTTCAACATATGCATTTTCTTTCTTCTCTTTTCTGATAGGATTTCTTAATTTCATCTCTCAGCTCTTCTGCTGATTTTAAAAATTGCTATTCTTGTGTTGTTAATTTTTAAGAGGTCTCTTTCCCCTCCTTTTCCCATTTCTCTCCCTTCTCTTTTTCTTTGACGATCCTTCTGCCTGTCTCCCCACCAACATGTTGGGGTTACAGCCATGCACTACCATGCCCACCTCAAGAGGCACCGAGTCCCCACATGTCCTTCTTTCCAAGGTCACGTCCTCTCCTGGGGTGCTAGTGTCTGGCTTTTCCCCACAACTCAAGCCTCCTCCTGGCTGAGTACGCATCTCTCGCTATATTCCCTGACACTGTCAGAGCAAGTCCTTGGGTACATGCTGGGGGCACAAAACCTTATCAGAACCTGGAACCGGGGCATGTTAATGTGGCATCGGTGGAGAGACAGGAATGCCAGGATCTTTAGCTCCCTACTTCTTTTTGGTCCATGCCAAAACCTTGGAAATAAAAGCAATAAATAAGTCCTCTGCCCTTTTGTTTTCTTTGGGTTCAAGAATAAAGTAATGCATCTGCTCCCTGGGGACCCAGTTTTCTTATTCACCACATCCAGAAAAAATGAGATTGTCATCTTACACAAGGAAGCAAAGTCCAAAGATAAAACTGCCTGTTAGAAAGTGGACAGGTAAGTCCTGGGAACAGAGAGCTCTTGGGTGTGCAGGAACCATGCCCTTGGCTCCACGATAGGGGCTGTCTGTACCTTGCCGGGGCACCTTGCCCCAGGGAGGTAGCTGTTGGTGGGGGCCCTCAGGAGGCCCCGCTGGGCTCTGAACCATTTGTCTCAGAAGAGAAACTAGATGAAGAGTGGGTTGTTGCCAGGAGGCCTGCCACTAAGCCATCAACATTTTCACAAAACACCGCCCTCACTGAGGGCCTGTGCTTCTGGGCCACTTGATGGCTTTTTTTTTTTTAATCTTTGGAGTTCCAACTTGTCATCTACCTGTGCTATATGGACAGCAAAGCTCAACAGTCCTGATGAGCCCATGCTCTGTGTCCAGGAAGTGAATGGTGACAAAGTCCTGACTTTGGAAAGAAGCTGTGAGCTCCCACAACCATGTGAGTGGGCACAGGCCCAGTGAACAGTGGCCTTGGGACACTGACACACAGTTTATCTGCACAAAAGAAGTCCTCAGGGAAAATGCTTTGCTGGAATTTTTCACATGAAGGTATGAAGGTCAGAAAGATTCACCGGGATTATGTTGGTAAACTCTCTGGATGTCTTAGAGAATCTACCTGTGTCTCCTGCCCTGTCCTATGTGAGGGTCTTTGCTTTAGTGAGTTTTACATCAGTTTAACCTTGGGGGTCACCCTTCTGACCTTCAGACCCCTGTTTCTCCAACACCAGGAAGTGAAGTGGTTTCCTGTGATGTGACAAACTCTGTTCTTCCAGCTCAAAGCCATGGAAAGAAGGTGGCCCTGGCTTGCCTGGCCTCTGGCGTTTCTCATGCTTTGGCGAGTCCTGGGTAGTGACAGGCCACCTATTGTTAGTTCGGATGTGAACTCTGCTCTTCCAGTCCTCATGGACGTCATAGTTGGGCTCAGTTGCCATGTCTCTGTGCCCCTGTCCACAGTTACCCCCTGGTACCAACTGAGTATTGTGCCTTGGCCACTGCTTACCCCTAATTTCCAGCCTGCCACTGGATTCCCTTTCAAACTTGAGCCTCGGACTAAGCCTCACACTCCAAAAGAACCTATGACTACATTTTCTATGCAAGATCCCCACCAGTTACCTTGTCAGTCGTCTCTGCCCTTAGGAAGCTGATGGCCTGATAACCCATAGTTTGTGAGGTCCCAGTAGGTACAAATGGGACAAGTTTGGAGATCTAGGTGACAAAAAGATTAGGGATCTCTCTGAGGACCCTGCTCTGGGTTTAAGGGACATGGGGAAAAGTCACTCTGGTATGTCTCAATGCTGGCTAGGAGCTGGCTGGTTCTTCTACTTGCCTTTCCATCTCGGCCCTTAAAATATGCAGTGTGGTCAGCACTAAAGACTGTACTCCAGGTGCCTGAGGCCCCCAAGGAACCTGGTTCAGAAAGCCAAGGCTTGTCAGTTCCTACCTGAGAGTCTAAGCGTCCTTCAGTGCCCTCTCAGACCATCATGATAAATACCAGGGATCTCCTGGAGGACTGTGGCCTCAGGGAGGGCCACGTATGATAGGAATGGGGGCAGAGCCTGCAGTCGTGGAGGCCACAGAGAATCTCTAATTGCCAGTGCCTCCTCTGTGGGTGCATAGAACACTGCAGCTACATTAGGAGGACACAGCCCTACTTCTCTACCGTAGGTACCTCAGTGGGCCAAAGCCCAGTCCATCATGGATTCCATGTGTCCAGCTCCTTAGGTCCTCCCTCCCAGGTAGCCATTTGCTCAAGTGTTGGAAGAGAAACTAAGTCAGTGGAAGAGTATTTCCTGGGTGCTGTCTCTGCCCTCAGATGACCCCTGTATGCCTGTCATATCCTAGCCAGGCCCAAAGTCCTCCTGAAATGCCCACTGTTCAGGAAGTATAAAAATATATCTGCAACATCATGGAGATGTGGGTACACATTGTGTGGAGGCTGCTTGTGTCAGAGGTCCAGCCACTACAGGATGTGCTGGCAATGACCTTTCCTTCAAGTAGCATGACGGACTTTGTCCTAGTCACAGCACAACATGGCTGTTGATAAACCAAAGGGAAAACAGAATTGCTGAGTATTTGAGATCTCTTAGGACACCATTCATGGCATCTGCTTCAAAAGCACGATTTCAAAAATATAGTGCAGTGGAAAGTGAAATATGGAGGGGTCCTGAGGGCATATGCTACATTTAACAGAGTCAGGCTCCAGCCCCCTGTCAAAACCACCAGCCCTTGAAGACGGATGATCCCTGAGACAAGAGAGGTCAAGCACTGACAGACTTACAACAAACCTATGTTCCTTTCCTGTCCTTTCAGAGGATAAAAACAAAAAGAAACAGTTATTTGTATTTAGAACTTTCTCAGTTTTGGCTTTTAACTATGTTTGAAGTTGGCAGAATTTCTCAACTCTGTAAGGATGTCTCCCACCAAATTTGGGGTCATTTTCTGCTATGATTTTTTTCAAAATTCTCTCATTGCTTGGTTTCCCCCTCATTCTAGAGCCCCAACTACAGACACACATCAGAGCTTTAGATGTTGCCCTGTATCTTCCTCATTAAAACAAAACAAAATGTGCGTTCTCTTTGTGCCTCAGACTGTGCCATTTCTATTGACCTGCCTCCAACTTACTCAATCTTGCACCATTTCTATATTGTGAAGTCAGTCTAAATTTTTATTTCAGATATTGCATTATTCAACTCCAGAGTTTCCATTTGAATTTTTTTTTAAGACAGGGTTTCTCCGTGTAGCCTTGGCTGTCCTGGAACTTGTTCTGTAGACCAGGCTGCCCTTCAACTCAAATCTGCTTGCCTCTGCCTCCCGAGTGCTGGGATTAAAGGCATGTGCCACCACTGCCTGGCCCATTTGAATGTTTTTGGTATTTTAGGAGTCCAGAAACCATGGTCCATGGACCGGACACATATTTATTTAAAGTTTTATTATAACAAATCTTCATAGCCTTGTCCTTTTGTTTCCATATAATACAGCAGTGTCTGCAGGATTAGTCAGTTGTGTACCCTGAGAATCTTGGGTATTACTATTTCTATTTCAGAGGAAATGCTAACCTATGTTCTACTCTAATTCCTCTATTGGTCATCTTTTTCAATTAACAATTACATTTTCTTCTAATAGTTCTGACAGCTATCTTAAAGTTCTTATTTGATAATTCTAGCATCTGCATCATTCTGAGGCCCTCATCGGTTGTTTCATGGTTGGTCCTATTTTCCTACTTTTTAAAATGTCTAGTAATTTTGAATTGTGCCTATGACGTTGTGACTTATAGCCTGCAGAGATTGTGTGCTACTATTTTCCTCTGGAAATAACTGATTTCTGAAGTGATGGTTTTACCAGGCAATTGACCTTTGTGTGGACTGAAACTCCAAGTACTGCCTGTCCCTCCTGTGACTAATACTCACTCTGCTCCTTTAGCTCTACCTGACAGCATGGGACCCACCACACTCCCGTGTGATTTACAGGAAATACAGGGACTGGCTAGAAGTTAAGATTTCTCACAGAGAATCTGGGGTTCCCATCTGTGGCTCTTCCCTTCCTGAGAGTTGCTGATGTCTTCTGGTGGGCTCATCTGGTTGCTCAGATGTGGCTGGGATCTGTGGTTAGGGGAATTCAGGATGGCAGAGAGGCCTCAAGGCTGTTCCCTTCTTAGGTTTGAATATTCCTCTAGTTTTGGCCTGTTGTTAGCATATTTCTCTCAGAGTTTGTAACTGTTACTTGGAACAAGCAAAGCTGCTCCAACACCCAAACATTAGATGTGATTATTAAAATCCTTCTTTCAAGTTTTAAGTTACAGCCGATTGTGAGATCATAAAGTAAACTTGGAAACTCATCATCCTTTGTAAGTGGTGAACTGCAGGAGTGGTAGGCTGGGCTACGATGGTTCTGGGAAGACACTTTGATAAAGAGGGGTAAGGCTGATACCTAGTTGGCTTCTGACCACACCACAGGCCCAAGATGTTCCCACTCTTATACTTAATAAACAGTTACCGGTTGCTTTTAAGGCACACGTTTGTGTTTAATATTATTGGAAACAGCATGGTAGATGCCTGCCACATTACTAGGTTGGTACCCTGGGGCAATGCCGTGAGCACGGGATGAGGCACTCGCCGCACTGTGGGTCTCTTACCAGTGCTTTGCAGCTGACGCTGAACTCCAGGCTCTGATGAACTACTTTACCTTACATTCTGTTCAGACCAACACCCTACTCCAGTTTTCTGTAGTGACCCTCAGAAGCCACCCAAGGTTTTCAGCTTGGAAAAGAATTTTGAAGTAGCTCATGTCACAGGGAAGCAGGGCTTTAAGGAGCTGCACTCCAGCCTATCTGAGCAACTCTCATCAAAAATATTAGTTTGAGTAGATGTAAAATAGAGCTGTATGGTAATGAGGACATAAAATAAGCTGGAAGAGTAACTTACATAATTGATAGCCAACAAGGGGAACCCACAAACACACAAAAGGCTCTGGAACCATCCCTGGGTACAGATCTAAGGACACCTACCTGCTAATGACAAATGCTACAGGTTTCCTGTCTGTCAGGACCACAGGCTGTGGCAGGTCAGAGACAGTTGTCTGCACTGGCCTGGAACCCTGTGGGGCTGCAGGACACACTTGCTTCTGTTGCTCATCCCAGCTTAGAGTAGAAGGAGACACTGTTTCCCTGGGAAACCATCAACAGTTTGTCAATTTAGAAATTAGCAGTGTTTGCCTAGGTTTTTTTTTTTAAATGAACAATGTTGAAAATACCTTGCTATTTCTAACCATCAGAGCTAGTCCTGAGAATTTGTTCTCCAGGTTGTCCAGGCCTAAAGAACGCCTGGCTCATGGAGGCTCTCCCTGCCGACAACAGGAGAAACCAAGTCCACCCTGATCCGTGTGAGCTTCCAGGTACTTACTTAGTGGGATGCAGGCAGGAGGAGGAATTGTCTAGACTGAGGTGGACTGTAAATGTCTTTACCTCCTGCCCTGGATCTATACCTGACACACTTACTGAAATTCCTAAATATTACAGAAGTAATATTTAGGTCAAAACTATAGGGTCTTCTGTGTGCAGGCTAGGCAGCTGGGCTGGAATTGCTGGCTTTACAGACTATGGCCCTTTCAAGATCATTTGTGAATTTTCTTGTGACCACATGTGTCTGGTGTATGTATGAGTGTGCATATGCCATCTATGTGTTTGTCTTTGTGTATCCATGTGAGCACAGGAAACTGCACATGCATGTGCAAGCTCATGTCTGACCCTGACCTGTTCTGCTGCACAGGGAGGGGCCCCTGTGTCAGGCGCTTCCCTTCTTTCCTCTGGGCAGGTTTTCACTGCTCGGTCCACTTGCTCTGTTAGGCAGAGTTTAATTCTCCAAGGCTTGTACCTGTTAAAGTAAAACCAAGGGATTTACTGTGCTGCTGCATTTGCAAGGACTCAGCTAAATCTGCCTGTCACCTTGAAAGATCCTTGGCAGCAGGGCTGACTGTGGGCCTGACCAAGGCCTGTCTCCAGCTGCATTCTCAGGGTGTGAGGGGGCCAGGGTCAGCTAGTGCCTTCCCGAGACGGGTCTGCTCTTTCTGGTGACTAGTCCCAAAGTGTCTGCTTATGAATGCCTGGACCTTTTGTTTTAGTCAGAGAGTTTGTAATTATAACTAAAGCATTTGCTGTCTGTTGTCACCATCAGATGGTTGTGCCATTTTGTGCTTAATTAACTGTGACTGTGAAGCTTCAGCAATAAGTTACTTATGGCCTTGGCTGTCCCTCTATCACACCTACCCTGTAGAATATCCTCACCTGACACAGGATCAGGGCCCAGCTCTATCCACACTGGCCTCCTTGTTCCTAGAGTATTTTATTTGTTCTTTAAAGAGACCTTCTCCCCGTTTCCTGCTGTTATTGGCTCTTGTTTCCACAAAGTTTGCTTTAGTTTTGGCTTTGGAAGTTATAGAACTAAGCCCAACCCCAGGAGGGCACATGCTAATGGATTCTGGACCACTGTCTACCTGGGGCAGTAAGTGCAGCAGGGTATTTGTTTTCTCTATGTTAAGACCTCAAACACCCTCTGCTGCTATGGTCAGGTTTCTATCACTATAACAAATGGCTGAGATGATCCACTTAAAAGAATAAGAAATTTATTCAGGGTTATGACTTTGGAGGTTCTAGGACATAATATAGCCGCTCTCGAGCTATGGTAACACATCATGACAGGCTCATGTGGTCACCAAAGCCTCTAACCTCATGGCTAGGGGCTTAAAGAAACAACGGAGAGGGGCTAGAGAAATTGCTTAGGAGTTGATAAGATTTACTGTTCTTGTAGAGGACTCAAATTCCATCTTCAGAACCCACATCATGTGGCCTGTAAACAGGAACTCAGTTCCAGAGCATTTGGTACCTTCTGAACTCTATGTGACACACATAGAAACACATGCAGCTACATGTATACACATAAAAAATGCATCTTTAAAAAGAAATAAAGAAAAAAAAACAAAGGAGAGAAGGCTGTCTTAAACTCCCTCAAGACCAGATATCCAATGATCTAGGCCTCTTCCCTAGCTCTACCTTCTACAAGCCTACAGCAGCACCATCCTGGAACCAAGCTTTCATCTTATATCCTTTGGGGCTGTTTAGGATGTAAAACTCAGCATAGCTCTTGTAGCCAGTAGGCCACACTTTTCCTGACAGACTAGTGGATTTGAGGATTTCAGTGTGGAAGGCCACACTACATGAACACTCATGTCACAGCCACCCAACTCCTGTCCTCTGCAGGTATGGGCTGGGGATCTGGCACTCCCCTGTGGGGAAGAAATTTGACTTCAATGCTTCCCCAGCATCTCCATGTCCCTGAGACTGGACTTCCAGACAACTTAAGGGCCAGTTGCTACTGAAATCTACTTCTCAGGCTCCACCAGGTCCTCCTTCTGCATTGCTTCCTCAGGCCACAGGGGCAGCAGCACCTACTCCTCAGATGGGTGCAGCAGATGATGTGCGCATCTGTGAAGTGGGCAGAAGGTCCAGGAAGGAGAAAGCCCTGGCGTGTAGTGTACATTTCACCAGAGCACCCTGCAACCTGTACTGTCATCCCTAAAGCAACAGACCACTGCAGAGGAAGACCCAGCACCGTGGCATAAGCTGGTCCATTCCAGTGTGTGAATGTGCTGGAACTCACCCCTCCAGCAACAGGAAGCAGGCACTACTTACTGTAGGATTGTTCCACAGAAGCTGGCTTACTAATTTCTAGAATGCCCATTATGTCTGTAATTGCTGAGCTACTAGCAAATTGCTACTTAAAGCCAATTGAACCTCTAGCTTAAGTAGCTAATTACTATGTGGATTGGTGCTCAGGGTTAGTCATAGGGACGTACAAAGCCAGCACAGACGAGGCTTCTCTAGGCTGTGCTCAGTAAGCCCTATGGGCCCCTGTCCCCTGGGTATTCCACCACCGAGTAAGGGTGATCCCAGCTTATGACAGATGGCCGCTTGCCAACCCATGGTTACTGAGGCCCAGAGCCAGGTCTCTCTGAGGTTGTCCCCTGTGGTCATGGCAAAACTCCTGGCTACAGAAGAATGAAGAGAGAGGAGTCATCCAGCCCAAAAGAATAAACAGGCCCTAGAAAAGGTGGCTGAAGTCAGTAGGGAAGCTGTTCAAGTCGGGCGGGGCACAATGCACAGAGATTGCTGAGGGGCAAGTAATGACACCATGAACCAGGGAAGGGTCCAGACCCAGGGAAGATGAACAGAACTCCAGATACACCAGAGATACAGGGGTAGAGTGTGTATTCCAGAACCTACAGTCCATTGCTAGAGATGCTAACCTGGACATGATTTTCAGAGCTTTGAAAATGGTGCATAGGCCTAAGAACATCAGGCCTGAGAAAGGATGAGAATAGCAGGAAGCAGTGGAGATAGCTCGGCTCACACAGCTACACGGTGAAAGGCTTGAGGCTTAAGAATGAAAATAAGATGATCAGAGGGAGAGCGCACAGAGGAGGGAACACAGGGCAGTCCAAGCGTAGATGCGTGCCGCTCTGTTTCAGACTGTTACAGGGGCACTGCTGGTACCTCAACTACACCAGACCACGGGGGACAATCAAAGTGCACAGAAACAGCATCTGGTCTGGACTCCAGGAAGGCCCCTGAAAATAGAAGGGACAAAAACCACAGGCCGAAAGTGGGGCATTCATGTTAAGATCTGTCCTTAGGTCATTCCTAAGGATGAAATGTGTCTTTTACAGCAAACCTGTGGATTTAAAAATAAAATAAGCAGAGTAGGCTAGCCTGGGCCCTTCCCGAAGCACAAAGAGCAATGTTCACTGGAGGTTCTAGGAACAGATTGCCCAGAACACATCAAGACAAACCCTGGTACAACTAGGAGATACAAGTCCTACATTGGCATGCTTAAAACAGTCAAGGAGGGAATCAGGATTTTACAGCTCAGTTTATGAAAAGGATTAGCTCCCCAATGAAGAACCTATCAAATTATGTAAATAACAGCTCACAGACAAGAACATAAATATCTTAAGCATGAAAAGTTGGGAAGAACCCACAAATAGTAAAAAGGAGGTCGGGTCAGTCCTCAGTGAGATTCTGGACTATGAGGTAGGCAGGGGACAGCAGCACTCTTCAGGGGACACTTTAGACCCCAGACGATATAGTGCTTCACTCTTCTGGCTTCTTTTATGTGTGGAAATGTATGTGAAAGGTCGATCCTCCCACAGAGGTGGCAAAGGACCCAGGTACCCTTCATCCCATTCACACCACACATAGATGGATATTCTGAGAAAAGGGAGAGTTGTCTTTTTCCTGAGATTTTTCAGGGCTTCTGAGGAAGAGCAGCTGATCTGAATCTGACCTGCCTTCCATGGACTTAGACTCCAGTTGTGGAGATATTACAGTGACCAGCAGCCACACAGAAGGGATTAGCTGATAGTGTCTAAAGGGCAGTCTTGCCTTGTTGTTCTAGAGATAAGAATGGCTCTGGCACCTTCCCTAGTCTTGACTGTCAAAGGGAACTCCACAGAGGTGAGATATTTGTGGTCTCTACTATAGAGACAGGTTGTAGGAAAAGACCAAAGTCCCAAGCAGAAGGCAACCTCACAACTTGGGTGTGGTCAGAGCTCAGAGGTTTTCTGGTTCTTTTTTATGGCCTTTCAAAGAGACTCACACTCCAGTGACCCAAAGAGCACAGGCCACCAGCTTTCAGACTGAGACTCTGAGTAGGGCATGCCAGAAATGACACCCCCAACTGGAGCCAGTCCAGAGTGTGGAGAAAGGCAGGGCATGCACATGGGCTCTGTGGCTGCTACATAGCTTCCTGGAAGCCATAAACATGGATCTTGTGGGACTGGAGGACAGAGCCAAGGTGATGTATAGCTTATACCCCTCAGAAAAAAGCTGACCCATAATCAGAACACATGGGAGCTATGGTCATGGAGCACCTGCTGTCAGTCTCTGGGGCACAAGAGCTTCAGACATTTTTGAACACAGCCTTGGGATGACCCACAGCCCAACATTTATAGTCATTGGGAAGAATAGGAAGTGGGAACCCTACCTTGACTCAGGGAAGTAGAATGCCAAGGCTTGGGCTCTTAGACTTCCTCTGGTATCACAGTCTCTTCCCGGGGTCCACAAGACCTCAGCACAACTCTCTTAGAATGCAGAGCCCTAGGACTGTGTTGAGTCTGGGGTCCCAAGTCAAGACTTGGAATTCTTGGACTTCCCATGCTCATAGCCATTGGGTCCAGATGCAAACTTTCTGTGTGGGGCTGGTGATGCCATCCCCAGCTCCCTGTGGGCAGCCCATATTTAGGATCTTCTCATCCACGTCATAGTTCTCCTAGAGTAGAGACAGTTCCCTATGAGGGAATGTACTGGTAAACTCCAGCAATGACAGACCTCCTAGATATGTTTCTTCTGATGGCCCTGGTACCTCCAAAGACTGAATAACCCTGGGCATGGCCCTGAGGAATCAAGAAAGTGCCCTTGGCAACCCCCCTTCAGCAGCTTCCCTCATTCTAAGTTGGTGCCTTTTCTTTTTTCTTTTTTTTTGTTTTTTTGTTTTGTTTTTTCTGAATATCTCTGGCTGTCCTGGACTCGCTTTGTAGACCAGGCTGGCCTCGAACTCACAAAGATCCGCCTGCCTCTGCCTCCCAAGTGCTGGGATTAAAGGCGTGCGCCACCACCGCCCGGCTTGGTGCCTTTTCTTGTACACTTGTCCCAGACACCCAGAATGGCTGGTATCATGTTTGTGGCCTTGCTGGGTGGGCCTTTAGGGTTAGAGGGTAGGCCCCATAGCTAACTTTACCTGATACTAGTGGAAACATCCTGAGGAGAGAAGAGAAACTTGACTCAAATTGGTAAGATATGCTGGGATGGGAAAAGCCTCTCTGGGGCACAGGTAGGCAGTCCCTCCAACCCCCAAAGCATAGCACATCTGTCTGTATCAGCTAAAACCTGGCCCTCCATGGAGCTCAGAGTCTCGACAGGGACTATAGGTGGTGACAGAGTCTCTGTTGTGTTGATGATTTCTGGTAATAGCTAGAAAGTTGATAATGTGAGGTGCCAAGCTGATCTGACATTTGCTTCTCTCCTGAAAGGGCTTAGACTCCGATTGTATGCGGTTCAGGATGGTCAGGGTTAAGGACAGTAGCACCCTCTACTTGGGTGGAGGATCTCACCTAATCCCTGCAATGCCTGCAATTACCCATGGAGAAACCAGCCAGGGAGCCCTGTCAGGGCTATCCAGTTCAGAAGGGTGGGTCTCAAAACATCCTGCAGGCCTTACCATCTTTAGTCCTACCAGAAAATGCTTTTTCTGAGGTCAGACTCTATTGGATTACCATCCACCCTGGTCTGAGAAGAACCTTGGATATTTAGGGGACTGGGAGCAGGGAAATGCACACCCTTTTAAAAATTTTTCAGAGAGATCAACGCAACAGCCTTGGTGAATGAACTTGATTGTACAAAACATTGCTTAAGCAAAGGAAGCAAGCCCTGTCTGTCAACATTCCACTTGTGTTAAAATCAGGCTTGGCATAGGAATTCTGATCACCTTTCTTTCGAGTCCAAATCAGACACAAAATTCATGGTCATGTGGCTGTGATTTCCTATAGGGCAGAGCTGAGCACCTGTCAAGCTCCTAGCTGGGTTGATGATGGCTGAGGAGACTGAGGGGCCTGAAGGTTCTGAGGAAGGTGGTCACGGGTTCCCTGCAAGCTTGAATATCAGGAAGCCAACTAGTTTCTGCCTGGGGTTCTGAAGGCCCTCGCTGTAGGAGCTGCTACTCCTAGATGGCTGTGACCCCAAAGGGGTCATGGGGGATGGGAGGAGAATGATCTCCTAAAGGTGACTGCATGGGACAAGTTAAACCTCAGGAATAGCTGGGTCGAATTGGAGGGCATCCACCTGGGGGGCAAGGGATGTCCATCTGCCCAACCTAGGCCACTTCCTCTTAATTGTTGTGTACCCTCCACACCTGTGGAGTCTGTCCTGGGGTGGGCGGTTCTGTCATCCAGTGCACATACTTTGTGACCCTGTGTGAACATGGAGATTCCATAAGGTAAAGACACTGATGTCTTTGAGTTGACAGTTTGGTGTGATTGAGTTCTTTCCAGCTCCTGGCCTTGGCTCTTTCTATGTGTGCCAACTTGGTGGGAACAACTCATCTCTGGAGGGATTTGTTCATCACCAGCGTTGTTCCCATCCACCATTAAATGTGGGTGGCTGGGGAGACAGAAGATCTTTGCATTATCCCAGGTATCTAGGAAGAGGTTGATCTAGAGCAGCGGTTTTCAACCTTCCTCAGACCCTTTAATACAGTTTCTCATGTTGTGGTGACCTCTAACCATAAGATTATTTTTGTTAGTACTTCATAACTATAATTTTGGTACTGTTATGAATTGTAATGTAAATATATGTTTTCTGATGGTCTTTTGGGAATTGGAACCCATAGATTGAGAACTGCTGATAGTTGCAGCTACAGTGAGGGTCTTCAGAATTCCAGGTAGAAACTAATTGGACTCCTGATATTCAATCTTGTAAGAAAACAGTGACCACCCTGATCTCAAGGGTGCCTTGCTGGGGGGTTCCTGGTCCCCCTGAGTCCTCCCATTCCTGTGGTGGACCTTGATCTTTTCTTTCCACTGTGGTCCCTTATGGACCCTGATATCCCTGACTTTCTTTCCTTCCCACAGTCTTTCACCTGTCCCACAAGGTCACCAGTATCGTCCCCGAGAGTGCTCTGCTCATCGTTCTGGGCCTGGTGTTGGGTGGCATCGTCTGGGCAGCTGACCACATTGCCTCCTTCACACTCACACCCACGCTCTTCTTCTTCTACCTGCTGCCCCCTATTGTGCTGGACGCTGGATACTTCATGCCCAATCGACTCTTCTTTGGCAACTTGGGCACCATTCTACTATATGCTGTCATTGGCACTATATGGAATGCTGCCACCACAGGATTGTCCCTCTATGGTGTCTTCCTCAGTGGCATAATGGGTAAGTCTATGTATTGCCCTCTGGGTGAGTTCAAGTCACTTTGTTTAGCCAAGGTAATGATGCAGATCACAGATAAAGAAGGGTTTGGGCAGGCTAAGGCTGATGGGCAGTGGACTAAGGACCCTGTGGACTACTAGAGTAAATAGCCTGGAATGTGTAAAAAGGCTCAGTCTATAATTAGCTTCCTTGGGGGATCTGTAAGCCAAAGCTTTTGTGTCATGTTCAGAACATATTTGTGGCCACATAGACCAGCAGAATGAGTAAATGGGCACAGGCAGCTGTTCTTAATCCTGTCTTGGTTGGCAGAGTGGTGTGAGCCAGCTGTTCAGTCCCCGTGGGAGGAGGTGAAAGTGGACTCTGCTCCTAGCCTCATGAGTGAATTATAGAGTTGAACACTCCAAAGTCTTGAGTGCTTTGGTGCTGTTTCTGGTCAAATATGCTAATGATGACTTTCTTAGCCTTGGTTACCTCCCAGGCACACCCAACCTTCTGTGCTGAGTCTTCGTGTAGCCAGAGACAGCAGGTGGTGCCTGAACAGATGTGAGAAGATGCTCACAGGAGGGCTCAGAGTCAGGACTCTCCCTTTGGAAAATTCACTGAGTGAATGATGCCCTTGAAGACCTAGAGACCAAAGAGAAACAAGGGGCAGTAAAGCCAGGAGCTATCAATTACTTGGGATCTTATCATTTTAGGGAGGCCCTCCCCCCTTTAGTCCTTGCTATCCAGTATCACTAGATAGAGAGCTTAAGGGTGAGGGCCTGCCAGGCTTCTAAAATATAGGCACCCTGCTCTGGGGTGGGTGCTACTGGTCACATTGGTGATGTCATAAGGTTATTGGGACATATCTAAGATGGATGGATGATTCTGGCCTCTGAGTCAAGAGAGATGTCTTGGGATTTGGAGCCGGGACTTGTGGGTCTAATATCCACTCAAAGGGCATGATGGCCCTTACTTGATAGCCATGAGATCCCAGCGTGTGATGCTCCTGGGCTGTTCTTAGGGTGCATGAGGGAGTGTCTAACAGACAGACTTATGGGTAAGCATGGGCCTTTAAATGCCGTTAGCTGAGCCTTGGCCATGGTGCTTACACTGGAAATTACATGGTCACCAAGCTCTGGAACATTTTAGTTTCCAGGGACATTCGGGCCCATCTTCCAACCGTGCCGTAACCATGAAGAATTGTTACACCACAGTGTCTTTTAATTAGCAGTGTTCTTGTACACAGCTGCCTGCAGTTAGGGTCACTCTCCCATGGTAGACATGTTCGTTCACTTGTGCTTCACCTTTGGGAACGAGCTGGTCAAGGCTGATTGGAAATATCACCCTCATTCCATGATCTCGCTTTCCTCTGTGACCTTGGCTGATGGTGTGCCCACATTTGCCTAGGCAGTAGTCAGTCTCGGCAAAGAGCAGCTCAAGGCTGGGGCTTACCCTCACTGGGAGGGTCAGCTAAGTTCCAGGCACAAGGAAAATGTGGGTATACTGTCCAGGCAGGGAGGCCAATCCTGATTCAGTGGACTATACATCTGCTAGGATCGAGCTTGTTTTTGGAATGCACTCTGCTCTGTCAAGATTCTAGACCAAGAGGTTGGCTCTGCTAAAGCATTTCAAGGCTGGACCAGAAGCTAGTTTTCTCTGGAAAGCTGCACAGGTCTTATGTGGTGTGGCAGTTAAGTGTGTGGTCCACTTTTAATTGGAAACTCTGGAATGCTCTGGTACTAGCTGGAGGCAACAGTGTAGTAATCACAGACATATGGGGCTCAGGTCTCTACAGAGACTACCCTGACCTGTACCTGCTACTCCTTCCTGGGGCACATTGGCAACAGGGGGGACTTATTTCCCAAGGCTTATTCCTTGGTCTCAAGGGATGGAAAGTTCTGTCCCAGGTCAAAAAAAGAGACCAAAGCACCACATGGGAGAGCTGTGCAGCCTTACATACTCTGGGGTGTCTGGCTGTGAGCACCAGTCTCTGAGCTCCTCTTTGTCACTTGGCAGCCCTGGGAAGAGTTGTGTCTAGCCTTTATTCCTGATGCCTCTGATCATCCAGGAACCTGGGAGATGTAGGATTTGGAGAGAAGGATCCAGGTAACTATCTCTTGTCCCATAGTCATATATCTCTTGCAGGTGAGCTGAAGATTGGACTCCTAGATTTCCTGCTGTTTGGTAGCCTCATTGCTGCTGTGGATCCAGTGGCTGTGTTGGCTGTGTTTGAGGAAGTTCATGTCAACGAGGTCCTGTTCATCATTGTTTTTGGGGAGTCGCTGCTGAATGATGCAGTGACTGTGGTGAGTGATGGTGGGGTCCCTGGGGTGGATACAGAGCATTTCCCTAGCTGGGAGGCTCTAGAATTCCTTTCCAAGTGGGCATTACCAATATGCCTCCGACAGATAAGTTAGAAAGAGGGACACTGTTTGTACATGGCCCCCGTTTACAACCACGTTTGTAGTCTAGGATGCCGAACTCCATGGGGTATGTCTATCATCTGTCCCTGCATTAGTGCAACCGCCCTGGGGTATGAGTTGGCAGGACACAGACTCTGACCCTCTTCTGGCTTCCCAACTCAGCTTCATCCAATCTCTCTGATCTTAGGCCCACCCATCTCATGCCCTTGGCAGTAATGCTGCACTGTTGGAATCCCCATAACCACATCCCTCAAAGCAGAAGTCTATAACTTTGGACCTACCTGATGTTACCCACTATTTCCTAAGAAACAGATGAATAAATGAACAATAAATCCTTACAGGAATTGCATTAATCTGCTGGGCCCACCATAACAAAATATGAAAGAAGCCTGTGGCTTAAAGAGTAAGAATTTATTGTCTCAATGCTGAAGGCTGGAGGCTGAGAACCAAGAATGGCAGCTGGCTCTAGAAGTGTTTTTCTTTAGCCTACAGATGCTTTCTTCTCCCTGTGTCCTCACATGGTCACCTGTGTGGGTCTGTGCCCTATGCTCACCTCATGCATCAAGATCTATCTTACTGATCTCATTTAACCTTAACTACCTCTTTGAATACTTCCTATCAAACAGCTGCATTCTGAGGCCCTGTGGTCAGGACTCAACATATAAGCGAACACATTTAACTCCTCCCATGAGTCAGGACTCCCCCCGATGGCCTCTGGAACTTCTCAGACCCATGCAGTGGAGTAGACATAAGGTCTCCACGACATGAGGTTGTGTCCATCCTGGCAGCTAGAAACAGGCTCATGAAACATGAGCAGTGCCACTGTTTTAGTGAAACCTGTGGAAATTTCAAAACCTGTCCCCAGATGGGTGACAGGTCTGTGGGAGGGATGAGGGATTAGCTGGTAAGAATGGGCCCCAAGCACTTAGCTGACACCTGAGGAAGTGTTTGGTTTCTTCTACCCTCTGATATTGTCCGTGGTTCCTAAGAAATTCCCCGTGTCTCATGCTCCCTTGGAGTGTAGGAGAACTGCCGGGTACATTGTTATCAGATTTCTGTGTGTGCAGGAGACTCTAAGGGTCTATTTGAGGCCTATTCTGAAACTCAGAAAGTAGCTATCAGCCTTTCTGAACCACGGTGACCTTGAGGATTTCCCTGTGTATATAGTTGGGTGAGCTTCCTGTGGCAGGGCTCCTTCCTGCCCTCATGGTTCATGTCTTTCCCACCTTCATCTTCAAAAAGAAGCACAACCTGGAGAGGCCTTGCGGAGGACTCAGGGCCCACCATGGCTGTGTCCTAAACAGTCCTCAAAGCTGCCTCATCGTTTCTTGAACATGTCTGAAAGAACATAGAATAAGAGTCAAAGATTGCTGTTCCCCTGCGTCTGGGAGAGCAGTTGTCTGCACATTTTCTACCTTCCGGTTCCTCTGAACCTTCCCTGTTAACCATTGTGCTGACTTTACAAGTGTTTTAAGTTGCTTCAGGAGTCAACTCTGGGGCCCAAATCCAGAAAAGAGGGAGCACTGGACAGGGAGGGGTCGATGTAGATGAGGGGCTGACTATATATTTTCCTGTCTTCTGTACCCTTAGGTCTTGTACAATGTTTTTGAGTCTTTTGTGACGCTGGGTGGTGACAAGGTGACTGGCGTGGATTGTGTGAAAGGAATAGGTATGTATTGGGAGTGTTCCTGTCTGGCCTGTCTCAGATTTAGTTGTCAAAGACTACAGAGGCTTCTCTCCATTCTAGAATGGAACCTCTGCTGGGGCCTCTGCTACCCTGGGGTCTCTAGCCTATGCTCTGGTTACTTACCAGCCTGGGCTCCTCTCCCAGAGCGTCACACAAACACTACTGGATGAAGGCCCTGGGGGATTCTGTGTGATCTCCTGAGAAGGAATATGGGCAGTCAATTCAGGTCTCCCTGGGCAAGGACAGATGGACAGTGTATAAGGACACAAAGTTCAGACCTTGCTACTAACTCAAGCCTGCAGGGATGTCCCTACCATGGGGTCCTGTCTCCTGTGTACCATGCCTCTGTCCTCCGCCTCCTGCACTAAACTTGGAAAACAGACACTCTATCCATGGAGAGCAAAGTTGCCTCATTTCCTAACCCTTTGCATTGCTGTGAGCAGTTCCCAGGAGCCCTCCATGAGGAACGCCTGGCCAGCCTGGTCAGGTTTGCTCACATTAGCAGTTACGAAGAACCATCCATTCCTTTCTCTCACAGTGTCCTTCTTCGTGGTGAGCCTGGGGGGCACTCTGGTTGGTGTAATCTTCGCCTTCCTGCTGTCCTTGGTGACTCGCTTCACCAAGCATGTGCGTATCATCGAGCCTGGCTTCGTCTTTGTCATTTCCTACCTGTCCTATCTGACCTCCGAGATGCTGTCCTTGTCTGCCATCCTTGCGTAAGTTCCCCTCAGAAACAACCTTCTGCTGTTGGCTGGGCTGGGTAGGTGGCTTTCCAGCTGGTGGTGTGCCAGAGATCACCTTCATCCAAGCCCTGGCAGAAGGTGCTAATGTGAGCAGAGGGTATCTTGGGCTCCTTGTCATCATCCTGGTGAAGGGGCTGTGGGAATGAGCAGTGTCCCTGTCCCCTCCTTGGAGCATGAATTTCAAGCCGCGGCCACCTCCATAGCTTTCATAGTTGGGTAGAAATTCACTGGCAGTGGCAAAAAAATTCAATCTATTTTTTTTTCTTTTTATAAGTTGTTAAGTCCTCAGAATTGTCCTCAGCTAGACAGATGCCTACTGAGAAGACAGGGTAGGTGTGTTCTGTGGCTTATGATTCAAGGATGATCTGTCCAGAAACCCTATCAGAGCTTCTACTGGTAGACAGTCTCCCACTCAGGGAGGAGCCTCCTGACCCCAAAGTTGGCCCCAAGTTTCTAAAGCTAGTATGGCCTGGTCACCAATCAGCTACCAGCAAGTCTACAAGGCTGTAGCTGTCCCTTCACTGAAAACTCCATGTATAGTCTTGGAGCACGAAGCAGTTCAAACCTCAGGAAGAGCAGAAAGGCAGAAAGGACTGGCCATTGTAGCATGCGTCTGCTGTGATGCAGAGACCTGCAATTCCACCAGAGGAACTGGAGATGGCAGGAGCTGGGCCTGGAGACATCTGGTCTGGGGGATCAGCCTGCCTGAGCAGAGGCAGGGAACCCTCACACTGCCCTTCCTCCAGCATCACCTTTTGCGGCATCTGCTGTCAGAAGTATGTGAAAGCCAACATCTCAGAGCAGTCAGCCACCACTGTACGCTACACTATGAAGATGCTGGCCAGTGGAGCTGAGACCATTATCTTCATGTTCCTGGGCATCTCAGCTGTGGACCCCCTCATTTGGACATGGAACACGGCTTTTGTGTTGCTGACGCTGGTCTTCATTTCTGTATACCGAGCCATCGGTGAGGGTTAGGGCCTCTCATGGTAGTGTCTAGGTTCCCTTAGTTCAGATCACAGATTTAAGGGCCCTAATAAATCCAACCCTGATCTACATAAAGGCCAAGATTTTTTGAGGTGTGGCCCGGGGGTTGAGGTGACACCAAGGGGCAAGATCAAGGAATGGGTGACAGAAGCTGGGGCAAGAGCAGCCCTGCTGCCTCACCTACGGAAGGCCTGACTAACGTGCCTCTCAGATAGACCCACACTCAGCTTTCAAAGTCAGCCAAGTTGATAGAGGGCAAAAGACTTTAGGAAACTCTCATGTGTGGCCTTGGGGGAAAGCCGCCATGGAGCTGAGGGACCTCTTCTTGCCACAGGTGTTGTTCTGCAGACCTGGATCCTGAATCGCTACCGTATGGTACAACTAGAGACCATTGACCAGGTGGTCATGTCCTATGGTGGTCTGCGAGGGGCAGTGGCCTATGCTTTGGTGGTACTTCTGGATGAGAAGAAAGTCAAGGAGAAAAATCTGTTTGTCAGCACTACTCTCATTGTGGTCTTCTTTACAGTCATCTTTCAGGTGTGGCTCAGCTTACCCAGGGCCTGCCTCAGGGTGTCCAAACTCTGATCCCACCTAAGAGCAGCTGGCCCTACCTCAACCCTGTAGGTTGATTGTTTCCAGGTTCCACACTTTAATTGGTTTTTGTAATTTTAGTAATTAGGAGCATTTTGTAGGTTTTCATGTGGCCCCACAGGGGACATAGCACAATTTGTCTTAAAAGTGCTACTTCCTGGCCAGGACTTGTGAGAGCAGACCTAGTTACATCCTGACTGCTGACTGGTCAGGTCCTAACAGGCACCTCCAAACCTCTACATCTGGCTGGTCAGAGTGAAAGCTGGAGGTTCTTATGTCTGTGTAGACATCCACAGCACAGGGGCTTTGGGGCACCTTTTATTATTAGGGCAGTGGCGATGGATTCATGGGTCCCTGGACTGTTTACAGTGGAGGAAGAGATCTAATCTGTCTGGGTTGGGCTTAGAGAGCCCTGGGAGGGGGTATGGGGATCCTCCCTGGCACTAGAGTTAGCGAGGCTGTTTTTCAGGGCCTGACCATCAAGCCCCTGGTGCAGTGGCTGAAGGTAAAGCGCAGTGAGCAGCGTGAGCCGAAGCTGAATGAGAAGCTCCATGGCCGGGTAGGGAGAGCGCCGACGTGGGCAGTCTGGGGAGATGTGGTCTGGGTGAGGCTGAGGGTGAGAAAGCATGGCCAGTTAAGATTTTTTCCCGTCTGAAAGGCTTTCGACCACATCCTCTCAGCGATTGAGGACATCTCAGGACAAATCGGACACAATTATCTCAGAGATAAGTAAGTAGCCTAAGCTGTAACATTTCCCTTCTACCAGTGACCCCTCAAACACAGAGCTGTGGGGACCACAGGTGCAGACAGGGCCACTAAAAACACTGGAAGCCACAGCAATTGTGATACCACAATTCAAGAGCCACAAAACACAATTTCTGGAGGATCTCTCCATTCAAAAGAGACAGAGACAAACTGTCTGGGTCCTAGGCTGGTCCTGAGGCATATACGTTGGGGAGAAGAATGAACAAAGGACAACATACGGACACCTTGTCATGGATGCACGAACCCCCATTCCCAGGCTAAGGGCTTAAGTGTGCACTAGACCCCCGGTGCAAGCTGGTGGAAAAAAAAAAACAGTTTATGCTAGCAGAAAGGACAGAGCATCCAACAAACGAGGGACCTGAATCTTATTCCTGATGATCTTCCCATGCATGTAGTGAGACACTCTTTTACTGACTTAACTAATACTAAACTTAAATAATGTAGGAATTTAAAACCAGGAAAACAAATCACTTCCCTGTTTTATTAACAGAGGAAAGATGTGTTAGTATTTAAAATTATCTTGTTCATGAAACAGAAATCACTTGTTTATATTTTACTATAATGTAAAGTGATACTTAAAACCATATGCCTAAAGGACTTGCTTCACACTTGCTAGTACCTGTTCTGAGATAATTACCCTGAGTTCATGTGACCCTACACAGTAACTTGAGTAACACACCCTAGGCAGTGGTGTGTCAGTAGCTGAACTTGGGCCTGCTGGTACCCTAATCATCACCATGTCCTCACAGCATCTGGAGTGCCGAAAGGCCACCTGGAAACATGCTCATTTTTGTCACTTGAAGTATAGTTCCACTTCCAGCCACTGTCAAAAGTAGGAGAAAGCAAAGGGTGAGACCTAAGGTGGCATGTTGACCTTTCACATTAAAACTCACTTTCAGGTTGTTACAATAAATAAAACCTAGGGGAAAGAAGGATGGTCCTATGTTGAGCCCAGCTCTGGCAGACATTCTGACCTTGTTCTTATCCATGTGGGTCACGCAGCCCCACACTCCCGGTGCTGATGTGATGTTTTGTCCCCCCAGGTGGTCCAATTTTGATAGGAAGTTCCTCAGCAAAGTCCTCATGAGAAGATCAGCTCAAAAATCTCGAGATCGGATCCTGAATGTTTTCCATGAGCTGAATTTGAAGGATGCTATTAGCTATGTGGCTGAGGTACTAGAATATTCCATATGTCCTTCTGCTGAAGTTGAGGGCTAAAGTAAGACCATATATGTGGTCTAGGGTGCAGGCAGAGGGCGGTGGTGAGTGGCCCTCACGCTCTGTGCCTGGATGGCTCACTGCAGAAGCTCATGTGAAGTGTGGAGCTGTACTCAGGGACTAGGGTGTGTCAGGGTTCCCTGTCACTCAGGATTCATAGGCCTAGATACAGTGTCTATCTAGATACTGTGGTTTTGGTAGAACTGAGGATGGAGACAAGGCTCTAGAGGAGTATGAATGCCTGGATTTTACCTAAAAAGAGAACAATGGGCCCAGGTCCTCTGCTTATTTACACACACATTGTACTCAGAAGTAAGTTGGCAGATACTCTCTACTGCTGTAATGATATTAAAGAGCAGCCTCACATGTACATACACAAATGCACACCCAAATGTATACTAATGCTCACATATACATATACGAACACACACATACCCAAGTATATGTACACTAATCCATCCATCCATCCATACATACTCATGATAACATGTATACGCATATATACAACTTAGACACACATGCACACATTCATATTAACTTCTCCAATGACACACATGTGATTATCTTGTGGCCAGTGCATTCATGACCCATCCACCCCTGTCTGGGCTCCATGGTATCCTTTACAGGTAGACATAGTTCCCAACCAGGCACCACATGACCCTGTGGCCATTGGCACTCAGAGTAATGTTGTGGTGCTCAATTTGAGATGCCTCCTCTCTTAGAACTTATAAAGGTGTCCAACCTTTTATGACCCTGGGTGACCAGCTCACCATGACACTGATGGAGGATAAGAATGAAAGGGTGAGCTGAGGTCTCTGGAAACACTCACTGTTGCTTTCTCTCAGTCTCTGAGAAGCTTTTTAGCTCTGACTTCACACCAGCCAGGGTCCTGAGCCTCACTTCTGCTCCTCACTGCACCAGCCAGAATGTCTTGAGCTTTGTGCCAACTTTCCATCACTATTGGAGAAGTTACTACAGGTCCTACAGAGTGGTCTGTTTATATCTGTCTTCATTCACCCTGATTCTTGTCCCCTACCCTTGACCATCTTTCCAGGAACCCAACCACCCTTTCATCTCTAAGCCTCTGCCCTAAGGGTCACCTGCCTTCTGTCTTGATGTCTCCTTGGGGTAGGGAGTGCCTGGCATCATCAATGATATGGTGCAGACAGCTGCCCACATCTGAGGAGGATGTGTAGGTTTGGAAGCAAAAGACCAAAATCCCTAACCCTTACCAGTGATAAACCAAATACCCTGGATCAGGCAGTCCCAGACAAGTCTCAAGTGTTTCCTCTGTCACCAGAGTATCCACACAATCCCACCCTCTTTGAAGGGCTCCTGAGTGAGCACCTCACAAACTGTAAGGTGCAATGATGTACTGACAACAGAGAAACATATCTGATGGGCCATCATCCTCCTAGCCCTTGCACAAGCTGTCCCCTATGGACTCTACCTGAGGCCATAGTTTGCTGTGGCCTGAGCTCCTCAGAAGCCTCTCACTTTCCCGATTTAAGCCCTTGATAGAAGACAGTTTCCCTATCCCCTGGTAATTCTGCTTCCTGTCCAGCTGTTTTCTGTGTCGTTGTGACTTGCATCCAAACTAAGGCCTGTGGGTTGGAGGCTATGGTGGAGACAAAAAACACCTCCTCAACCTTTAAGTGGGTGTGGTATACTCTAGATCTCTTAGTGTGCTTTAAGAGATTCTGTTTATACCTACCATTACGTCTGCTCAACTTTCAGCTCTGCTCCTCTTGAGTGAGGCTTTGATGACACCTACATGGACCTAATCCCAGCTCTTACTCTGCATTTTGGCCCTTGCTGAGCTGTGAGATGTCCCTAGACATTGGACAGGGTCTCAGGAGGGCTGAACTTCCACCATCTCTGTGTCCCAGAGCCCACAGGCCCTTGAGCTGGGTCACAGGATCTTCTGACTTCTCTGTGGCAAGTGCTCCCTGAGGGTCATCCCTGAGTACTAATGAGTCTCTGTCCTCCTTGTAGGGTGAGCGCCGTGGTTCCCTGGCCTTCATCCGCTCCCCAAGCACAGACAATATGGTCAATGTGGACTTCAGCACCCCCCGCCCATCTACTGTGGAGGCATCTGTCTCCTATCTCTTGTATGTGACCAGTTCATGAACGTCCCTGGGAAGGCATGCTTCTTAAAAGCATTCTTTTGTGACCCTTAAGCCTATTAGTTCCTCTTGCAGGGCCTAAGGCAACTGAGTCAGGAAAGTGTGAGTGGATCATGACAGGAGGATACAGAAAGATGCCTGCATTCCCATCTGTGGAAGCACACCTTTACTCAGCAGTTAGTAGGACCGTGTTTGTGGTGCCCTGATGTTAGAGAGGAGGAAGGGATACCAGCAGATGCCTGGCTTGGCCCAGCATTTCATGCCCTCTGGCCCTGGGCAGCTGATAGCCAGTTCTTATGGTGGTGGCTGTTCTAGCTTTCTAGTGCTTAGGAGAGGCTGTGGGTCTCAGGACTCATAGTTGGGGTGTGGAGGGGGACTGGTGGTACTGGCATTCAAACAGAGGTCTAAAAGGCATCCTGGGAGACCATCTGAGGCAGGAATGGACTACCAAGTATCTAGGCAGGGCAGGAGACCTCTGTGTAGCTACTCCCCTGGGCTCAATGTTGGTCCATGCAGGAGAGAAAATGTCAGTGCTGTATGCCTGGACATGCAGTCCTTGGAGCAGAGGCGGAGGAGTATCCGTGACACTGAGGACATGGTCACCCACCACACACTGCAACAGTACCTATACAAGCCTCGGCAGGAGGTGGGTACCAATGGACGAGCCTCCCAGAGCCCCCCCTCCCACAAAGTAAGCCTTTGTCATCCCTTCGTTTGCCTAGAGCAACGTCTGCCTTTTTCTTAGACAAGGTGTCTACACAGATGAGCTGGAGGCTTTGTGACCCACCTGGGACATACAGGCCCAACTGACTGCCATTTGCTTCCACAGTACAAACATCTCTATAGTCGCCATGAGCTAACACCCAATGAGGATGAAAAACAGGACAAGGAAATCTTTCACAGGACCATGCGGAAGCGCCTGGAGTCCTTTAAGTCAGCTAAGCTAGGCATCAACCAGAACAAGAAGGCAGCCAAACTGTACAAGAGGGAGCGTGCTCAGAAGCGGGTGAGGGAACATGGGGTCAGTGGTTGTTGGGTGGGCTCCTGAATACCAGGAAGAGCCAAGGGAATCCTTTGTGGTCCTGCTGCCAGGTGAATAGCCTTTCACCAGAGTAGAAAGTCTTGGGGTCTAGGACAGAAGAGCAAGTCCCTGCAAATTAGGGGCCCGGTGTGGGCACATCTGTAAGAGGTCATATTGTCCACAGAGGAACAGCAGCATTCCTAACGGGAAGCTGCCTATGGAGAACCTGGCACACAACTTCATCATCAAGGAGAGAGGTAAGAACTGCTTCTCTGCATATGGTTGATTCAGGAGGGACCCCTGCCTGTAACTGGCTGTACCCAGGGATTCTGACCTGGTGCCTCCATGCATTCCTTTGGAGAGCATGCCACCAGGCCAGGCACTCTTAAGGCTCTACCACCAGCCATCAAGAACTTGAGTCATCCCTACCCAAAGTATTTTTTTCCCTTTGCTATCTAGATTTGGAGCTTTCAGAGCCTGAGGAGCCCACCAACTATGAAGAGACCAGTGGGGGAATTGAGTTTCTGGCCACTGTCACCAAGGATGTAGCTTCTGACACTGGGGCAGGTGAGATGGGAGAGATGTCCCTGCTGCCCCAAGTGAGCTTGGTCATTGAAGGAGGAACCAAAGGCCTGGGGAGGCTCAGGATTGGTCTTGGAGTTGTCACCTCCTCCACCTAGATGTCTTCCCAGGGTGGATGGCAAGTATATCTAGAACAGGCCAGACCTGAGAGAAGGGAGGTGTTGCTGAACTTGTCTAGGTTGTATGGGGTCTCGAGTGTGAAGGGAAGGTATGGGATGAGGGCTAAACGTATAAGTCTGACCATCCAGGTTACTCTGAAGGTAGTGGACACAAGAGGAATTGACACAGTCACCCAGTACAGAGCCTACCCACCCAGCCTCCTACTGCCCCTGAGAGTACTTCTTAGAGGTTGACCAGCTGCCCTTTCTCTTAGGAATTGATAACCCCGTGTTCTCTCCTGACGAGGACCTGGACCCAAGCATCCTATCCAGGGTACCACCCTGGCTGTCCCCTGGGGAGACCGTGGTGCCCTCCCAGAGGGCCCGCTTCCAGATTCCCAACTCTCCCAGCAACTTCCGCCGCCTGACACCATTCCGCCTCAGCAACAAATCAGTGGATTCCTTCCTGCTGGCTGATGGTCCTGAGGAACAGCTCCAACCCGCTTCCCCTGAGTCCACACACATGTAACTGGCTTCTTCCTCTAACACCTGCTTTCTTTCCAGCTGTTGCCTTCAGGCCTCTCTCCTGGACCTTCACTTTTTCAAACTTCCAGCAGCTTTCTTCACTCTGTAGACCCTGTCTTGGTCATCTGTCCAGCTGTATATTAGGAGACTGATGGAGAACTCCCAATGTGTCTGCTTTTCTAGCTAATGTGTAGTATCCAGATAGATTTAAGGGCTTGGCAAGGTGGTGTAGGCCTATAACCCCAGTATTTACAGGAGACAGGGAGGAGAACTAAGGATTTGAGGCTAGCTTGGGCAACATAGAGGTATCCTGTGATCAGGCCTGAGGTTCATTTTAGGTGAAAATGAAAGTGTTTTTCTGCCTGGTGAACATTTGCAGAGGCTTTTTATCTGTCTAGTCAGAAATGAAATGAAGCACACTCCTTTACAATTGGAGATTCTGGCCAGCCCTGATGGCAAGGCCTTGTAGCACTTTATATATATATATAAAGTGGCTCCAGTTTTAAAATTGTGTAGCAGCAACAGGAGACCAGCATGGCCCCAGTGCTCTTCAACCTGTAAACCTGTTGCTTCTGTCCCTGGCCTTGCCACCATCCCCATTTCTTTTGTAGTCCTGGCTGTCCTGGAACTAGCTCTGTAGACCATGCTGTCTTGGAACTCAGCAATATGCCTGCCTCTGCCTCCCGAGTACTGGGATTAAGGCCTAGCTCTTTTCCTCCTTCTTAAATCCTACTGTTTAGAAGCAGAGCCTTGTGTGCCTAGCAGCTTGTGACATGTTTCTGGGGTAGGGCAGTACTGCCCAGGGGTGGGTATGGCACTGCTATCCCCTTATAGAGGGGGCTGCTATCAAGGGCAGGGCTTGAAAGTGTCAGAACATCGGGAGTGATCCAGATCTGCTGGCTGTACAGTGCAGAGCTGCCCGGGAAGGTTCACTGACAATGGCTAGAACTCCCTGCAACTCTGTGGTAGTGCACAGAGAAAATGCCCCGTCATTTGGTGTGGAACGTTAGGGGTCCCTCTGTTCGTGGGTAGGCTTAGTTTTGGGCAAGCCACAGAGGAACAGCAAAGTCAGGGGGAAGGGAATCCTGGGCTGAGTACAGGTTTCTGTAGGTTAGTGTTGGCCAGGACTGGGAACCACTCACACCTGGCCTTCTTGCAGGTGACACAGGCCCCGACACACCGCTTACCGGACGCTTGTCCCCTTGCCGGCCGTCCACCGCTGCCCAGCAGCCCTTGCTCCCTGCCCGGACCATCCGCCCACGTGCTTCAAGTCCTGCCCCATCCGAGCGTATCTCATCGGCCACACTTCTCTCCGGTGAACCCGGTTCAGGGCCAGAGCACCGGGCCCCACCCAGCGCGCACGCTCGGTCGGCTGCCGCGCGCCGGGTCCACAGTCGGCGATCGTTCCAGAGGCCTCGCCCTCGCCGACGCCCAGCTCTGCTAAAGCTCGCTTCTCTTCCAGGCTCTATGGAACTGCCGCCACACGCTCTGGAGCAAGAAGAGACGCCACTGTGATCGCTGCCTGGCCCAGCTCCGAGGGTCTGTCAGTGGCCCCTCCCCAGACAGCCAGGGTTCCCTAGGGTCCGATGCTCCCTGGGAGTCTTATGCATAGCCCAGAAGAATCTTTTCATCCATGTGGTGCCCGAGAGTGCCACACTGCCTCCCGCCGTCTTCTTGCCCTGGTTCCGTCCCTAAGGCTCTGAGGTGCTGCCTCTTCACCCCCACGTGAGCACTTACTAGTGTTTGGCACCCTTACTCAGAGAGGAGGGAGACCCTAAGAGGCCTGCGGCGGACTTACCACCGCCGGTACAAACGAAGGTCTCAAAAATTGAGATTTGTGTAAGTGGCGCCGCCCAGATCAGCCTCATCCTAAATGGGCAACAGGTTCTTGCGCATCCCCAGAAATACACACCCCGAGGCCCTATCTGATTCCCTTCCAAGTTAGTTCTCCAGACTTCCTACTACCTTGTAACTTGTAGGATCAACTGCTGACGTATTTGCTCCAATTTTGGCTCCTGTAGCTCAGACTTTCCGTCTGGCCCCTCCTAGCCTGGGCCTTGCTTGCACAAACAAGGTGTCTGGTCTGGGCTGTCCTTAAATTGGGAATACTGCAGATGGCCAGCCTGGCTGGCGAGGAGACTTACAGGGGGTCCTCAGGAAACCTTGGTCAGAACTATAGCCAGCTCTCTGGCTCCATCTGCTGAAGGCAGGGGAGACCTGGGGACATAGAGGGCTCTACACATGGGGTGGGGGGGATGCAGGAGCCCATTCACCGGGCATTTTCCCTGCCCTCCTGGACTTCAGGGCTTCAGCCTTAGAGCACTATCTCTGCAGTGGTAAGAAGGCGGGCCCTCATCCCTCATAACCTTTCCTCAGAAGTCCGGTCTTGAAGAGTCACCTGAGTTTTGCTTTCAGCTCACTGGAAACTTGGCCTGCACCACAGGGTCTCACTTGAGAGAGACCGAGATGGGGCTAAAGGTGGACTTAGGGACTTCCTGGAGACTTCTGAAACAAACCACTCAGGTCTCTGCTCAGGAAACTAAATACTGTGTCTCAGGAACAAGGCTGACAGCTACCTTCAGAAGAGTCACAGGAAGGTCCACCAGTTTGTATTAATGCTGCAGTTGAATCATGGATAGGAAGAGAGTTGAGAGAAAAGAACGAAAACAAAGCAAGTTTGCCCAACATACTACTTCAGGGTATCACTCCCCAGCTGAACTCATCAGGACACTGTAGACTGGCTAGCTCATACTCAGCCATCGGATGCTCGGCATTTGGTCTCCATTTGACCATCTCTGAATTGAAGTCCACCCACTGTACAATGCCGTGGCCAATAATTTACCCACAGTGCTCTGGAGCCGCCACCGGAGCACCTCCTAGGTGGAGTATGCCTGGCCACTGTACCAGCGCTGTTCTGAGAGGCACCTGTCAGCCCTGCTTTGCAGGCAAGTTTCTCATACCGGCCTGTGCCAGGCAGGACGCTGTCTTAACACCCAACATGATCTGCTGGACATGGGGCCTAATTCCCACTGCATAATTAGAGGCCAAGTCTGACTAGACAGTGCCTCAACAGCTGTCACCTTGCACCAGACACCCAGAGATACCAAAGCTTGCAGCCAGGAGATGAATCTGTGGAACCCCTTGACACTCTGTCCCCAAGTTTTAGCTGGGTACAGGCTATGTCCTTGAAGCTTGTGAACCACGCCCCTGGGCATAGCCATATAGAATCAGTTTTGACAAGAAAGCCTCATTCACAAAAACTCATCCCCTGTGCTTGAATGGCACAGTGGCTCCATTTCATAGTTGAGGACCCTCTTGTTCTTGTCATTGTTGTACAATAGAATGTAAAATCCTGTGAATGTATTTCCTTAGGAAAAACTATTGTAAAAGTTTTTTAGAATTTCTATTTATTTAATACTGAACTTTGACCTACTTTGTGCCACTACAAAGTATACAAATTTAGGAA
The DNA here is from genome assembly GCA_907164525.1 of Lophiomys imhausi. NCBI lineage: Eukaryota > Metazoa > Chordata > Mammalia > Rodentia > Muridae > Lophiomys > Lophiomys imhausi. The sequence goes on along the minus strand of CAJQZJ010032670.1, from coordinate 206,181 downwards.
ATTTGTATTTCCACTTCTGTATTTTCTTGAAAATAATTTTATTACAGTGTTCAATATACTATGTATTACTTGATCTTTTATGAGAGGAAATTTAAAGAATTTCATCAAAACTATAAATATATTTTGAGTGGCTAAAATTGTGTATTAGTGTTGTGAAGATAATCATAGTTGGACTTTGTTTAATTCTGATTACAGAATAATGTGCCTTAAAATGCCCCCTCCTATGTGTTGGGTAGCATCTGTACAGGAAGTCCATCAGCAAATCTGCAGCGACTGCTTGTGTGAGTCTATTAAAAACATTTCAAGGCATTCTGGGTGCAAACTTTGTTTGTAAATAAAAAATACTATCTAGGATGATCTAAAGAGCCATTATTATGCATTAAGATAAAGCTCAACAGACGGTGTTTCTGAGGCCACCGTACTAGGGAGGGGAAGCTATTGGACACATTTATGGAAAGCCCCAATTTAGCATCTCTCAGATATAAAACAGATCAGATAACTTCCTGTGGCTGAAACAGCACCCACCATGGCTGAGGAGGCTGAGGTGCTACAGACATCAAAGTTTGTGAGTGAGAAGGAATGGTGGGAAAGGGCACCAAGCCCAGTGGCCAAGGAGGGCCTCTGTGGGCTGACACAAGGAAGTGCAAGGTAGAGGTGTGGTGGAGCCTGTTAAACATGAGGTCTAGAGTTCCTGCAACACACTTTTTACTTTAATTTTAAAACACACTTTAAAAATTGCATACCAAAGCAGAATCCCAAGACATTGACTGTTTACAAGAGGGCTCTCAACTGTTAACTTCATAGTCCTCTCAAACGCATGTGATGGGCAAACTAGCAAAGAACACACACTGGATGACTCAGTCTATGTCATGCCTTAGAGGCAGAAATAAGTCCAGGAGTCGGGAAAGGAGTCCTCCCTGGCCTCCTCTTGGTTTTCAGGACTGCCGGCAACTCCACCTAAGCACTCACACTACTTCCATGTGACTTCACCTTGACATACGTCACACTTGCAATGACCCTACTTCCAACCCAGGCCTAATTCAAGGTTCTCAGGTTAAGACCTCAGTCTTGGTCACAATTCCTCCCACTGCAGTAATAAAGGAAGTGACCCGACGTGGCTCTGCTTACTCAGCTTCCCCCGTTCTCTGGACCACAGGCCTTTGGTGAGGTGGCCTGGTTCTGGTCCTCGGCAACCAAGAGCCCAGGATGTCCATCCTTTGCTTCTTTAGAGGGATCTCCCCACCAACCTGAACTGTGCATCAACAGATATGAAGAAAGGAGGGTGGAAAAGCATCTTGTAGCTGCTTCCCCCATGTTACTGGTGACTCAGCATGACCTAGAACCTCTACTCATTCTGCTCCCCACCAAATATAGTCAGTGTGCTGGTCTGAGTAAGAGTGGCCTCCAAAGGCTCATATAGTTGACTGCTTAGTCACCAGGGAGGGAACTATTTGAAAGGATTAGGACGTGTGGCCTTGTTGGAGAAGTGTCACGGAGTGGGGTGAGCTCTGAAGTTTCAAAAGCCCATGCGAAGCCCTGAGTCTGCCAGTCTCTCTGCCTACAGAATAGCTCTCGGCCACTGCTCCAGCACCTGAGTGCATGCTGCCATGCTCCCCTCCATAATGTTGATGGGCTAGCCCTCTGAAATTGTAAGCAAGCCCCCAATTAAAATTTTTTTTTTTTGTAACAGTTGCCTTGGTCATGGTGTCTCGCCACAGCAAAAGAATCAGTGACTAAGACAGTCAGCAATCAAGGACGTTGCTAATTTGGAAGACATCCTTTCACAGGGTAACAGCTCATTTCATGGAACCAGTCCCTGGAAGGTGTTCGCTGCAAAAATACTTCTGTCTGGCACGCGGCAGCTACGCACCCGTTGGGGAAGTAGATACTACAGACTTTGGTATTTGCAGCCACTGGCCCTTGACTTCCAGCAATTCCTATGCTGTCTCCATGATCCTAATACCCACTGTTCAGGAATATGACTTCCTCTGCCCTCTGTTGACCTCGAGGGCCAGACAGCCAAGGTCTAACCACATGGGCAGTCAGTAGTCATCTTAATGTCTACCCTAGACAGCTGCAGCCTGCAGCGAGGAATCTCAGTGAAGACACAAGCATCTTTTGTCACTACAAGGGCCACTGATATTGGTCAATATTTCTCAGTGTACATTTAAATGACCAGCTGACATTCACGTTGAGCAGACTGCTGAGCAGCACCTGGATCAGCCAGTCAGGCCCTCTAGGAAATCTGTTTCTTCTCAGCACAGAGGAATTTTTACTTAGTTCCACTTAGAAAAAAGGGTTATTTGTGAGTTTTTAAATACCTTTTAAGAATGAAATAAAAGCAGAAATGTTAACATTGTCATCAAGAATATAAAGAAAATATTTCATTAGTCCAAACATTCAAGGGTGGCCATGTGGTACAAGGCCTAGGAAACAGGACAGGCCCTAGCAGGCCTGCTACCACTGTGATTTACGTAGTCCCTGGAGCTCTGGAACAAGGAGAGGACAACTGTCTATGTACGTGGAGAGATGTGGACAGACAGGAAGGCAGAAAGGGCAGGGAAGGTCCTGGTCCCAGAGACTGTTCAGGACTACTTGGCTAGGACCTGATGACCCTCTGTGATGAACATGGCTGCATCACAACCAGTCAGAACAACCACCAATTAGGAATGAAAAGCTTCTTGGACTTCCTTTCCTTTAATGGCAGAGGTTCAAAGTGTTAACTAAGCAGAGCAAGACCTCAGCAGGGAAGAACAAGGGATGCCCACTGTACAACATTTCACAATGACAAGCAATCACGAGGGTTTCACAGTTGAGAACAGTGTGATGCCACAGAGGACAGGGATGTGTAACTGATATCATATGGGGCACCTAGAGAAGGACTTTTGCTTTCATACACTTGCTTCTTAGGGTGGCAACAGGAAAGCCACACAGTAAAGACACATGGGGCAGTGGGGAGAACAGGGCTACTTCAGGAGCTTTGCCACGTTCAGACTGGGCACAACGATCTCCTTGAAGATGGGCACATAGTTGGGGCCTGCTTGCATGGGGCCCTGCTCCAGCGTCTCCATGATGGTCTGTCTCATGTCCCGGCTGGCGTCTCCTCGCAATGCCAACAGTGCACCAATGTGGTCATCTCTGTGTGGGAGAGAAGTCAGCATGAACGTCTCATCTTCTCTCAGCTCCCGAGTCTCCACAGGTGACACTCAGGGTTCGGACACTGACAGCCACAAAGGACACATCTTACAGAAGAGAGGTACTTAAAATTTCATCTTACTTGCTCCCTGAAAAATGTAAAGGACTTTTTAACTTCTGTTCTAACTACTGGTGCCAAGAATGCCTAGCCAGGAAGGTGACTCTGGAGGGTTCAGACTCTTGCTCTTCTAACAGTGACAACGAGACAGCTTAGCCATGCTAACCCTTAAAGGAAATGGCAGGTTCCCGGAATGGAGGTCACAAAGGCGGGGTCTGCAGCCAGCACAGTAGGTGGGGGGACATGGAACAGACAACCCTTCCCTCCACCTGATACTGAGTGTGCAGATATGAGGGGAAATCCTGTCAGCTTTCTCCCTTAGATCATGGGGTTTAAGATCACCTTTCAGGCCTTTCCAGTGACCACAACCTTCCCCACTTCACTCATCAAAGATGTAATACTCCATCTTTCTCAATACCATCCATCCTGTACTGTCTGCCACCACTCACTCAAGCAATGAAGTCTGGCTACAAGGCAGATGAATAAACCAGACTCTGCTAACAAAAGGTAGGGCTGGAGGAGGCTTCACAGGTGACCCCTTGTTGTGCCCTCACCACCACAGCCATGACACCTTTCTCTTCACATCTAGTTGGCACACATGCTCTAACCCTGATGCTCACAGCTCTTCTTCCTAGGGGCAGCAGGGATGGCCTGCTGTCCGCCTGCTGATGGAGAGATGCTCAGCCTTTACCTGATGTCTGGATATTTGCTGACCAGAGTCGACACTTCTAGGTAGAGAAGAGAAGGGTCCGTGAGCTTAATAACCTCCGCCACTGCAACAATTGTATCACAGTGACCATCCGTATCCTCACCAAATCCCTGGAAAACAGCAGCAGCAGAGAGGGACAGCTCTGAACTCTATATCCTGTCACCAGAAAGTCTTGAGAATTGCCTTAAAATAGTATCACACTCTGTGGAATTCATATATCAACTGTGAGGCCGGGCAGGCTCTGGACCCAGATCCCGCTTGATAGACAGCTAATGGGCCACCGGCTCTTGATGTTGCTGGATCCCATCAGCTGTTCATAACAGTCCAGGCATAGGAACCAAAAGCAAGCTACTTTTGGTTACAAAACCCTTAACCTGATATCCACCATCCTGGAGCTTAGCCCACAGCTTCAGTACTCACAGATGCCAGCTTCTGGAACAGGAAACGGAGCTGTTCAGCCTCTCTGACCATCTTCTCAGCACCCTCTTTGCGTTCTTCAGCACTCCGAAAGGAGATACGTTTCTGCATGACAGCCCGCAGGTACTCCACCACCACACGCCTGTGTGCCTCAGCCGTCATCCTCTGTAGAGAAATATGCAGTCAGTTGCAGACTCCGCAGTGCTAGTGCACAGAGATGTTCTCATCAAACCTGAGATGACCTGGAAACAGGAGCATGTCCTTCCTATTTCCAACAACTTCCTTGGATTTTTCTTTTCCTGTTGAAAAATGGTTTAGCTATACAGTCCATGCTAGCCTCAAACTCAAAACAATCCCCGTCTCAGCTTCCAGAAAAGTACACCTGGCCATATATTTGGTGGGATTTTAAAGTAAGTATATTAAGTTAAGCATAACTGAATTTCACCATAAAGTTTTGAACTCTCCTGGCTTCCCGTGGTGACAGGAGTTATGACAGGAGAGCTGGGGCAGCATGTGCAAAGGGTCAAGAAGGGACCCACACATAACCTGCACAGCCTTCATGCTTACATTCTATCAAAAAGCCAGACAGATTTAACCTTTGGGAGAATTGCTTCCAGCATCATTTTTCTAAGGGCACCGAATCATATACAAATGAGCCTCAGTGACCCCTAGTTAACAAACACCAAGCCAGCACTTGATTGACATGTGCCTTACCCTCAGGGCCAATTCCTTTAGAGGCTCTGACTCTCCCTGGTCTTGAGGCTCTCAACCCAATACAAAGAGCTTTGGAGTAGGGGAACTGCCTGAGCCAAATAAACTTTGGCCTCATGGACTGACAGGCTGGCTTAGCAGGAGGGGCTTTAGCTCAGATGAAATCCAAACAGCAGCATCTCATCCACAGGCAGGGTTAGATGAGTGGAAAACCAAAAACAACAACAACCTAACCCTCAGCTAAAACGAAACAAACCACATGCCATGCCAAGTATCTTGGGAATCTTCAGGAAAGACTCAGATGAGAAACCCCTGGAGCATTACAAAGCAAAGGAAAGTCTAGAACCAACATGGTAGAAGTAGCAGAAAGGCTGGCTTGTTGAAGAGATCAGAGTCCCTCTTCGGAGGTGACGGAGCCTCACTGAAGTAGATGCTAAGTCAGATCCTGTAACTGTGCTGATGTAATGGCTGGTGGCTGTACCCTCTGCACTGGAGTCGGGCCCCTGTCAGCAGGGTGGGATGGGCTCCTATCCCTGGTTCAAAACAGAGACTCACACACAGCACTGGGCCAACAGGCACATTATCACCATGGACTCCCACAAGACTCCAAGGAAGACAAAGGAACACACATCATTAAATAACTCAAGCTGAAAGCAGGCTGAGACCAGAGCTAAGACGTGCCTAAAAGTGTACATAATTTCCTCAGATAATAGCCTCCTTCCTTGAGTCCTATCATCTACATATGAAATAAAAACCAGAGACCACAAACATACTAGGAGATAAACTATTAACATGGCTGGCAAAGACAACAAGCCCTAACATGAGTAGAAACCAACATGCCCAAAGACTTCACACCAGGGCTGTCAGACCCTGCTGAAAAACCAACATACAAATGCTTGAAGGAAGCAAAGTAAAAACATTAAAAACTGATGATAAGTTTGAAACATAAGTAACTACAGTTTTTAAGAATAACACATAACTGCTGGGGTATAGACATACAGGTGAACTCTAAGACTACTTTTAAAAAAACTTTTTATTGGTTCTTTTGAATTTCACATCATGCAACCCATTCCTATTCATCTCCCCATCTTCTTATATTCTCCCTCCACCCTTGCAACTCCCACCAAAGAAAATAAAAAACAGACAATCAAAAAACAAAACAGAAAACATAATGGAAGCTGTGGTATGTCACAGTGTGTCCCATAGTATAACCCTCTGCCCACACATCTTCACCTGAAAATGTTCACTGCAATGAGTCATTGGTCTGGTTTGAGACCTCTGGCTCCTGTCACACCATCAATATTGGATTCTCACCAAGATACCTCCCAGGTATCCTGCTGCCCTGTGTCATAGAAATCCTGCAGTTTTGGAATAGCAGAACCAGCCCTTTGAAACACTCCATAGGTTCATGAGGTAGATTTTGGGGTGGGCCAACTCAAAGCCCTGGATCTGGGCCTGGGTACTAGCTGAGTTGGTGAGCCCACCAGCTCTCCTGCCCCTCCTCCACTAGGGCGAGCGAGCTCTCTCTTCTCCTGACTGCCATGGGTGGCAAGGGGGCAAGGGAAGGGAGGGCATCATCCCTGCGCCCACACCACCTCACAGCAGACAAGTGGCGGGTCTCACCCTCACACCGCCACCCCTGTGCCCAACCAGGGCCAGCTCTGCTCTGCTGCCCAGACAAGGTGGAGGGCCTGCTCTCCCAAGTGCTACAGCTGGCAAGAGGCTGGGTCGGCTCTCCCAACCGCTGCAGGTGCTGAGCAAATTGGGGGGGAGGGGGCATTCCTCTGCCGTGTGCCACCTCACAGCAGGTGAGCAGTGAGGTTAACACCCCCACACTCTATCACCTGTGCCCCTGCAACCAGGGCCAGCTCCATTGCTGTTGGGACAAGGTGCAGGGCCCACTCTCCCGAGTGCTGACCGAGTAAAAAGCGGGGCCAACTCTCCAGAGTGCCTCAGCCTGTGATGGGGGAGGCCAACTCTTAGACATCTATATGATCTCAGGTGGCTGCCCAGATGTCCCATGGTCTCTAGTGGTAACATGAGCAATGGACATTTACACCTACCCCTGCCACTGCCTGGTTACCAACCCAGACATGGCCTCAGCGAGAGCACAGGCTGGGACTTTACCATGCCTTAGGTGGCAGGGCTGGCTACTCACAAAGGCTGTTCCTCTCCACCTTGTGTCTCCAGTTCCACCTCTCTTCACAATGCTCAGATTGTTCTGCTTCTCTATCCCTCCCTCTCTCCCTCTGTCCACCACACAGTGTCTCCTGCTGCCAGTGGGCCTCTGGACATCTTCCCCCTCCAGTGCATAGTGGCAAGGCAATAAGTGAGCCCCTGTGTTTGGGAAGGTCTTTGGACATCTTTCTCCTCCAGTGCTGTGTTGGGAGGGAGCGGCAGGCCTCTGTGTGTCTGTGGCCTGCCTTGTTACGCTGCAGCAGGCAGGTCTCTGGGCATCTTTCCCGGCTCACACCACATGGCACAGTGATGGGCAAGAATCTCAGACTACTTTTTAGCTGACTCTGAAAATAATTTTCATGATCCTGGGATAAGAAAAGATTCTTTATGATCCCCCTCCAGAAAAAGAATTATGCATAAAAAAGGAGTAAAGTTTGACTATATTAAAATTAAGAGCAATGTTCCTCAAAAGACCATTCCAATCCAAGCTCATCACCTCCCTTCTTTAGATCACATCAGCATTGGTATGTGATCATAAGCAGAGAACTGTTTTGACACTGAATTATAAACCACATGGGAAGTAGGCTCCACTGTACTAAAACTCACTTGCTTACCTTTTTGTATGGTTTTTTAATTCTGGCAAAGTCGTTGAAATAGTCTTCTACAGTGACACAGATGGTGTCCACAGCATTGGACCCTAACAGCCACTTCTTTGTCATCAGCTCATTCAGATGTTGCTGAAAAACAAAGTAATAATGTAAATCTCCATCTGGCACAATGCCCGCGATCACCCTACCTGAGAGTGGGCACTCCGTGGTATCACAGAGATTTTCTGATTGTGGCCATGATATGCTTAAGTTTAAAAAAAAAAAAACAAAACTACTTTTACATAATCTGTAAATTTGTACTTTAAATTTAAGAGATTTATATTATATATACAAGCTTTTTAAAAAACATCACAAACAACAGGTTAGATATGTAAATACTGGTTTTTACCTTTAATAGCAATATATTATATGGATATGCATAATTTATCCACTAAATTCTGATATACTTTTATATACTTTTCACATTTTGTGATTACAAATAATGTAGTCAATTTGTATTTTGCAGGTGAAATTCCTGCGTCAAAATTATGCAAATTAAAACTGATAAATACATCCAAGCTCCATTTGAAAAGCTGCAGTCAGCTCTACCCTGAGAGCCACACTATGCTCCTCCACTGAGTTGTATTTGTTCTCAATCCCTGGCATCAGGCTGAGCAACAACAGTTCACACTAAGTTATCAATCGATGTGTGTTTGGTGACACAGATGGATGTCTGGCTCATGTTTAGACTCTGGTAATTCTTTTTCTGTAAAGAGGTCATTTGTACCCTTTGTCTATTTTTGTATAATGTCTTAAAAAAAATCCCAAAGCCAAACGTCTCTTCTTCTCTCAACTGGTGTGTATATGCCCTACAAAGAGGCCAGAGGAGGCAATGGGAGTCCTGTTCTCTCTCTCCACCTTACTTCCCTGAGACACAGTCTCTCATTGTGGATACACTGGCTGGCCAGCAAGGCCAGTGGCCCTGTTTCTGCTCCCACAGCTCTGGGCTACAGGCGTTCATGACTCTACATATGGGTGTTGTGGATCTGAACTCGTCAGGCATGATTAAAAAAAAGATTCCATTGCAGTAAGACCCACAGCCCACAGAAGGCCATAGTTTTACTTCTTAATATAGCTGATTCCTGCTAAGGCATTTAACTATGCTGGTCTCTATGTTCCAAAGTGACCCGATTTGTTTATGGTACATTATGCTTTTGATATGAATGAAAATTGTTTTGTTGATGATTCTGGGTGTTTTGTAGGTTGGAATTTTATTCTAAAGTGAGGCTGATTCATGTGACCTGTGTCCTTCCAGCTGGGGTTTATTATAGGTTCCCACATACTTGACCTGTGTAACTCGCTACTCTGTTTGATGTCTAATATTTCTTGGAAGCCTTTATCCAAATCTGCCCAGGAAGGGCCTTGTGTCGTACATGGCCGTCAGTGACCCTCTGACTGTAGATTGGAACACATGCAAGGGACCAAATGGCGTCGACAGGAGGCAGGTGACAGTGCGGCCCAAAGAAGAGCATGAGACATGCGCATGCTCTGTCCCCAGGTGGGGGAGCTGATCCTACCTCCAGATCAAGGAACACCTCCTCTAGCAGACTGCCGCAGCCTTCCTTAGCAATGGTGTCCAGGATCCCATCCATGCTCGGCTGACTCAGACATAAGCCTTCCTCTGCTTCAGTTTTTAGGTACTTCCTTTTAAGACTGATGACGGATTCTCTGCAAGGAAACATCAAGGGCTCAGGGAAGTAGCCACATTCCTGCTTGCTCTCTGTCCATCTCTGTACTTCACAGCACTCACTTGAAGGTCTGGCAGTTATTGATGATGGCAATCATGTACTGCACGTAACAGTGGGGGTGTTGCCGGTTTCTCAGGTGGTCTTCTTTGTAAAGCTGAGCTTCATCTTTGTATCTGAAATCACATTAGGTAATCCCAACACTGTCTCTAGTGACAGGTAGACATCATGTGTCACCATGACTCCTAGCACCGCTTTTGGACCAGAGGAGTCTTTAAACACAAACATACTTTTGGATGGTCTATATTAATGGTGGAGGAGAGAGTCAATCATGCTAAATGAATTTTAAAAATAAGTTTTGTAGGAGGCTTTGAAATATGGTTTGGTATTCTGACATGAGGATATTCTGAAATGTGTAACTATAACTAGGAAAGTATTACCTTATTTTATCTCATGAACAGTTCACCCCACAACTCATATAACAAGGCCGGAGAGATGACTCAGTAGGTAAGGGTACTTGCTACAAAAGCCTGTCCACCTGAGGTAGATCCTGAAACTCACATAAAGGTAAAAGGAGAGTACCAACCAACAAGGTTGTCCTCTAACCTCCACATTACACTGTGGTACAGTACCCCACTCCACTCCTCCACAAACCCTCAATGGTGTGAGAAACATTATCATACATTTGATAAGATGTCCCTTTTCAAAACTTGAAGAAATGAAACAAAAAATAACTAGATTCTTAAAATATCTGGAAAATAAACACGTAGAATGCCAGACTTTAAGTTTTTAAGGAGATTATTGAATACACTCTGTAATAAAGGAGTAAGCTCAGAAAATGCTGTATACATTTTTGACTGATTAATTTAAAACAGTTAACGGGGAAGATTTGCACATTTACTTGATTTTGTCCATGTGTGGTTCCAGATCAACCAAGGAAAAATCTTCATAGAAGATCTCATCCTAAAAATGAAGTGATTGACTTGGAAGGACCCTGAGAAGTGTCTTGGGACACCTGGGCAATGGCCCCAGAGATGGGCTGAGGAGCTTGGCTATAATTTTATGAGTGGAATGTGGAGATCAGTTTAGATCCCGTGATAGACTGAGAGGAATCAAGTCATGACCTCACAGGTGGGTAGCAGATGGGACTCTAAGGAAGAGGCCTGGCTGGCAGAGGTGGACAGACATACAACCACTAAACTGCCATGCTGAAGACATGTGTTGATAAATAAAGAGATCCATATCAGCCTCTGCAGTAGCTCCTGTTGAAGAGGGAGAGGGGCAGTCCTCAAGCTCCAGAGGCCTAGAGACCTAGACCACAGTGGCACAGGCCTGCTAATCTCGCAGTTGAGACCATGAACTCTAACATAAGATATCAGATACCCTCTGCATGACAGATGCTGTTGTAGTTACAGCAGAGAACCTGGGACGTGGACTATAAGGGACACACAGAAAGGGGACAACAGTAGAAGAGAACAGGCCATGGGAAGGTGGCTTAGAAGAACTTGGGCAGTATGATGGGAAGGCAGATTTCATGGTATTCTTCTGTCTAGGCTTGAACATCTTTATGTGAACAATTCACAGGGAAAGGCCCACTGGGTCACAGTATGTCACATGTCCCATCAGTTTAAATTATTTTCTTTTTCTTCTTCTCTTTAAATATTTTTGCATTTCTGAACAACAAATGATGGCTAATGTTTTAGTAATAGAATACTAAAGTCAACACATTTTGCTCTTACTTTTAAAACACATAATTTGAGAACTGCCATGTGGGTGCTGGGATTTGAACCAGGGTCCTTTGGAAGAACAACCAGTGCTCTTAACCGCTGAGCCATCTCTCCAGCCACGTTGCTGGACATGGTGGCATACGCCTTTAATCCCAGCACCTGGGAGGCAGAGGCAGGTGGATCTCTGTGAGTTCAAGGCAGGCCTGGTCTACAAAGTGAGTCCAGGACAGCCAGAGATACACAGAGAAACCCTGTCTTGAAAAACCTAAAAACAAACAAACAAACAAACAAACACCCCCCCCCATCATATAATTTGTAAGTTAGATCACTGGCAAAAATACCTACCTACTTAGGAAAGAATTCATTTGCTGAAGACACAAAACCAGGACCTTTGTCTTCAAATCTTCACTTATTTGAGCAGCAACTTGAAGATTCTGTTCAAACATCTAAAAATTAAAAAACTTAAGAATTCTGAAATAGTTTCACAAGAGTTAATAAAATTCTATCTGGGACATCCTTCTCCAAGATCTATCCTGGTGAATCTCCCTGACTCATTCTGCTTGACATACCCTCCCCAACCTGCTAGATCTAGCCTGGAGCCCTCATCCAGTGCCCTGACCTGACATGGCCACCCCTGTCTGCTCTTGACCCACAGGCTGCTACCATCCCACATCCAACCTCTCTACGGAGGCAGACCTACTCCCACACTCTAGGCTTGGAGCAGGACATACACCTTGCACACCAGTCCAGCCACTTGCTTTCATTCCTCCCAAGCAATTTCCAACCTCTAGGCCCAACCCACCTGTGTATCCTCTCTTCTGCCCCAACCTGCTCTGTCACACTAGACACAGAACTAACAAAAGAAGTCAGTGTGCTCAGGACTCATCACAAAAATACAAGCAATATGAAAGATGAGGCCTTTATCTCTCTTCCAAAACCTACTAAACCTTAAAAATTTTTGCCAATGAGAATTACCTACATGAACCTCAGGAAAGATAATTCAAAAGAACACAAAAACTTCATCAAATAATTCAAGAAATTTAAAGAAGACATAAGGAAGGAGATCAGTGAAATTAAGAAAAAGCACTCACACTTGAATAATGCCCAAGAAAATACAAATATGAGGCTGATGGAAATGCTGAAGACAGTCCAGGACTTGAAAAACAGAATTCAATAAAAATAAAGAAAAAGAGAAGATCCAAATTAACAGAATCAGAAATGAACAGGGCAACAATAGAGCAGACAACAAAGTCTCACCGACATGGCTGCGGAACCCTGAGCAGAACAAGAGCAGCACCAACAGATAAGCCAACTTGGGTGAGAGGAAGCTCAGCCCTGACTGAGACCTAGAGCCACCATGGAATGCTGAGAGTAGGAAGGATAGTCTTCCCTAGAGAAGAAGACACCAGCTGGTTATCTAATATGGCGAGCTCTGAAAACACACACACAACTAACATTATACAGACTGAGCAGGCTGTATTTATGAAGTTGAACACATATATGTATAGTCATACACATAAATGAATATAACAGCAATGAATGAAAAAAGAGGCCATGAATTTGAAAGTAGTAAAGAGGGGTATATGGAAGAGTCTGAGGGAGGAGATGGAAGGAGGAGGAAATTATATTATAATCTCAAAAAAATAAAGCATATAGTTAATTAAAAAATAAACTTATCTGACAGTTGGGATAGTCCAAATTCAAAGAAAACAATAAAACTATCTAAAAACAATGAAGTTAAACAATTTTTCCAGTTCATAAAAAACCTAGCACATGATACGATTTTCTAGTTCCCTTCAGCCTGAGTTCTACCACAGGGAAATATCTACCCTTTCTTTCTATCCATGAGGTGATTCAGTGTGACAAGAGGGCTGACAAAGAGGTGCGGACCATGAGGATGGTTATGTCTAGTTATGCGTACATGACCCTAACATCCAGTACTATCAGATGATAAAAAAGTATCTTTAAAATGGTATACAACTTCCCTGGATTTCACCAGAATGAGCTCAATGACATGGCATTTTGAAGACAAGTCTTGACCACTTGCCAACATGGAACGTAAAGAAGCACAGAATGGGTAACCATGCACAACCAACATATAATTAACTTCCAGTTCAGACAGAAAAAGATCTGGAAAATCTCACGTGATCCTGGGTAACACTACTTGTGAATACAACCCTAAGCCTGTTTCTTTAGCTCCAGAAAGCAGAGACAGAGACATCATGGAAAGGGTGCTCTTGACATCTTTACTACACTGTGAAGACGAAGGTATTCTCTGTCCATGAAACCATCAGATCCTATTAACCACATGAGCAGCGGGACCTTTAAGCCAGGGCTTGTACCTGGAACACGATGGCAGGGAGTGTAGTCTGATAGTAGCCATCCTGGTCTGCTTCTGGCTCTGTGTCTTTGCTCCAGTCTTTCTTGTCTGTTTCCAGTGCTTTCCGAAGCCAGGCAATGATGTTGGACTAGGAGTTTGGTACCACGGAAAAGAAAAGAACAGGCCCTGAGTTATGCCCAACACTTTCCCTGCACATTTGTAGCTGCACAGACCAGGTGCAGCTTCTCACAGCAATCCTCGTTCCTGAGGAGCAGGAACATCACATGCAATTCACTGTGTGCAGTGCTTGCACTGGTCTCTGCATATGTGGACCACCAAAATCCTAACCGTAGATAAAGAGAGAAAAGGATCGAGAGGGCTATGGATGAACATTATGCTGGAGGGCAAAACCAGATGTAGAGCATCCGATGGTTAGCCCAGGACATGAGATGTGGCAGCCCAGTTATCTCAGGCCACAGCAGAAATAAAGCTCCCAGACCCAGGGATCCCCAGGAGCTGGTTGGATGCCACCCTGTTGTACCTTTCATCTTACTGACACTGTCTAATAGTTAGGAGGACGTCAGACGGGCCTGTGGTCCCCAAACTGGCACCCCACACTGAAACACAGTGCTAAGATAGCTCATGCTACCTTAGACAAAAGGCCTTGCCAGCCAGATGGGTGGCACAGGTTGGCTCCTCCAGAATAGACTCACGTATCTGTTAAATGCATTCAAATGAAGTCCAGAACCAGGCCCGAGTCAGGTGTCCCTTCTTTAACAGAAAACGGACAGGACAAGACCCAGAGAAACAGCTGGTCTCCTGAGGAGCACTGGCTCAGACATCCCACCACGTCACAGACACCCCAGAGCCCTTCCTGGGACTGAACCCAGGCTACTCACTGTGAGTGTTGACATGTATGTGTCAAGCAGCTGAGACACCACATGTGAAGAGAGCAGAGGCTTCAGGGCCCTGACTTCCACTTCTGGGGCCAGCTCCACATTCCCCATCATCTCTGCACTGCAGTAAAACTAGATGTGAGTGACAAACCCCAACGCAGCGCTCAAAGAACACTCTCAAGTAAGCCTACATGCTTGTCTACACATGCAAATGCACTATCCCAGAAATGTCAATGCTGATACTTCTACAACTCCACAAAATCAGGAAGAGCAGGCCTCGTGGAGAGAAGAGTGAAAGGTCAGGGATTTGGAGGACTCTGATGTTGCCTGCGGGCTACACGGCCACCTACATAATCTCAATATGGCCTCTTCACATTGCCAGATGCACTGGGAGCTTGAACTCAAATGCAGGAAAGAGTCCAAAAAAGTTTGTCAGTCTTAACTCACTGTTCTCTAGAGCTGAGATCAGGACCAGGCAAAGAGAAGCTGTCAAATCATCACACTCCATTAAGTGAGAAGATAATGGGCAGGCACTGTTATTTGGGACACTAAGCACTGTCATAAAAGTCACTGATCCCTACAGGAGGATGAGACTGAGGTGAGGAATAAGTGGTACTGAAGTGAAGATCATTTTACTGTGCAGAAGGCACAGAAACAAATGCTAAGTTTCAGAGAAAATGCATTTGTGCATGCAACCAGGTTCACAAGAGTCTAGGACTTGTCACTTTAGAACACTCATATGCCTTATACTACATTTTCAAATATGTATTTAGATAGCACTGAATAATATTATTAGCTATAAGAATTCAAGATCTTTCTGAGTGAAAAAGAACTTCACAAAAATCTGCATGAATTAAAAGACTACTTGTTTAATCTTGGTTATTTGGCACCAAAAATTTAATGTGTTTCCAGAGGGAAAATGGCTCAACTTCTCCAGGATCCAGTGTAATAAATCATACATGATCAATGTGAAGGGAATTCTTAAGTAGCAAAGATACTTTCAGCATAGCTTAAGAGAAATAAAACTAAGCCCCAGAGCTATGCAAGTTCCACAAGCACACATCGTCACTCAGTGTACAGACGCGGGTGAAGACCCAGGCTCCAGCTTTGAATCTTGCTCCCCGTCACTAGCTATGAGAAACTGAAATCCCTCTGTGCCTCACTTTCCTCGTGTACCCAATGGAGGTGATCACAGCTCTGCCTGTCTCGTGCACATGCGACCAGCTCCACAGACGTCTAGGACATGTGACAAACTATGGCCTCGGCTATGCAATGTTAAAGGCCACACAATGGAACAATGGGGACTGTTTGGACCTCCCAACAGCGATAAAGACGTAAAGTCACAAAGTCCAGGCCTGTACATGCAAAAACTACAAAATAAAGGGGCTGGGGAGATGGCTCAGTGGTTAAGAGCACTTGCTGTTCTTTCAGAGGGCCTGAGTTCATTTCTCAGCACCTATGTCAGACAGCTCACAACCATCTGTAATTCCAGTTTCAGAGAATCCAACACTTTTGGCACCTGAAGGCACCTGCACTTCATATACATAACCATATACAGACACATATATACATCCATATAATTAAAAGTAACAAAATAAATGTTTTTTGCTTGTTTGTTTTTTCAAGACAGGGTTTCTCTATGTAGCCCTGGCTGTCCTGGACTCACTTTGTAGACCAGGCTGGCCTCAAACTCAGAGATCCGCCTGCTTCTGTTGAGTGCTGGGATTAAAGGTGTGCGCCACGGCACTGGCAAAATAAATGTTTTTTAAAAAGTTATCAAATAATGATTATCATCCATGCCTAACAATTTCATTCTGTTCTATCTTTTTGCATAGTGGCACAGAAACACTATAAATAGTTAAAACCACATATAAACAAAATAAACCTTACTGTTAAAAAATTATGCTTTTTTCCTCCACGGTAACAAGATGGGCAAAAAAAAAAAAAATCAGTATATTACTTAAAACAGTTTTCAATCCATAAAAGCTAAAATTAATAACCATTTTAATTGCCTAACCTTAGAGCATCATACAATAGCCTTCCAGTAACATGTTTTCAAAGTCCACCTTCAACTACCTCATGCATAAAGTGGCTCTGCTCCTTCATATAAAGCAATAGACTCAAGTTGCATTGCAAAAAGAATAACTAATTTACATATTTTCTAGATATTCTTATTGCTATTTCCTTATTTTTGAGATAGGTCTTGCCATTCTGCTCAAGCTGTACTCAGACCATCTTTCCACTCAGTGTCTTGAGATCAGGAATACAGGTATGGACTACTAAGTTGTGTACAACTGTTTGTATTTGCATGATTAACTGTTACAGTGTACTAAAACAGCCTAATGGCTCTGAACAAGTCAGTGAATTTCCTAGGGCTGCATGCTCCCAACCAAAACACCCAATGCTGTATCTGTCTCACTGTGAGGAAGCAAGAATGCACATGGTGAGACGGAAAATAATCAGTACCATGCAGAACCGAGTGCTCAGGGCAGACAGCAGAGACCATGTAGACAACTGTACCCACATGAGAGGCTGGTCCATCCTCAAAGTTCCCAACAGGCAGAACAGAAAGACCTTCACAAGCCAGAAAAAGGCACGGGTTCAAAGTGCATGAGACTGTAAACTGTTGGCCAGTGTGCTTTTAGAAGTTTCTAGATAAGGGCACATGAGGTACGAAAGCAGCTCTACCTGGTGTAGGTGTTCAGGACCCACGTCAGGAGGCTCACAATCTCGTTGGCCTCAAGGTCCTCTGACGCGAGCTCCTGCATCCGGGTGCTCAAGGCCTGGTGGTACATGCTCAGGAGGTTCTTGAAGATCTCATAGTGGGGAGGGAAGCACTGGACCATCAGGTTCTTGGCAATGATGAGATCATCCAGGACATACTTCCTGATGATCTCCAGGTGGCGCACAAGCCACATCTTATCAGACTCTCTGGTGTCTGCCTGTGTACCTTCAATTCTAGTTGTCACAGTTCTGTCCAAGATGGCAAACATTTTTTCCTTCCAGTTTTTGGGCCTTCCAGGAGGAACAAACCCAGTTTGCTTTTTTCGATCAAGTATCCGCCTGTCAATTTTTTCTTCCCTTTCAATGATCCTGACCACAGAGACCAGCAAGGTGGGATCTCGGCGGACAGTGACCAGTGATCTTTGCAGCACCATCCACAGCTGTTTAGCCAGCTCATCAGAGAGCCCCTGTGTGCTACCAAAGTAGCCATGAATGAGGGTCATGTCCCGTTTATTCCCACTGTCCATGCGGTACTGCTCACACATTAGGCCATCCCGAGAGCATTCCAAGTCCATTAGCTTCCGGTGGGCCTGCAGGAGGGCCCCTTGCTCAATGAGATCTTGGGTCTCCCTCACAATCTCAGGCACTAGAGAAAGATACAAGCTGACTCAGTGAAAACACGTAAAGGTTATGTGCATCACACAGAGATGACAGGTACCCAGCACCCTTCTTCCTACTTGGACAGCCACCCTGAAAGAGCCCAATGGCTTTTAACTTTGGAGTCTAGGAAAGGCTAGCAACTCCCAGGGGACGGTCTAGATGGAAATTGAGTAATTATGGTCAAGTTCAGTTACATGTGCTTTTTCTAAGGCAGTAAATGCCATCTTTCCAGAGGTAAGGTGGGCTTCAGGAAAAAAAAAAATCCCATGCTTTGAGTATGGTGATTCGTGTTCTGATTAATGATGCCCTCTGCTTTATAACCACTATTGCTGATGTGAATTCTAGGAAACAAAGAGGGTGACTACCTTCCTTTTTCCAGTTTTTTTTCTATCCCTTTGGGAGTCTAACAGATAAGAACATTCAAAAGCACGTGTGTGTGTGTGTAACATGTCAGAAAAATCACTGTGCATGCTCATGCAAAGGAAAAGGCTCAGAAAAGACATAAAAGGATCCTATGTAAAACAATCTAAAACCAAACCTTTGGCAGATTCCAATATCCAGGCCTAACCCTAACCCTAACCTTGAGAAAAACAAATTCACAAAAGGACTCCTAAATAATATCACTAGCAGATTTCTCATCAGAAATTTTGGATGCCAGATGTATTTGGCACTAAATACTTTGTATTTAGTATTTAGTATGAAAATATATCTATACTGAAAGCTCTAAGACAAACTAACAAACATACTTCCCACTAGCAATGGCTTTTCTTTTTTTCCTCTTTCTATCTTTTTTTTCTTTTTTCTTTTTTTGATAGGGTCTCAATCTGTAGTTCACTATGACCTCAAACTTCCATAATCTTCCTCAGCCTTCAACTACAGTTGGGAGCCACCAAGCCCAGTTTTTACCAAGAATCTTTTATCCAGCAAAACCATTGTTCAAAAGTGAGAGAAAAAAATAGAATTCCCAAATAAGAAAAAGCTGATAAACCATTACTATGAGACCTGTCTGCAGGGCATGCTAGAGGGAATCCTGTGGGAAAAATGAAAAATATTGTAAAAAGATAGTAACTGGGAGCCATGAAGAAATTTCAACCAGAAATGATGACACACACCTATGATTTCAGCACTTGTAGGGTAGAGGCAAGAGGATCAAGAATTCAAGTCATTTCTACCTATATGGCAAGTTTAAGACCAGCCTGAGTTACATGAGACCATATCAAAAACACAACCCAAATAAATAAAATAAAGCTCAAACAAAAACAAAGTGGGGAAAATTACTCTCAACAAAAGTAAATATAAGAGCAAGTATTTAACTCATTTTTTCCTATATGATATGAAAAACTAATATAAGATCAGTTTTGTTTTGGACATATATAAGGTATAAAGAAGAAAATGAAGAGGGATGAAGCTGTATAGAAATAGTTTTTACATGTTAGTGAATTTACAATGGTATAAATTCAATCTGGAATGACAACAATTGTCCTACAGTAACCACAAAGAAAATATCTAAAGAATACACAAAACAAAAAGATGTAAAGAATACACAAAACAAAAAGAAAAAATGAATTTAAGTGTTTCATTAGAAAAAAACCCAGAAAACTACAGTATGAGAAATAAGGAACAAAAAAATTCAGCATATTCAAACAGTAAAATCCTTCCTTACTAGTAATTACTTTAAATGTAAGCTGTTTAAACTCTCCAATCAAAACAGATAGCAGAAGAGATTATTTAAAAAGTGATTTAATCATGAGATAGAAAGGTGACTCAATGCTTAAGAGCACCTGCTGCTCTTCCAGAGGACCTGGATTCAGTTCCCAGCATCCACCTGTAACTCTCACAACTGTCTGTAACTCTAGTTCCAAGGGATCTGATGCCCTCTTCTGACCTCTTTGGGCACCAAGCATGCAAATGGTGCACATGCATACAGGCAAAACATGCATACACATAAAGTAAATAAACATTTTAAAAAGTGACTCAACCATACGTTTCTAGAAAAGACCACTCTTATGCTGAAAATATTAGAAAAAGATTGCCCATGTAAACAGTAACCAAGAGTCAAGAGCCATAGTACAAAACAGTTTTTTCTTTTTAATTAAAGGAGGATACATATTAATAGAAGGGTCTTTAGACAAGATGGTAAAGCAAAAAACAAAAACAACAACACAAACAAACAAACAAAAACACCATAAGGGAACTGGAAAGGTATATAGAAAAGAATGAAAATAAAAATACAATATAAAAAACTTAGAGGATGCAGCACAGCAGTGGATACAATGGATAGCATATTTCTAGAGCGGCTTCCATTAAAAAGAAAGTTCTCAAACCAACATCCTAATTTTACAACTTAAGGAGCTGGAAAAAGAAGATGGGCTAGAAAGATGTTCGGGTTTAAGAGCCCTTGGTATTCTTCCAGAGAACCAGACTCAGTTCCCAAGACCCACACAGACGCTCACAACTACCTACAATTCCAGTTACAGGGAATCGAATGTCTTTTACTGACCCCCGCAGGTCCTGGGCATGTATATAGTACACATACATATATGCAGAAAACACTCATATACATAAAATAAAACATAAATCTTAAAAAATAACTAAATCCCAAGCTAAAAGGAAGGAAATAATAGAGATCAGGACTCAGATAGACAACATAGAGAATATAAAAACAGAAAATAAAAGTCAACAGACACAGCCGGGTGTGGTGGCATACACCTTTAGTGCCAGCGCTCGGGAGGCAGAGTTCGAGGCCAGCCTGGTCTACAGAGTGAGTTCAGGACAGTCAAGGATAAACAGAGAAACCCTATCTTGAAAAATCTAAAACAAAAACAAAAAAAACAAAAAATCAATAGCCATAACCTGGTCCTTTGAAAAGATTAAGGAAACTGGCAAACCCTTACTTAGCTCAAATGATCTAAGGAAAGAGATTCTAATTAAGATATGAAAGTAGGGATATTATTACTAATTTTTCAGAAATAGAAGAAACTGTAAAAGAGAACATGAGAAACTGAATACCAAGGTCAAACAAATTCCTAGAAACAAAACCTACCAGACTGAGTAACAAAACACTAGAAAATCTGAACAGATCTCTACAAGAAAAGCCCTAACCTAGTTAATACCAATGAACTGGTGAAACATTGAAAACTTGCTCTAATGTTTCCTGAGATTTTCTAGACCCTGAAGAGTTCATGACTGGAGACAGCTGACACTGTTCATGAATGAGCTGTGCGTCCTATACTCTAGGTAGACTCTGCATTCTGCAACACAGTACCAGAGGGACAACTCTGGCCAGTCAGTCAGTCCTCTGCCTCTTTTCCAGGGTCCTCCCAGCTCAGGCTTAATTGAGACTCCTGGCTGCTCAGTTCTGCCCACCTGCTCCCTGGTCTGTGCACTTACTCGTCCTCGCTGTTCTCCCAGATCCTGACTCAGGACCTGCCTCTCACCCTCCCCCGGTGCCACCCTTCCAAAGAACATGTATTCCTACCTCTCCTCTTGAACAGCCAAAAGCACTGGCTCTGCAGTGTACGCTGCATACCACCCTCTGCAGTGTACACCGGGGTACCACCTGAGACAGAACAGTACGCTCTGCACTGGCCCTATTTACATTTGCCCAACTGACCCTTTCCATTCATGTTTGGAGAAGTAATCTGAGCAGGCAGAATCAAGCTTACTGTGCACTCAAGGATGGGCCTAAAAGGTATACTGCAAAAAAATTCTGCCCTGACTCTACTCATCTCTCAGAGCTCCCAGTATTTGGGGGAAAAGCAGGTGTGTGGGACGTACCATCGTGAGCATTCTAGAGCCACTCAAATCCTCCCAATCCCTCTCTGCTACCTGCCACTCACCAGAGAATATGTTCTTGAGGTTCTCCACAGCTGCGGCCAGCTGGCTGTGCTGCACGACGGCATCCTTTACATCCCTGAGACTCTCAATGGTGTTGATGCTCTGCCTCCAGTCCTTGCTGACATCAGCCAGTGACTGCTGGATATCCTTGACATCATTCAGTGCACTGTGGAGCTGGCTTAGGCCTGTGCGTACCCCATCTAGTTGTGACTGGATTGCGGCCTGAAGGAAACACCATGCAGGTAGGAAGAGCCAATGACAGCCATGTATGATTTCCCCAGGAATAAATTTTTCCAGGGAGGATGAAGTTCAGAAAGAACCACTTAAGGGAAACAAAAATCACTCAATTCCAGGAAAAAAAAAAAAAAGGAATAAGTTAATGGACTCATATAGTAACTTTTTGCTTTTTTCAGTATTGTTTAGGAACAGAATAATGTCACATTTTAAAGCTTAAATGATATGTAAAAGAATCATAAACAGAGAGGAATGGAAAAAGCAGTTTCATTCAAGAAAGTACAGGAAAGAATAAATTTCAAAAGGAATAGATTAGCAAAGGGGAACAAAAATTCTATCATATCCAGCTCAGTAAACCAGCAAAACTCTTTCTGGATGGGGAGAAAGCAAAGGCCAAACATTAGTCCAGTTGACTAGAAAAATAATCGGCAAGATTACAGTAACCAGCAAACTGCTGTCAATAACTAAGTATAACATGGTTCCCATTCTCCACTTAAAAGATGCAAATTATGCTGAGCGTGGTGGTGCACACCTTTAATCCCAGCACTCACAGGCAAGATCTCTGTGAGTTAGAGGCCAGCCTGGTCTACAAAGTGAGTCCAGGGTAGTCAGGACTGTTACACAGAGGAACCCTGTCTCAAAAAAACAACAAAACAAAACAAAAAGATGCAAGCTAGCTGACTGGATTGGAAAAACAACAAACAAACAAGATCCCAGTGTCTATGTCACACCTCACTGGCGAGGATATCCACAGATGAGGGTGAAAGGACAGAAGGTGATTTACTCAATGAAAGCTGAAAAGAAGGTGCCATAGCTTTTCTGAAATGGGATAAAGTAGAGTTCAAACAAAAATTAGGTCACTATTCTCAGATCTGACAAGGAAGTCTTAAAAGCAAAATTAGAAGATATAAAGACCAATATTAACTAAGAAACAATCCATTAAGAAGATATAACAATTATAAATATATACACTAAGTAATGGGTCTCATGATTTCAGAGAATGCTACTGGACATAAAGGGGCAGATAGGTCCTGATACTTTAATAATGATTTAATAAAAAAAAAATCACACTGTTACCAATAGATCATCTAGACTAAAACTCAATGAAGAAACTTCATTGTTAAACTATACCACAGATCAAATGGACTAAAAGACGGTCTATACACAGGCATGCCTAACCTAACTGCAACATAATATTGTTACCTACAAAGTTTGCTGAACAACAGGATTTTTAAAAATCTCACGTTTTGAGTAAGCTTACAATTTTTTGTCAGGCTGCATTTATACTACTCATGATAACAGGTCAGACACACCTTATTCTACAGCGTATTCAATCCAACACCTAAATAATATACATTTTTCTCATTAAGCTATGGAACTTTCTCCAACATAGATCACATTTTAGTCCACACAGTAAGTTTGTTTTAACAAATACAAAAACTCAAATGATTTGTTATATCTTGTCAGATCACAATGGAATAAAAGAAGTAATCAATAGCAAGACAGACCACAGAAACTATACAAATAATTGGGAGACTTAACAAAATCCTCTTAAATGATCAGTAGGTCACTGAAAAAATAAGACTAGAAATTTAAAAATTCTTAGTAAGTGAAAATAAAAGCACAATTTATCAGAACCTTTACAATATTTAGCTAAGGCTATGTTAAGAAAAGTTCACAGCTTTGGATGCTTACATGAAAAAATTAGAGCTCTCAAACCAATTAGCTAAGGATCTACCTCAAGATCTTAGAAAAACAAGAACAAGATAAACTCAAATAGCAAAAAATTATAAAAGAACAGGATCAGAACAGAAACTACTGAAATGGAAACTAAAAGAGCAATATATAGAATCAACCATTCAAAGAGTTAGTTCTTTGAAAAAAAAAAGATTGACAAAATAACCAAGATGGGAAAGAAGGGCCAAATTAATAAAAAAAATTGTTAGGAAATAATCTGAACACTTGTGTTCCCCAAGCTGAAAAATCTAGGAAGTGAATAAATTCCTAAATACATATGACTTACCCAAGTTACATCAAGGAGCATAAACAACTTAAATATACCTGAAACAAATCACGAGAAACAGGTAGCATAGAGTCTCAAAAGAAGGAAAAGCCTGGGCTAGAAAGATTCATTAGTAAACTCTACAAGACTTTCAAAGAAGAGCAAACACTAATGTTCCTCAAACTGTTCCAGAAAGCAGAAGAGGAAGAAACACTATCAAAATCATTCTATGAAGATAGTATTACCCTGATACAACACTAGTCTAAGGATACTACAACAATAACAACAACAATGAAACTACAGTAGACTAATTTCCCTGGTAAACATAGAAGAAATAAAATTATTAATAAAATACTCATAAAACTGAATTCAAGAACATATTAAGAAGTTCATATATCATAATAAAATTGGTTTCATCCCAGGGAAGCAAGGATAATTCAATATACAAATCAATAAATGCAATACAATACATAAATAAGATTGAAGAGCAGAAATCACGATTCATTTCAATACACACATGCAAGTTCAACAATCTCTCACGATAAAATCCCTGAAGAAATTAGGATTAGAAGGAAAATAAAAAATATTTATGACAAACCTATAGGCAATATTAGACTAATGGGTAAAAACTGAAACCATTTCCTCTAAAATATGAAATGAGACAAAAGTGTCTACTCTCTTTACATCTTAGGTAAAACAATAAGGCAAGATAAAGAAGAGGGATATGAACAGAAAAGGAAGACATAAAATTACCCCTATCTACAGATGTCATGATCCTATATTTAAAAGACCCCAAAGACTTCACCAGGAAACTCACAGACCTGGTAAACACTTTCAGTAAAGTAGCAGAATATCAACATATAAAATCAGTAGCTTTTCTATACAGTTAATAGTTAACCTGCCAAGAAAGAAACTGTTTTTTGTTTTCTTAAAAATCTCACAATGGCTTCAAAACAAACGAGGATATTTATCTAGGAATAAACAGAAGCAAGGAGGAGAAAGAGTACAACAGTATAAACTTTAAAACCTTGAGAAAGAAACTGAAGAAGAAACTAGATGAACAAACCTCTTATGCTCATTTAATTTTGTGATGGCAAAGGCATATTCATGTAATCCTCATTAAAACCACAATGTGTAGCTCTAGCTGTCCTGGAACTCACTCTGTAGACCAGGCTGGCCTTGAACTCAGAGATTCACCTGCCTCTGCCTCCCAAGACCGGGGTTAAAAGTGTGTGCTGCCACCAACTGGTTCCTTGCTACTTCATAACTGTAATTTTGCTATTGTTATGAATCATAATGTAAATATATATGTTTTCTGATGGTCTTAGGCGGCCTCTGTGAAAGGTCACTTGACCCCCAAAGGGATCATGACCCAGTTTGAGAACTGCTGGTCTAAATGAAAGGAACTAGAGAAAGAAGTAACAGAGAAGAAAGACAGAAGTACCATGTTTTCTTTCATATACATAAGCTAGATTTAAAAATATACATGCACATAATATATATTATAGTATGTTGACTAATTTTTATGTCAACTTGACATAAGCTGGAGTCATCTGAGAGAAGGAAACTTCAATTGAGAAAAATGTCTCCATAAAATAGGGCTATAGGCAAGCAAGATCACAGGGAGCAGAAACTCAAGACAAATGGCTCTGTCCCATGATTTCAATGGCCCCTTACCTTTAGCCTGGCCTCCACAGAGGCCTTTTTCCGAGCCTCCCTTCTTCGATACTGCTCCACTTTGTCCAGCTGGTCTGGGCGCTGAAGCATCCCAGCAACCCTTTGGACTGCTGTTGCAACAGCCTCCAGGTCTGTCTCCTTCATGGTCAAAAAGCAGGCAGAATCCTTACACATGTCATAGCACAGGTACACTATGTACACAAAGGAGAAGGTATGTTAAAGGTTGACGTGATGGCACCAAACTTACCACACAAAGGGTGAATCTAAGGGGGGATTTCTATGATACTTAAATCAGTAAACCAGAAATGAAAGCTGAACTTGTATCATAAACTCCTTAACAAAACCGAAAATATTTGGAATTCAAATGCTGGGAAGATTTTTACCTTAACAGAGAGAAACAGGGATATCTCACAGGCACAAGATAGGCACACCCAGAGGATATTTATGCAGGAACATTAGCCTGTGTCAAAGGCACCGCTAACATAATTCTTAACCCTATAAAAGACTAACTTTTCATTTCTGGAGCTTTCACCCCACTTCTGGCCATATTATAACACGTTCCATGTTGTATTACACTATTACAGACATGTAATGACAACGATTACAAATGCCTCAGCAGTCCAGTGGGCAAACTTGAGTCCTATGACTCCCCTTACCACTACTCTGGGTACTCAACATTCCATTTCTCACTTTTTAACACCTCTAAAAATAAGGGTAAGATGGCAAAAAGATAGATACATCATCTCCTTACTCACATAGTTTGTTTCCCCTAAGCACAGATGTTCAGAAACTCAGTCAATCAACCTTCAATCTGAGATCCAATATTATCCTAGCCACAGACCTAGACAGGCTATTTGCTGAGTATCTAGCAAATGAGGGAATTAATAACATTGTTCCCTTTGATTTCAGCTGCTCAGTACTGACAGATGTGATAAGGACCTACCTTCTGGAGCCTTTCAGTCTCCATTCCCATGTAGTCTCAGAAAACCACTAAAATCCACTGTAGATTTTCAGTCATTCAACTTCTCCCCATGTATTTCTCTCTTTGCATTTCTCATTCAAGTGGAACAGCATTGCAAACACTATCTTTCTTCATCTTCTGATTATAAAATTACAGATACTCAAATAGAAAATCTGAGGTCATATAAATAGTATTGTAGAGGCAACCACTTCTTTTTTTCTTTTTTAAAATTAATTAATCTTTAATGTGCATTGGTGTTTTGCATGCATTTATGTGTGAAGGTGTCAGATCTTGGAGTTGACAGTTGTGAGCTGCCATGTGAGTGCTGGGAATTGAACCTGGGTCCTCTGGAAGAGCAGTCAGTACTTTTAACCACTCAGTAATCTCTCTAGCCCCCAAAGCAACTACTTCTAACAAGGCTGATTCATTTTTTTGCTTCTTTTTCTTCTTTAGAAGTTGAGATTCAATTGTATACATAACTGCCAATTGCAGGCTTTTTGTTTTGTTTTGTTTTTTTGGCCTTGGTTTGACATATTATCCTCAGCATTCCCAACAACATTACAACGTGTATAATTCTATTTACAGGGCTGGGTATTAATATCCAACAACTCCGGCTGGCAGGGAAAGGCACTCCAGTGTCAAAGGTGCAAGCCAGATGCTAAGAAACAGCTGACAAAACCTTTGCAGGAAGGAATCCACTCATAAGCCTGAACACGGACAACCAGAAGGTATGATTTAGGATCTCCAAAACTGGTTTCACTGGCAGCCTGAGGACTATCAGATTGCCGGCCTCAGGAGCAAAAGGGAACTGAATGGAAACAGCCCCGCCAAGGTTGGGGGCACACACCGAGGACAAACCCACACCCGCCCAGGGACTCGCACCACAAAGTGTCGCGTCCCACCGGAAACGGCGGCCGACGGTGTCCCTCGCCAAAGGACAAGCCCGCTGAGGGGTACACTGTGCGGCGCCCTGCCCGCCCCTCAGCGACCCGAGGCCGACAGAACTGAGGCTCCTCACCGTCCGCGATGTCGCTTTCACCGCCCGGAGCCGGACCGGAAGTGTACAGCGCGGTCACTTCCGCTTCCGGCGTCGGGGCGGAAGGACGGGTCCCGGTTAACCTTGAAGGCGCCGTGTGGGAAATACTTCGGTCGTCTCTTGGGGAGCTCGTCTTGCCCCTTGTTAAACAGACTCAGAATGACCAGGGATTTGGGATCCTGGCCTGCCTCAGCCCTCGGACGTTTGGCCCTTTCCCGCCTCTCTCTGCGGATGTACCCACACCCCTTTTCTCGGGATTCACCTCTTAATGCTCAGTTCCTCCGCTTAGCCACCTTGCTCTCTCCACACCTTCCCATCTCTGTACTGTGTCTTGTATTTAAGGTTCCACTACTTGTACTTCGTGCAGTTGTTTCTTCTTTCTGTCTTTGCCCTCACCTGTCCTCCAGAGGTTTCTGACTGCTGGTAGACTCAAGCGTTCAGGACAATGCAGCCACGGAGTGCGCTGTTGCTGATACCTGTTCACACAGCTCATAGAAGCTACAAAGAAAACAAAAAAGACAAGCAAAAAACAAACAAACAAACAACAGCTGGTGGGATTCCTCCAGCTGAAGGAAGCAAGGAAGCATCAGGTCGCCTTGGCAACTAGAAATAGCCAGAAACAGACACAGAGACTTTCCCACACTGGTTGAGGTTTTACTAAATTTTGGCAGATTTAGGTTCGTCCACTCACCCATCAAGTCTGACAATTCTGACCTAACAGATCTTTTTTTTTTTCACCTTTTCTGCACACACTCTGGCTGAGTAGTGCACCTACCCTTAACACCACTTAAAAGTCTGGATCTCCCAAACCAGTGGATGATGGGGCAGATCTTCAGTAAATGAAGGGACAGTGTAGGTAGCCTGTCATAACCACGGTGCAAATGATATGAAGTCAGTCTTTTGAAGATGCAGACCCTCCCTTGGTGTATGAGTTGCCGTTGGGAAAGTGACCTAGCCCCTTAGTTTATGATATACCAGGATAAATTTCAGCCTCATGAATGTTTAGCTACTAAGACAGCTGCAGTTTTCTTTGGTTACTTTATATCTAATCCTAACCTGCTGCCAGCTGTGTAGTGAAGTGTTTAGTCATGGTGTTCCCTAACAGACTCAGTTATCCAGCCTAGTTAGAGGTGAACTGCTTCAGCAAAGGTCTCAATTTCTGTTTCCTCACAACTAAATAAATAAATCAAGAAATATTTGTTTTTTTATTTCTGCTTGTGGCAAGCCACACAGTGACAAAACTCAGCAAATACTTGGGGTCATTTGATGAATATACTAAGCATACTTTTGAATGTGTAGGTGGACTCATAGGCAGGCAAAGAAGTAACCAGGGACAAGGTATGGAAAAAAAAACCAATGAAGCAATAACTAAGTGTTCTGCTGCCCTGACGCAGGAAGATGGCCCCAAACCCATTTCCATATCCACCCAGAGCAAGGGAGGAGGCACGGGTTCCAAACACGTGGAGAGTAGATGGAGACTTCTACTGGATACCCAGATGATCGCCTCAGAGCTTCCTTGGTGAAGGAGTGGATCCAGAAACACAAACAGAAGCAATCTCTCCTGGAGATGGCTAGAAGACTACATGGCTATGCTAGGGCGTAGAGTATAGAAGGCTGCCAAAGACATTTCACTTATGACAAATTCCTCCTTCTCAGCCTAAAGAGGAGTGCTGAGGCCTACCCTTTGGCAAAGAGACATAAGAGGGGCTCTTTGGACTCCCTCAATCTTAACAGAAATGAATTTTGATGTGGCCAAGACCTGTTCTTGTTCTCAGAGGACAGACTTCTTGCTTAGCTACAGATTAGATGTCATTAAATATGCACCAAGGATTTAGAATTGCAGCTTCCAAACAAGTAGAAAGGAGAGGAGGAGGAAAGCACAGAAGATTCCAAACAGCAGGGAGAATGGGAAAAGGGGTACTTGATCATACATAGTTGAAAACAGAATAGGAAGTAGAGATATGTTCAAATGAGTACAAGTGAGCAGATTAAACATGGTGAAAGTGTTACAAGAGAAAATTTAAAACAAGGAAACAAAAGGATTAGTAGTGGAGAAAGTTTCTCACAATGGTCAATTAAGCCTAAAAATTTGTGGATGGTGACATTAGCATCAAATTGCCTAGGTTTTGTCAAAAGACACAGAGACTGTTGTGAAGATACAAAACATATAAACCATTAAAAAAGGATTAAAATGTGGTAACTGTTGCAGAATAAAAATATCCTGAGATGAAAGGAGCCCTTTGCTATGCTTTCCTCACCTTCACAGGCAGTGTGAGTCTGGGGTGTCCTGAGGGCACTTGACAGTCCTGACCCCAATAAGAGCAGAGGAAGGCCCAAACCTAACCCTCAACTCCGACCCTGCTACCTTTCCATTTATTATCCCCTTCTGCTGTCCTAAAAGGTGAATCCAAAACTCTCTGAAGGAAAAGGCACACAATCTTACGATAAATACAAGGAAACATGAGATTTATTTTTTTTAAGTTTTGCAAACTTAGTACAAACCCAGTCTGAGAAATGCATTTGGATTCTCTGTTAAAACAGAGCACTAAGAAAACAGAGCAGAAGGCTGAATTGTAGTGTCTGTTTACACTTCACCGGGTGTACATCGTGAGGACTTTTTCCCAGTAGAAACTGCTAATATAAAGGACACTTGGTATTTACTTCCTTCCTAGCCCATCTCTCATTATATTTGATTTTTGATACTTTTTTAGCCATATACGCAAAAGCTAGATATCACAGAAAGCATGAGCTGTAGTCAGTGTGGATAGTGAAACCCGTAAACAGAAGCAACCTCTGTGCACTTCCTATGCAGGGTGACTGGAGGTTTGTGATAAATGAGCAACGGAAGTGCAGGTTTGGGAGATTTTCCTTGGAAAGTGTTGGCACCAGGTATCCAAGCTTGCCATGTAATGTGGTGTCCCCCAAACACAAAACCTGCCGAGCTGACATCCAAGTGCAGAACTCAGTGTCCACAAAGCCTAACCTGCAGGGATGGCCAGGTCCCAGCTGAGATACCCACACTCCACATTTGCTAAGTCATTCCAGCAGGGAAGCAGATGAGGTACATTTGCTTTGAAAGATTCAGAGCACCTGAGCAGAGGACACCAGGGACGCAACTGTTCTTTGGTTACATAAGGGGATGGGAATCTGGCTAAATTTGGTAAATATGTAATAATGCATTTTGTTTTATTTTACTTTGTTTGAGACAAGGTCTCATGTAGGCTTGAACTAATGATCCTCTCCTTCAGTCTCTAAAGTTCTGGAATACACAACACCATGCCTGATTATGTCTCTGAATTCCATCTTCATCATCTCTTTCCCTAGGGTTCTTCCACTGGGTGCAGGATACTTGGTAAATGTTGTATACATTGAAGCGTAACAGTTTTATGTGTTCTGTATTCCTTGTGTAAGAAGTGTATGGGATGCTGACTGTGGCTGAGGATAGGAACATAGCTAAGCTCTTTCAGAGAGAAATACTAGAATGGCAGATACTTGAGTGATTTAAGCATGTCCTGCCTGAGGATCTGGGCATGTGGTTAGAACAGAAAGTGTTGAGGAAGATTCAAATTCTACCTGTTGTTATTTATTAATACCCACAGGGCAAGTTTGCTTGGCAGAAATGTATAAAGTGGAACTAGAACAGTTTGAGGAAATGAGGGAGACTGGTAGCTGGAGTCAGGAGGCAGAGCTGGGAGACCATCCTGAGTTTAGATATGGGGAGGCTGGAGAGGAGGTGTGAGCATGGGTCACATCTATGTCAGCAAAGCCCCTGTCTTGCCCTTTGAAAATCTCCTGTGGGATGAGGGACAGAGCAAAAACAAGTCCCTGGGCTCTCACAGAGTGTATCCTCAGTTCTAGATCTTCAGTCATATCCTTGTCCCACGGTGAGTCCTTTTGAGAGCCAGACAGCTCGAGATCTGGACAGAAGAACTAGTCCTGCCCACCCAACCTGATTCTGATAAGGTATAGGCATTTTCCAGACAGCTTCTTCACTAAGCCAGTGGCTGAGCAATGACAGACAGACAAAAGACAGAAAGTCTGTATTGGAGAGACTACGTAGTAGA
Organism: Lophiomys imhausi; assembly: GCA_907164525.1. NCBI lineage: Eukaryota > Metazoa > Chordata > Mammalia > Rodentia > Muridae > Lophiomys > Lophiomys imhausi. The sequence goes on along the minus strand of CAJQZJ010032670.1, from coordinate 174,443 downwards.
ATTACACAGGAACCTTCCCAGCAAGCTCCCGCCATTCTTAAGACCTCATGGAAGTGGCATCAGAGATGGATGCTCATCCTCGAGGAAGACTTTCTACCAAACAAGCAGGCCTTTACTTGTGTGGTGGAACCTGTGCTAATGGAGCAGGATTTCCGGTCTAAACCCTTCCCTGGAACATTCCCAACTGCACCACCAGCCATAAGTCATTTTGTGGGTGATTCTTGCTGACCTTCCTTTCTGTTTTATATATGATATCCACATTTCCTATAATCAGAGTGCATTGCCTTTACAATTCAAAACAAATACTGGCTGCCTTTCTGTCCCTGAGTCTCCCTTGGCTAGGAACTGTTGCCCTTACCTGAAAGTCCTGTAGACAACAGCCAGGAACAATGCCTCTTCATCAGTTTGGCTTCACCCTTTTCTGTATTTTGTGCTTCTCTGGTTCTTGGCCTGGATACTGTAACTTCCACCATGTGATGTTCCCAGGGACACAGGTTATATAAAACATATTCAGTGACCCACAGAACACTAAGGGACAGGATGTTTCTCTGACCACCACTATGCAAAGTGTGGCCTCAGATCCTGACTAAAAGCCTCAGAACTCTGCTGTACACAGGCAGGAGGTGCAACAAGCTTGGGCACCAGGATCACATCCCTTTGACAATCAGTTGAGTGCTGCCCAGCATAGAATAGTATTGACTATTTTTGAACATTTTAATTTCTCAAAGAGAAATACTGTCCATTTGAACAATCTGAGGTTTATGCATGAGAATCCTCTGGTGTTCTACGTGACTCAGTATCCTGTATTGCTCAGCTATCCAGAGGGAATTTTAGCCCCACCCATTGAGTTCTGTAAAGAGTTTCACTAGAAGAATCCCTGACACATTCCATCCAAGGACTAAGATTTCCAGCTGAGCAGCATCACTAGGGTAGGAAAATCCCATCTGACTCTTTGGGTGGAATCACAGTTACAGAAGCACTCCTAGGGAACATCCTGGGCACAGCCACCTGACCAGGAGTAGCCCATGATGCTGAGTCTAGGGGCTCACGCTTAACAATAGGAGCTCTGCAGTCCTGGCCTAAAGAGGGGTGCTGGCTCTCATTGTGGCCCCGCATGAAGAGGTGATGAGGAGGCTCTGGATCCAGGCAGGTGCAATGTGTGGGGTGGAGAAAAGCCTGCTCCCTGCAGGATCCAACAGTGTCCCTGCTGTGGGGATTAGTTCCCAGCAAACCATGCCCAATGTGTGGGGTACAGACCTGCTGCCTGTAGTCAGGCTCTGCTTTCAGGTGCACCCTGGTAGAGAAACTGACCACATGTCTCCTGGCCATGTCACTGGCTCCCAGCCACACCCGGTTAGTTGTGCTGGCATCAGCTATATCCTGGGACCCAGATTCATTTTCCATCTTGATTGGTACTTCCAGTGACAATACTGGATTACACAGGGTGCCTATGGTCACTGGCAGGTTGGAAAATTTTGTATCCTCTGTAGAAAAGCCCCTGGCTGTGAAGCGCTGCCCCCCAGGCAGAGGGATCCTGGATCCCAGGCTGCCCTGGGGGATATGACAGGTGGAAGGGTCCACCTGGCCCTGGTGGATATCCTGCAAGGGTCGGTTCATTTGGCTGCAGTATGCACCAGTGGGATGGTCTGGCAAATCTCGGAAGGAATCCATGCTGTTGGCACCAAACATGCCCTGGCTTCCAGGGTAGGGCACGCAGGAACCATGGGGCACCAGACATGTGGATGGCTCATTCTTACTCAGCTGCTGAGTCAGCTTGGTAGCATCCTCCTGACTTCGCTGTTCTGTGTTCCAGTTTAGGTGCTTCAAGTGTACTGGTGTCTCCAACCCATAACTGTACTTGTGCATCTCCCTCTTTCCCAGGGCACCAGGGGATCTTCTTAGTATGTGCTTGTGATCCTCTTCTTCTCTGTCCCTTAAAGGAAAAGATAGCCATTGTACATAGCAACAGAAGTGATACTTTTAACCCCTTAGGGGCCTCAGCCTCTCTATGAGAAGATGGCAACTTGGTACGACCAGTTAAATCACAGGGGCAGTTTCAAGTCTTCCCAGAACACACTGGGCTTTTTGCCACATATTGTCATTCCAAGCGACCAGGGAAGAACCTTCCTTGCTCTATCTTGCCTTCTTTGGCCCCTAGGTTTCCAGGGAGCTGCTCTCCTTACTCCTGGAAGGCATCTCAGGGCATGGGAAAGTGTCCTCCATCAGCCATATGACCATGACTAATACGATACTGTGGGGACTATCAAACTAAAAGAACAAGCCTATGGCTGACTACAGGACACTCTGTGGCTTCAGGACTAGCACCTGTGTAATGATAGATAAGGAAGATAAACTACCTAATAGCCAATTTCATAAAGAGACTCATGGTCAGGATGGGGTGAAAGAGTGGACAGGTGGCAGGTCAGAGAATGGCTGTAACCTGAAAAGATTGCTGAGCCAAACATATTCCTCCCCAACTGCCTGCTGCCCAGATTGAGAGAACGACTACAGGCACACAGGTATCAGGGCTACACCAACTCTTTCTTCTCCATGCCTACCCCATCTCTTTCACTCTTGGTATCCACAGTGACTTAACGGAGGACTGGGACTGTGCAGTTGGTCACCACTTACCCCAAAGCCCTCTTGGGGTCCAGGAGATCAGGGCCACCCCTGAGGCACAGACATGAAGGCCTGGCTAGAGCCCGGGCCCAGTGGCTCCTATCTGTTTGTCCCCTGAACAGTGAAATGCCATTTTCTCCATTGCTCCTTCCTGTTACAGTTTATAGAGGGGGAAAAATGTCACAATGAGGGCTAATAAACAGGTTGTTCTCAGCAATGACCAGAACCAGAGTGAAAGCTGTAGACAATAATCTCAGTGATCCCTGCTGGCCCTGGATCTCCAGATAATACACAGAGTTCTGTAGGCATGGGCAGCTCTCCCGAGGACAAAAGCACCTTGCCATAGAGAAAAGACGAGAAAATGAAGTTTTAGAAGTACCTGTTAAGTAATTGTGTTTGGGATGCAATTCTGATTCACATAGACTTGTAACAGTGTTTGCCCTGTGAAGACCAGATAACAGCATTAATGTACATTAACAATATGACAGTGAAAGGAATTATCAAGACAAGTATTACTGCTTGCTCAAGAGAAGATAGAAATTAACTTTTACCTTTTAATCTTTATATTGCAGAGATTTTCTTGCTCAGCGTGTTTTCCTGTAGAACTTTTGGGGTCCAATACAAAGCTAACAAATTACTTCAGGGGCTATATGGCTTTTAGAGATTGCATCTTCCTCCCCTCCAGAAAACCAGAATAAAAATAAAGTTCACTCTTGTGTTTCAAGGAAGTTATGTTCTATACAGTCATCATCATGATGGATTAGTGATCACAAAACCACTGCCCCCAGAGTAAATATGGGGGTGTGGGGGTGTGGTGTGGTGGGATGAGAGTTATAACAGGCACTTGGAAGCTGCTTTTATTAAAAACTAAACTCCTCACTTGGGTCCACAAAGTATCTAAAAGCAGGGTGAAAGTTTGGTATCTCTACCTTCACTTTGCATACATGTCCCTTACTTTAGATCACCTGCTTACCTCTGTACATAGGTACACTAATTGTTCATAGAGCATCTATCTGGAAACTAGGATTAGCTATCCTATCTCTCTTATTTATGGTTTTTATTGCTGAGATGAAATACCATGACCAAAGGCAACTTGGGGAGGAAAGAGTTTATTTCATTTACAGTTCCATATAACAGTTCATCATCAAAAGTAATGAGGGCAGGAACTCAAGCAGGACAGGAACTTGGAGACAGGAGCTGATGCAGAGGCCATGGAGCAGTTCTGCTTACTGGCTTGCTCATCTGGTTTGCTCAGCCTGTTCTCTTATAGAACTGAAGGACCACCAGCCCAGGGATGGCACCACTCACAGTGTGCTGGGGCTCCCCCATCAATCACTAATTAAGAAAAGGCCCTACAGTTGGATCTTATGGAGGCATTTTCTCAATTGAGGTTCCCTCCTTTTTATATAACTCTTGCTTGTGGCTTACATAAAGTTAGCCAGCACACTCTCTCATTTGTCTTCTAGTCCTTGACTAGAACTACTTAATTAACTTAATTATCCCTACTCCAATTCTGCCTCTATTTAAGACCAGAAGTTTTTGCAAATGCTCTAAATATGGGGTCCTTTTATATGCCTGTCTCCAATGTACTACATTAGTGTCTCCCTTCTCCACAGCTATCATTACTGCTCTCTTTAATGGACATATTTGATGAGTGGCCAAGCCTGGCCTGCTAGGGCTTGTGGAGTCATGGATTTTGCACTTAAATTCTATTTAGAATAATTTTGAGTCATCCTGACAGGTCCATTTTCTTTTTTGAAGGAGAAATTTAGGTGACTTGCCTAATGATTCCCCTCCACTGGGTGCCAGGGCTGGGCTTCAATCTCTATTTCCTGGACTCACCCCAGGGTGCTCTGTGCTGTGTGGTTTGTTTCTTTGAGGAGCTGAGACTGAGAGAGGGAAACAGACACTGGGTCACTTCTGGAATGTGTACTCTCTCAGAGTCATATTTTCCCAGAGTGCATCTGTGGACAGTGACCGAAGTCTGGCAGGTGTTGATTTGGGGATTTGAAATAAATTTTGTCAGGTAGGTGAAAGAACATGGCAGGGCGAAGAAATAAAGAGGAACATCTAACACAAGATCCTTGTTAAGAGAGCTGTGAGAGACAGCAGCTGCTCCTGCAATAACCACACAGCTGCTACTAGAGCAGTTCTCAGGGCCTGGTACCACCATCTCCACCCCTGAAGAGAACGAGTTGTGCTGTGCTTGTTGAATTCATCTCAAAGCAGAGGGGGCAGAGTCCTAAACACCAAGTTCTCCGTAAGAGTTTCAATATTTTGCACACTGTGACACCTTCTTATAGGGCTGCTGTCTTCAGAAATCCTACAAATTCATCTAGGTGTCTGCTTGAAAGGGGGTAGCCCGTGTACCCAATCTTGTTTCCATCATGCCTCCAAGACAGGGTGAAATGGTACCAGAAGTTGCTTGGGACTCAAGGTTGCACTAGAGGGTTCTCCAGGCCCAGTTCTGACACAGCATCAGTGTTCCCAGAGCTCTGTGGCTAGAAAAGCTGTAACCCTCTGGGACCACCATGCCCTTGTCAGTATTGTCTCTCTCACAATACAATCTCCATGAGGGCAGTTAGAAGTCTTTTCAGGCCATTTCAGGGGGCAGTGCCCATTCTACTGGCAGCCCACTCTGACCTCAGGATGCCATGCCCCAAGTGCCATGGGACAGTGCCACCATCAGACAGTGCCACTAATGAGCCTCCTGATCCATGGCCTAGTCTGTGCTCTCTCTTGGGCCAGTGGCTGAAAGGGAAGGGATTCTGTTTGCTCTCCTGCACCAGGCCCTTTCTTCCATTCTTTATGATCTCTCTGCTGCAGCCAAGGCTGAGTGACCAGTCTGTGGCTTAGTCCTAACCATGGCCTTAGCCCCCTCCCCAGTACTCTTCCAGCCACCAAGGCCAGAGAAAAACTCACAATGCCTCTATGAGAAGAGCACCATGGTTCAGGTTAGGAATAGGGTCAAGGTTATAGCTGAAGCTCCTGGTTCAAATTTTAGATAGATGGAGAACCCATCTCAGCTTTCACCGTTTATCCCAAGCCTTGCTGTCTTGACTAATGCAACCACAGCCTGAGTGAGGCCTTAGTATGCCCTGAAGGTGGGAGATGGGCAGCTTGGTTCTGTTTTAGTCACTGAAGGACAAACAAGTGCCTGGGAATTAGAGGTTTTTTTGACTACTACTACTATAGTGGAGCAGAGGAAAGTGTTGCACACAATCTTTGTGGGAAATTATGTAGCAGTTCCCTCCTAGATTAAAACCTTCTATCTAAGAGGGAAACTCCCCAAGACAGGGTGCAAAAGGAATATTTAATGGCAGGATTTTTACAGGGAAGTGAAACAACAAGACGTTCTAAGGGACAGTAAAATATTCCAAACTTCAGGGAAGAGCATTAAGACAGGAAGTAAATAACTCAAAATACCTTCAGGAAGTCCCTGAAGCTGAAGGGATTCACTAGGCATCTCTAAAGAGTATACAAGTAGTAAAAACTGCTGAAAGTCTTACAAGCCAAGGTACCTAAAAGACCCTCAGACAAACTGAGCCACCAGGAAAGGCCACTCTCCAACCTCCTGAGCTGCCTGAAGGAGGTGAAGCATTCTCCAGATTTCCAGCTTTTGTGAACTGTCACTCATGCTGGGGTAGGTTTAGTGATGCTGATGTCTTTGGGTCATTTCTGCTCCTGTATGTGACCTCTCACTCATAGCCCTGTAAGTAACCCTAGTAAAACTCATTGGTCCACCAAGCTGGACATGTGCTGTCCATGTGCTGGTCTCTCATAAGTTCACTATTTTGGGTTAGTAAACATTTTTTTCATGCCTCTCCAGGAATAATGTCACAGAACAGAAATAAAATTCAGATCTGAGGCATTGCTGTCTCCCAATTCCCTCTGATTTCATACTCCCATGTATGGGAGGGGGTATACCAGGTAGAAAAAACTTCATATGCATAGCATTTTAAATAAATCCTGGAAATTACCCAGAAAACTAGGTATGTTTTCTACTCCTTTTTTTTGTTTTGTTTTTTGAGTCAGGGTTTCTCTGTGTAACAGCCCTGGCTGTCGTCCTGGACTTGCTTTATAGACCAGGCTGGCCTCGAACTCACAGAGATCCGCCTGCCTCTGCCTCCCAAGTGCTGGGATTAAAGGTGTGTGCCACCACGCCCGGCTGTTTTCTATTCCTGAAAACTGAGAAAATGCCACAGGACTGGCCAGATGAGAGCCTAGAAAACTAGAACAATCCTGACACTAACCTTAGATGTTCCCACTAGGCATCTATCTGTGTTGTGCCCAACACCAAAAAACTGAGGATGAAGCAGGGTCCATAGAGGTTACAGGCCATTTTGGCATCTCTCTGGGAGCTGAGCCTGGAGGTTAAGGGCAGCTTCAGAGCAATGAAAGTATGTGGTGCTACAGTTTGCACAATTTTGAAAAGAAACATTTCCCTAATGGTTGTCAGGTATGTTGTATAATGGCTTTAAAAATACCAAACATCATGTTTATTATTTGCTGGGAAAAAGTAAATAGAGCTTACAACATGTAGAGCATTTTTCTGTCATAACGCAATGCCGTGATGTGACAATTCATGCTTACCTTGAGTCCACCGTGACCACAATGTCTGCCCTGTGCTTTGCCCTCAAGAAAGCATTTTTCATTTTCATCTCAGCCACAGATGGCAGGACCGGCACTACAATGCAGAACAATGAGAGACAAGGAGGCAGGGCTGTTCCTGATGGCGCCTTCTTCTTCTGTCCAAACAGGAATTTTAGTTTTCCTTGGAACTGCATAGTCTGTGTTTTAAAGACAGAAAGATAAGCTGCCACAGAGCCAACTCAAGTATGTGAAGGTAACTTTGGAGCAATACCATCAAGAAGGTCTCATCCTAAAACTTTAGGAAACACCTGCCTCCACCATGTTAGTGGAGCTCAACCTCCCAGGGAACAGCTCTGCCCTACAGCTTCAGTTTTTTCATTAGCAGTCTCAGACCATTTATGGAATGCATAATCTCACCCATGCACATGTTGACACCCCCCTGTGAGTATATATAAGCAGACATGAGCACATATCTACCTGAATTGTCACTGACCTATACCCAGCCATCAGTCACCTTTTACAGAGATCCCTGGAACATATCCATGAAAATTGATTAAGTTTTAACTTTCCAGTCCCAAATTAGCATTCCTCACTTTTAATGAGAAGACAAGGGCAGCTTGAATTTCATTAATTCAGAGTATACAGTATGTGTTTAAATGCCAACAAAGAGCTTAGACATTAGTGATAAAAGAAAATAAAGGGGTCTACCCGAGGCAAAGCCATCAGAGTTAAGCTGCATGCTGTCCTCTGAACTCCATCATCTGATCCATGGCTCTGCCTGCCTTCCCAAGGAGTTCTGCCAGAATTAGGAACATCCACCCAAAGCCAGAGATAACCAGATGGGTAAAGACCAACATAAGAACACAATCAACAAGAGCCAGTGCAATATGGCACCTCCAGAGCCCAGCTATGCTATTACAGCAAGTCCTGGATATCCTAACAGCTGAAGCACAAGAAGACCTTCAATCCAATCTTATAAAGATGACAGAGGCCTTTAAAGAAGAAATGAATGAAAACCTTCAAGAAATACAGGAAAATATAATCAAACACATGAATGAAATGAATAAAACTGTTCAAGACTTTAAAACAGAAATAGAAGTAATAAAGAAAACACAAACTGAGGGAATCCTGGAGATGGAAAACTTAGGGAAGAGAACAGGAACTACAGCTGCAAGCATCACCAACAGAATACAAGAGAGGGAAAAGAGAATCTATGGCATAGAAGATATGATTGAAGAAATTGATACATCAGTCAAAGAAAATGTTAAATCTAAAAAGTTCCTGACACAAAACATCCAAGAAATCTGGGACACTATGAAAAGACCAAACTCAAGAGTAATAGGAATAGAAGGAGAAGACTCCCAGCAACAAGGCCCAGAAAATACTTTCAACAAAATCACAGAAGAAAAATTTCCCAACCTGCCTGCCCCTAGAGACATTGTAGATGTGGGTGCTGTGTCACATATGTACCACAGGGTGGCAGAGAGAGGCTATGTCTACATTCAGTGTTCTGACCTATGAACATCTGAACGAATAGTAGCCTAAGATTCTCTGAAAAAGGCAAGCCTGAGACCACCACCAGTTCAGTGCCAGGGGGCCTGGACATGGAGCTAGCCTGTGACAACCACCAATCCAGCACTAGGCAGGCTCCCAGGACAGGAAGCAAACCATAGACTAGAAGAACCCTGCCTGCCACCATGAACCCCAGGCAGATGACCACTCAGGAGAGCTAGGCAAGAGGCAAGTACGAGACAATCACCAGACTGGTTCACAGAGCCTGGACAGGAAGCTAGCCTGGTGCCATGCAGGTCTAAGGGTCAGACCATGCTGGAGATGGCTTTTGCCAAGCTCCATAATTCTCAATGGGCAAGTGGGACATAGGACTCCTGAGACCACTCCTGAAACAAGCTTAGACACTCAGAGACCTCAGACACCACTAACAGCAGCATGTCAGTGGTAGAGAAATGGAAGAGAAAGAGAAACAGAAGGATGTGGGCACAATGAAGAGAGGCAGAACTGGAGACTTGAGGGTAGTGAGGAATAACCTGCTGTGAGTAGCCAGTGATGCCACCTAGGACCATGGTGGGGTCCTGGCCTCTGTTGCCACCAGGGGCCATATCTGGGTCCATGGTGTAGGAGTTAGATAAATTAGATTTAGAAAATATATAGGAGTTTCTGATACTGTCTCTTAATTCGGGGCCTGAAGAGCATTATCAGCATGAAGTCAGCAAAAACAGGAAAGACTTAATAGACTGAAAAACAAGGTTGAAGTCAGGAAAAACAGGAAAGACTTAATGGACTTGAAGAAACAAAGTATCTGGCCTGACATTGTTTTCAGCTGCTAAGTGGGCGGAGCCCAAATTAAGCTGAAACAGAGTTCCTCCTATTTAAGGACAGTGCATGGAGCCCAGAAAGGGAAGAGGCCCCTGATGCTAGAGAGCTCCAAGAGTCCTGCTGAAAAAAGGGCTGGCCATTGATGGCCAGCTCTCTCCCTGAATCAGAAAGAAGCCGGTGAGCAAAGAAAGCCTGAGCAAGACACCAAAAGGCCAAGGACTGGACCCTGTGGCTCAGCTTTTGCCTGGAGGGGTTTGATCTGTCCGATCAGTGGCCTAGGGGAAACTGTGCCTGGCTTTAAGGACTGAGGCAGAGCAGCTGAGTTCCTGATTCAAAAGAAGTAAGTTGGCCTGCAGACGGCTGGGGTCTCCCACAGAGAAGAAAGCATGAAGCCTTATTTAAGGTGAGACTGCAATAACCAACTTACCCTGACGAACCTGCATCTGAGAGATCCAGAAAAAGGACTGCTAAGTGCGTTAAAGAATCTACAACAAAGACTGTGTTCCTGACGACTGAGGACCTGCCCCAGAGACTGTATCATTCTAAAAGGTTGTGAAAGTGGTTGTTATGATTATCAATAGGTTTAGTGGATAGGTTAAAGGGGTTGTAGGAATTTATAGGATTAATAGTTAAGAAATTGTTGGTGTTTGTTATAAGTGAATTTAGTAATAAATAAATAATTTTAAGTAATAATTTAAAAGATCGGTTACACCATGGCCTGCAGCAGCATGGGTCTGTTACCACCAAAAGTCAGGTGGACATCCCTGGTCTGGGCTGCCATGCAGGGACATGCCAATGTTTGAGGACTGTGCAGAACTGACCCACCGCCCACCTGGGCATCATGCGAGAACTAGCCTTAGAGGCATGAGAACAGGAGAGCTGACCCTGCCCCTAACCAGCTGCAGTACTCAGGAGAACAGGCCCTGCACAAATTGGGAGTTGTGAGTGAGCTGGCCCCAAGGATGCAAGCTTGAGAGAGCTGGCCCTACCATTTCCCTGTGGTAGCATGGATGAAGGAGAGACACCCTCCTTTCCCTCACTCCTCAACACTCATAACAGGTGGGAGACCTGGCCCTGGGGTCATGAGAGAGAGCAGAGGAGCTGGCCCTGTCCTTCACCAGCAGGAGCACTCAGGAGAGCAGATCTGCACCTCACCTGGGCAGCACAGGGGAGCTGGCCCTAGATATGGGGGTTGCAGCCCCAGAACCAGGGCTTAAATTGGCCTACCCCAACCTCTACCCCAAGGACGAACTGCTGGAGTGCATGAAGAGGCCAGTTCTACAGACCCAAAACTACAGGATCTCCATGACACAGGGCAACAGCAGGATATGAGAGGAGTCCCAGTGAGGTTCCAGTATTGACTAAATAGCAGAAGCCAGAGGCCTCATACCAGACCAAGGAGTCATTACAATGAATATTTGCAAACAAAAAAGTATGGACAAAAGGAATATTGTGGGAGACAGAGACACACTACAGCTTCCACAATGAGATTTTTTTTTTCTGTTGTGAGAGGTTGCAAGGGTGGAAGGCAGGTTTGTGGAGAGGAGAGAAGCGGGAACAGGGTGCATGATGTGAAATTCACAAAATAAATCTTTTTAAAAATATTAAGAAAATTTCTTCAACCTAAAGAAAGAGATGCCTATAAACATACAGGAACTTACAGAACATATGGGATATGATATGTTCTGTAATAGATGGGATCAGAAAAGAAAATCCTCTTGCTACATAATAATCAAAACACTAAATGTACACAATAAATAATGAACATTAAAGCTGCAAGAGAAAAAGGCCAAGTAACATATAAAGGCAGACCTATCAAAATTATACCCAACTTCTCAAAATAGACTCTAAAAGCCAGAAGGGCCTGGGCAGATATCTTTCAGACTCTAAGAGACCAAAGATGACATCCAGACTACTATAGTCAGCAAAACTTTTAATCACCATAGATGGGTAAAACAAGATATTCCATGACAAAACCAATTTAAACAATATCTATCCATAAATGCAGCCCTACAGAAGCTACTAGAAGGAAAACTCCAACCCAAAGAGGTTAACTACATCCAAGAAAATACATGAAATAAATAACTACACACCAGCAAAATCAAACGAATGGAAGCGCGTGAGCATGTGTGCACACAAACACACACACACACACACACACACACACACACACACACACACACACA